>GL379789.1:777898-801393 GCA_000143925.2 Caenorhabditis brenneri | reverse complement strand
GAGGGATGAGTAAGGGACGCTAGCAAGAGTGCCCGGATGAGCAGTACAAACTGAATGAATCGACGTCGCTCGGGTGAGCTCGTCGGCCTCAAGCTTGGCTTGATCAGTCACGCTCCATTCCCCTCAGATTCATCTCCAAGATCTGGCAACGCACGGCGCGCACGTAGCACTCATTTGTCCACAGCTCTGGCTCTCAGATTTCTCCCTTTACAATAAATTGTAGCAAGGTGCTCGTATCAAAGAGAGCTTATGAATGAGTCTAAGCATGCCTGGTTTTTCAAATTCTTTACAAGTTCGAAAAAAATGTTTAGACACAATAGAGCGCGGTATTCACTGTTCTTCGTTTCATAGTATCTCACTAAGGATGTAGAATCATGAAACGAATAACAGAAAAAAAAACTATGAGGGATGGGGAGAAGAAAAGGAAAGACGAGAAACGGGGAGAATAGACTATATTGTGAAACGAGGGCAAAATCGCGCATAAAAAGAGGAGGTCAACAGTAGAATTTTGAAGCGAGTTATCAGCCGGCCCGCGCCGGCCCGCAGAAAGGCATTTCACAAGTATGGAATTATGAAACGATAAACAGAAGAAAACTATTTGAGTTGGGAGGAAGAAAAAAGGAAGAAGAGAAATGAGGCACGATGGCAAAGACAAACTGAATGAATTAATGGAGTTGGGGTGAGGTAGCCTGGCCAAAGAGGATTATGTAGAACCTATCGATTACCCTGGGGTCATGCCACGAAATATCGGGAGTCAAAGTCCAATGTGAGGGGGTCAGAGTACCTCAGACCACCTCACACCATTCATTCAGTATGTCTTCACTATTCTTTCTCATTTCTCGTTTTTATTTTTCTTCTCCCCACCCCCCTTCGTTTGCCTCTGTTGTTCGTTTCATAATTCTACATCTTTTATGAGATGTAATGAAACGAAAAACAGTGAAAACCGCGCTCTACTGTGTCAAAACATTTTTTTGAATTTCCAAAAAGTTTTCAAAGCCGTGTCAGGTTTGTACTCAATTGGAAGCTCTTGTTGACTTGATTCCGGTGTAACTAAATATTTTTGAAATTGGCGCAAATCTGAAATAGCTATCTCTTTGAGTGCGAAGCGTTCGCGTTGCGTTTCCCCATCTTGGATATTACCTCACCATGTTGTTTTTTCTTTTCTTCTCTTCATCTCCCTCTTGCTATTATCTGTTGTTCGTTTCATAATTCTACAGTTTTTTGAGAAATTACGCAACGAAAAACAGTGAAAACCGCGCTCTACTGAGTCAAAACTTTTTTTTTTGAATTTCCAAAAAGTTTTCAAAGCCGTGTCAGGTTTGTACTCATTCGAAACCTCTCGTTGACTTGATTCCGGTGCAACTAAATTTATTGAGACTGCCACAAATCTGAAATTACTATCTCTAAAAATTTGAGCGCGAACTTTTGAGTCGCGTTTCCCCACCTTGGGCTCGTTTCATAATTCTACAACTTTTATGAGATATTATGAAACGAAAAACACTGGAAACCGCGCTCTACTGTGTGAAAACATTTTTTTTAGAATTTCCGTAAAATTTCAAAAGCTAGTCATGTTTATGCTTATTCGAAACCTCTTATTGAGATGAGTCCAGCGCTGCTAAGTTTATTCAAATTTTAAAAAATCTAAAAGGATAACTACAAGATTTTTGCGAGCAACGCGGTCGCGTCGTTTGTTTCTCTAGGAGGGCAATGCCTCCCCAGGGTAATCGATCGCTCCTGCTTAATCCTCTTAGGTCAGACTACCTCACCCCAACTCACTTCATTCATTCAGTTTGTCTCCACCATCGTTTATAATTTCTCGTTTCTTTTTCTTCCCCCAATCCCCTCTCCCTCAGGGTAATCGATTGATCCCACATAATCCTAGGTGGTCAGAGTACCTCAGACCACCTCACACCATTCATTCAGTCTGTTTTCACCTTCGTGTTCCATCTCCTTTTTCCCCTATTCCCTATCCCGCATCGTTATCTTCGGTTTTTCGTTTCGTGATTCCCCATCTTGTTCACGGGATATCCTGAAACGAAAGACCGAAGTTACTGCTCTCTACCGCTTGCCTCCTTGTTTTATTTGCTGTTTACGGACCTCTCAACAGTCCGTTAATTTTTATTCTCCATATAACCGCTTATATTTTTCAGAAAGCAATGAAATTCTTCGCCCAATTCCACCACCCAAACGGACCCACTCACTCTGGTCCAATCATGGATCGTATCAATGGAGAATGGAAGTTGATTTCCCATAAAGGTACGGAAAAGTACCTGAAGAAGAAAGAAGATGACGACTTCAATGACATCATCTTTATGTATTCCAATCAGTTGTTCAAGTGTGATAAAAAATATTTGACTCAGACCCAAATGATCGGAACTCAAAAAGTTTCCGAGCAGAAAACTGCTTTTAACTTGAAATCTGAGCATAAGGGCATTGTCACCACAACTTGTCTGAACTATAACAAGTTGAGAACTGTGAACACTCGTCGAATTGATGAGACTGAGAAGGTTGATGATGTTGAAGAGAGATATATGGATGCTGATGGACATTTGGTTATTGTTAACCAGCTGTACTACAAATTCGAGCATAGGTACACGGTTTTGGAGTGTGCCAGAGTATACGAAAAAGTCAAAAGTGACTCAGATCGAAAGGAGTCGATTAAGGATGGAGTAGTTGGCATGTGGAACTTGATCGCAGGCCGTGGAATTGACGAGTCACGTCAGATGGACAACCTTGGCAAATGGGCAACAGGATACCTCCTCAAATTCTCCCACGCCCAAATCTTCAATGAGATTCAGATGCAGCACATGGACATCGAGGGAAATGTGCTGAAGTTCAACTTTGCAGTTATTACCGAGGAACCAAAGTACACCGGAACATTCTTGTTTGATAACTCTTTAGTTACTGTTGATGGAGAAGCCAGAATTGTGATTAATGTAAAGGATGATAAGCTTTTTGTCACCTGTCGTAAGAATGAGCACTTCTCTGTTGCCGTTTATCAGAAACGTTCTCTGTTGTTGTAATAACTTTTGTTCCAATAAATCTATTTTCACTTTTTGTTACTTGTTGTATGTCACTTTTGCAAAATCCAAAATCTGCTACAGTCAGAACTTTCAAAACGCGTGGGAGACCCCCGAGCTGTGCTATTCTAGAGTAAGGCTTGCCTACGGGAGGCGATTGACCCGCCCGCCTTGCCCGCTGCCCGCCTGTTTGTTGTCCGCTCTGCAGTGTTTGCATGAGCGCGAGCGCGAAAAAAATCAATACATTTGCAAGTCAAATTTCCACGTTTTATTTTTTTCTGGTGATTACGGTATTTCCGGTTCGGTATGCTCTGGTCTGATCCGGTCTGGTCCGGTCCGGTTCAGCCCGGTCTGGTTCGGTCTGTTCAGGTTTGATTTGGTCTGGTGTGGTCTGATCCAGTCCTTCCCAGTCTGGTTCGGTCTGCTCTGGTCCGGTCCAGCTTCAAAAGCTCTTGTTGATCTGGTTCCAATGAATCTAAAATTATTCGAGTCGGAGCTGAACTGAAAAACCGGCCTGGTCCGGTTTGGTCTGGTCTGATCCGGTCCAGGCTGGTTGATGGGGAAGCCAAAATTGTGATTAATGTAAAGGATGATAAAATTTTTTTTACTTTTTGTTACTTTTTGTGTGTCTTTTTCGCTGTATTCAAAACGCGGTGAGTTGTTTTATGGCACACCGCCCGTTCCTGCCACCCATCTTGTCTTTGAATATCCCGCCGAAACGCCCACCTTGGTTGACTTTCGTAACTTGTTATGCAACAACTCCGAAGAACTGCAAAAGGCAAAGCGCAAAGAGCTGTAGACGTCATTCTCAGATGTTACTTGTCATACGGACGGGAGGTCTAATCTAGATATAAATTATTCCTAATTATTTATTGCCGTATACACGATCACAGACGGAGTGTCATTACAAGGCATGTACTGCAGTAAGGGTCGCTTGGGCGGTACTGCTGTACCGCCCAAAGACTGCCGACCGCAAGTGACCAAGCTCTGTCAATCCCAGCCAGTCAACACCATGATCCCATTCATTTGTTCATCCCTCATCGAGCGGTTCTCTGATAACTTTCTCGAGCCTAAATTTTGCAAAAAAAGATAATTTTTCTATTATGGTGTAACTTTGCAATTGGTCTATCTTGGGAATTCTTGAACGGCGCTGCCTACTTTCATGACCTTGTAAGATTCCCTTTCTCAACTCGCCGTTTATGCATCTCATATGTATCAAAATCCAACTCTGTTCGATTTATTCTTCTGCAGATCCAATCTGCAACACCATAACATCTCATCCTCTACTCAGTTTGAGCAGCTTCTTTCAATAAGTTTTACTTATTTCTAACCGCTAACCTAATGTTCAGTTGATTTACCCAGCCAACTGTTTTTGCCAATGGTTTTTGTAGTTACCTTGTCCAACCAATAACTTTTATAGCTCATGAGAGTGCGTGTAGATGTTCGAGGCGCGGTACGCAAAGCAACCAAACAGAAATAGGCGCCTGAGCAGAGTGGAGCTCGCACGGTGCCACCTTTGGGCGCCGGCGCCTTTGTCCGACTGATACGTAGCTCAGTGTCTTGCCATTCTCTGGCTCCTCATAGTTAATCAAGCTTGCACTTTTAAGCCGAACTTGGAAAGCCTGAAGACAATCGCATCAACTGACTGCACATCAGCTAAACCTCCGTCAGCCCTGGACCCTGTTGATGTGTACATGACCCCGCTTCTGCGGATTGACTTTTTGAACCGTTAGGGCTCTTTTTCGGCTGTACGCACGTCACGGGCCTTCACGTATGACCTCCCTTCACGCACAATTTTGCTTTTTCACCCGTCGTACCCTACACGCCTTTTTCTTCCCCTTACGCAGCATTATTGGCATCAAAAAGAAAAACCTCGACTTGCAGTTCTTCAGAATTCCGAGTAGAATACCTGTTCCAAAGCTCTCACCACAGCTGCTCTAACCATAATATAAGCTGAAATGCTCCCTCTGGGATAGGCCACCCAATGAGATAACTGAACTCGTTGCCAGCCGTTAACTCTTTCGTTCTGGCTCTAAAAATGTTGAAATTGCATTTCTTTGTCTTAAATTTGACCTTGCTGCTTTCATTCGGGGAACACTGCCTGAGAGCTAGACCACACACGACGGGAACTTCTATTCGGGTTTCATTTTCCTAAACATGAAGGATTCATAGTATACGGTTTGTGGACCCTCTTGATACTTGTTTGTAGATTGATCTGCTAGCTTGTGTCGCGCCTACCAGCAGCGATTCCTGTAAGCTGTGACTTCTGTCTATAAGTTGGAGTCTGTGAGCTAAGGAATTGAGCCTCTTTTTAAGTAAACCTCAACTGGGTGCTGATCGCTAACTCTCTCGCCCATGAGAGATCATGTTGCTGCTTTCAGACTGTTGAAAACTCTGCCGAAGTGATTGAGCATAATGAAGGCTGAAATACTCCCGCTGGAATAGGCCACTCAATAGGATAACTGAATTAGCCGTTAACTCTTTTGCCCTTGAAGACGCATTCCCTTGTCTCAGATTTCTAGATAATGTCTTCTATCTGAAGCATCTCTCTGCCAAAGACTGCTAGGCCACCCACAAAGGAAAGTGCTTCCGAGTTATTTCATCAGTAGTGAAGTTAATTTACGGTTTGTGAAACTGTTTGATTTTTATATGTACAGCTGTCTGAGAGCATGTGTTTGTGAGCTGATAAAATCGCTGATTTTGAGATTGTGTCTATTAGTTGAAGTCTGTGAGCTTGAGAGAGTAAGGTCGCTGTGGGAAACCTGTGTAAGTGAGAGCTTGATAGTGAGTGGCAGTGAGCGTGCTTGACCCAGCCTGTAGAAATACAGCTCAATGTACCAGAGAGTAGAGACACATGGAAAATATTTTTTTCTGGGCGTGAGTAAGGCACGCTTAAAGGTACATATCTTGTTAGAACGAATTAGCGAAGTCTAGCCCCACCTCTTCTTACTTTGAACGCAGGCTTGATGTTACGGTACTGCTATCCTGCACATCAAGTTTCGTCAACCTTTTGGAAGTTTGAATCGTTCGATAGAGCGCATTTTCCAAGCCCGTGCTTCTCTTCAACTGACCACTGTTATCCGCTCTTTATTCTTGAAATAATTTTAATTTTTCTCGCCTTTTCCAGGCATTTGCCGATGTTGTGACAGTACGCTAGAATGGACTAGATTATTGGAATACGTATTGTTCGTAGCCTTTCTCTCGTTTCCATTCCGAGGAAACCTCAATTTTTCTATAGTTTCAAACAGGCTAGTAATAGATTCCTTGGCCTCTTAGAAAATGTGTAAATATCGAGCTGCAGTCAAAAGCTTTGTTCACTTCTATTAATGTAATCCTTAGCAAACTGGGATTTGACTTGACGCCGTTCAATTGCACTTTGCTGATTCTTTTGCTTCTTCATTAGTGCATTGCGAAGATTGTTCAGAAACTTCTCCGTTTAATCTAGCTCTTTTCCCTTTTCAGTCCTAAACTGCAAAATACACCGTAAGAACTGTAACAGAGGTACATCCAGTACTGTATGTTCAGAGCAGCATATCTCGGTTGTCTTTGAAACTTTCAGCATTTAGTTAACTAACAAATTGGGAAAAATATGTTTTGAACTTTTTATTAATTGAAAATCTTCTGATAGCTTGAAAAAAAATCGGTTCTGAATCTATAGTACGTGATGTTCCTTTGTGTCTACACTAGCTTGAGCAACAGTTTGTTTCTTCAGATTTATCTGTGAGTCAAGCTCTGAATTATGAGTAATTCGCCTCACTGTAAATAATCGCAGCTACTTGTGCTGTAAACCATTTTTATTAACCTTCGCTGCTAATTTTGGCTTGTCGGTTCCAGTATCGAAAAAGCAGCTTCTTGAAAAATTCTTTCAATGAATTTTCAGTCAACTTTTAAGCTCGAAATGTCACCAGTAATCAAATATTTACTGTTTGGATCATACTTTTAAGTTTGGGTCAAGGATATGCTTTAGGATCTTGCTACGCCTTCTATGTGCACCCATAACAGTCATAATTATCTGTATAAGTATCCTATGTCATTCAAACGCACGCTCATCGTTCCATTTGTCTAGTGCATACTGTATTCCGTTTTTCTGCATTGTTAATGTTTTTTTCGGAAGGTGATCTGCCTTAAACCTCCCGACTAAGATAATATCGGCATCGTTTTGTCTGTTGCTTCATACATAATTGACCAAGCGGGACCGTCTTCCGATAAAGACGACAGCTTGGTAGAGGTCTGTCGGATATCTTTGAAAAATAAAGGTGTTATGAAAGTACTGTACGTAGCCAAACTTTGTAGAAGCGCATGGATTTCCGCGCAAAAGGTTTTGGTTTCAACCAGAAAAACGGCTCCTAGACCGTTTCCATGAAAGTCCCTGCACTTTTCTACAATGTTGGCTGCGTACAGTAGTTTCAAATAAAAATCAAACTTTCCTTGTCGTTTGTTTTGTGCACAATCGATTAGCACACCTCGATCTTCATAAAATTTCCTAGAACAATTTTTTAGATGGAAGCTTTCGCTGCCTGTTCCAATCGGATTCTATACAGAACCATACCATGTCACGTCAAGTTTCAGAATCAGTTGGCAGCTTTATATGGGAGTTTTATAGGACTTAATGTCTAGAATCGCTTGTGAACTGACATATGAATTCCAGATCAGCTGTCTAGTCATTGATCGTGCAAAAGTGCAAATTTTTGAAAATGCTTTATATGGAATAGAGTAGCTTTGGCAGCTGTTTTGAATTATTTTCGAGTGGGTCCAGAATGTTTAAAAAAAAGTTTGAATAATTCAGCAGCACGTGGTAGATGTTCTGAGCGTTTGAAGCAACTTAATAATGTGACCGCTATTGCTATCGTATTTTGAAAGTTCATAAAAATATAATGTGCTTATTCTGTTCACTGTTCATGCTGGAAACAAAAAAAAACATTTTCTGTTAAATTTAGCTTATTCAGGCTGACTTTGAATATGCGTCTTGCAGTCAAAACTTTCTCCACAGTCTCAAATCATTTTAGTAAATATAATAAGCACGGCTTGAACTGCATTTTTGTAATTGAAAACTTTTTGTAAAAATCAAATTGCCGCAGGTAGAGCTCGTTCCATGAAGGACTCCTGATATCGCTTCTGAACGGTGCTACCCCGCATTAGAACTGCCACGTATTAGAACTACCCGGATTAGAAACGGTCCATATTCAAGCTCCAATTTACAACTTGAGGCTGAATTTTTGCCCAGAATATGACAATGTAGTCTTACACATTTCCATGAATTTTCAAGTTATTAGATGCTACGGAAGTACTAGGTTCTAATTCGGCCAGTTCAAATACGGTAAAGTTCTAATGCGGCTAGTTTTAATGCATTGTAGTGCCTTTCAAAATTTACTACACGTAGTTGCCCGCATGCCTATGAGTTTCATAGCCAATTGACCGATGCGCTAGTTCTGCTAGAAACTGGCTGGAACTATCTGGATTTTTACAACAGGCTGCCAGAAGTTTTTTTTTCCATTTTATTAAAAGCAAGGTGATTCTCAAACTATCTTGAAATACCAACCCATTCTGTACATTTTCAATGATTTAGACCCCTTTCTTCAGACCTTCATACTAAAACCCCCTTTCCCTCTTCGCCTACACCTCGTTGTTGTTGTTGTCGTTAATTCTGCTTCGTACTTATTTGTGACTGACTTTCCCGCTTTTGGTCGCTTAATCCGGATTATTATTGGCAATGTGAAACATGATCTAGGGTTTAGATCAACAAGTACAAAAAGGAGGAGGAGGCCAGATGGAAGAGGCCCCGGCTAAGAGTGCACTAGTTGCGTGTTCCTTCCTATATCATGCTACTGGTGATTCATTTGAGAGGTGAATCAAACAGATTTTTAATTGGGACTGGAACAAGTAATCTATTCTCATGCGGCACTGGCATCGGTAACTGGTCCATATCAGGTGAGCGATGGAAAAATAAAAAATTGATGTGCTAGCTCCATGGATACAGTTTCTAAAAGCATGTATCGTAAGTCTTGCAAGATAGACTTCTCCAGTGCAGTATGTTCAGAGCAGTTAATTTCAATCATCTATAGGCTCGCTAAAAATTTTTTAAGCTAATAAAATGTTGCACTGGATCAAAAAGCATTTCTTGAGCTGACTACTTTTCTAAGTCTTCAACGGCTACGGCTGCTCTGAACACTCCCTCTTACGGTAGATTTTTCCTGTTGATACTTACCTAATGACTATTACGACACTTTTTCGTCATAATTTTGATGACAAGTTACATAATATTTTCACTTACCAAGTTCCCCAATGCATCTTACCTGTTAATTAAGGCCTATAGTCTAGGCGATAACATCATTCCTCGTGGGTTTTCCCCTCTGATTCATTTATTAATGATTAATTTAATTAGCTAACAAAAAAGGGAAGAAATGTGTTCTAAGAAATACATTTTCCGAGTGAGTGGGGGGGAATGGGAGACGGGAATCAGGGGGACTTGGAGATTGGGAAGGATGGGAGAAAATCTTTATGAAGGTACGGTAAGCAGTCAAACTTTTGTAAAGGCACAGGGAGTTTCATGGGATAAGTCTCGTTACGAGTGGCCCGCTCTACTGCTAGAGTGGTGACTCGAATCGAGATCAGTCTTTCGAAAGTCCGGGGGCCTTTATGGAAGTTCAGCTGGGTGCTGTACCTTCATGATAGGTAACGTGGGGTGAGTTGGGTGGAGAGATTTCTAAATGAGATTTTGTAGAAATTCGGATCATTGTAGTTAGGCTGGAAATAGAGAAATCGAAACTGAGAGGGTGAGAGAGAGTGGGAAGAAGAGAGAGAGAGAGAGAGAGAGAGAGAGAGAGAGAGAGAGAGAGAGAGAGAGAGAGATGATCGGTAGGAAGTTGGACAAACTTGAAAATTTTCGGGAGCATTAAGGGTTACTGTAGTTTATGGAGAAGTAAACAAAAATTGGGAGAGAGAGTGCATGGAAAACGGGGAGAGATGAGTGAATCAAAAAAAAATTTAGGAGGCCAATTATAGGGGTGAGTTGTGAGGGAACAATAAAAATTATAGGAAAGTAAGAATCAGAACGAAACATTATTTTTTGAGTTTTCTATTTTTTTCATTTTTTTTTGTTTGGGTTTTAGGTTGAGGAATCCTTATTCAAGGAGATCACGTAAAAACAGAGGAGATTCAGGAGCTCTAAGAGCACTAAGAACTATTTGTACTCGGTGCTGTTTCCAAACAACCGGTAGCTGGGGGATCAGAACGGTACTAGTTTCACAATGAGAGAGGGTAGGAAAAATGATTTGGTAGAGAAGAGGTACCATTGATAAGAGGTTAAAGATAGAGGTACAATGCTATAAGAAAAATAGATACGAGGGGTTTAAAGGTGCATGGAATAATGGAAGGAATTGTTTTGATCAAAAAAATTATCGATCAATTCATTATTTTTTGATCTACCATGTTTCCCCTTCTGAGAACTCCAAGTAGTTCGGCGCGTCGCGATTCACGGTTGTGAACCCATTCCTTGGCATCTGTGGCAATAGTTCCTTCCAGACGTAGAAGCGGAAAGTGTTCTTGTGGAAGATGACGGTGGCAACTTGCTCATCGTTAAGTCTCTTGATGTCCTTCTCCTCGGAGCAGTCGAATACGATATTTTCGTCTTGTACGAAGTATCTTCCACGTTTCGTCTCTTTCCAAGTGAATGTCTTGTATCCTCGAAGGAATTGATCAGAAGGAATATCTGCATTAACATGACGGATGACCAAACACTGAAGATTCTGCCAGCATTCCGCTTTGAACCAGGAATAGACGAGCTCTTTGAGCTCCGAAGCTTTGAGATCGGTGTCGTGAATTTCCAATCTTGTGCATTGGATCCCTCTCAAGTCATCCATTGTGATCCCACGTCCATCGAACATCTTGACCTCCATATAGTTCAATGAAAAGTTGATTTCTTCTCTCGGCAGCGTTGCAGTCACCTTGAATCTCTGAATTCTTGGGAATCTTTCTCTGATAAACTCCAACTCTTCCGAAGTGACTGATTCCTTGGTGATTGACACAGTGTGAGCATTGAAAATCTCATAATAGTTGACCAAGTCCGGTCCAATTGTTCTAGCAAGATCCTTGAACTCGACTGCGTCCACTCTGCGGATTTCTAAGTCTACCAGAGGAGGGAAGTAAAAAAGGACACCAGGAGCATTGCAGTTGATATAGTAAACCCATGTTGCTGGGGACTTTTTCCTGAAAAACGGGATGCTATTAATATAGGCTCATGTTAGGTTTTCCCGTAAAAGGGGAGTTTGGAAATTTCCTCATTTTCAATGTAACTATGCATACGGTTTTGTGTAAGTGTATGAGGTGGTGTTTGCGTACTAGGCAACAGAGTCGACGAGAGTTATTTTTTGATAAGCATACTGTCGGATCGGGTCCCCAATGCTGTCGGATCAGGCCCTCCAATCTTCCGGATTAGCCCCCCCCCCCCCAATACTGTCCAATCGAGTCTTTTACGAATGCGGTCGTTTTTTTTTTCGAGTTTTTTCGTGGTCTGATGTTTTTGGTGTCTAATGTGGCCTTGTCGGGCTTGAAGCCCCTTACATTTTGGCACTAGTCCGATTAAGTTATCCGCAGGCGGACGTCTGACAGCCTTGATTCTATTAGAAACTATTTTTTCGCTGTTACTCAAACGGTCGGATCCCACCGCTAGTAAGCATGATGTAAAAACTACTTCGGCCGAAAAACGCCGGATGTGACATCCCTGAGCAACATGATCTTTGAATACCAGTAATGGTCTCTCTCATTTCCGAAATATTCCAGAACCCAGGATCCTTCCCATCCTTTAGTTCCCGTCATTGACTGCTACTTCATCCAGTTACTCCCCGTCTTTTGTAGTTTGTAGTCACCCAACCAATCTCACACCCTCTTCCCGTTTCTTCATTTCCCTTCCCCTCCCCCTCCCCCCTTCCCTCAAATCTTTCGCCCCCAGATTCGTTAGATCTGTTAAATCATCATTCATGTCCCTTATGAGATACCGTAGTTTCTTAATCCGGTCTCCTCATAAACAAGTGAGCATGACGCGCGCTCATTTTTCTCATGTGATAGAGTGATTAATTGGATGATTATTAGGAAAAGAAGAAAAGTATTTCGAAATATATATGTCTCAGGGGGATTCGAGGCGAAATCAAGAAATCAGAGAGGTATACGATAAGGCGGAAGTAAAATTTGAGTGAAAAAGAGTATATTCCGAAAAAGACCTAGTTAAATGAAAAACCAGGAGAAAGAGGTGATTGAGCGAGGACTGGAGACAAAAGGTGATGATTGTAAGAGTTTCAAATAGAAACGAACTCGACAGTTCAGTCTAAATTTTGTGAATCTCTCATGTTTTCTGCATTAGCCAATTTTTAGATTGGAGGTTATAGTAAGAAGAAATTCAGCTCTTTAAGTTTAGAAGACAGTATAACGAATTAAATACGGTAAATTTTGTTATTGAAGTCTTTGGGTCTCTATTTTTCGAAGGGGTCTTCAGGAGAGACTTTAATTACAGATGGGATTCTATTACAGTCTCAAACTGTAAAAGTCAATTTGACAATCTGAGCTCACTCAATTACCGAAATATGATGAACCAATCTTACTGAAGAAGAGTAAAAAATTCCTCCTATCGACCCAATAACAGAATCTAATAGAGAAAGTAGGAACAGAAAACATTCAATTTTGTTCAGACGACCTGTAGACCCTAGATAAATTGGAAGTTTCCCGATCGCAACGTTTCAAACTAGTGGATCGGACAAATTGACTATTCACCTAATCCTTATAACCAAATTTTTCTCAATAGTCCAACTCTTAGATTGTAACTCATAGGAAGAAATTATCACTGATCTTCTTTGCAAAGTTTCGAACGGTAAAACTCAAAATGACAATCTGAGGTCACTCAATTACAGAATAAAGTGTAAGGTCAGCCTCATGTCTCACTAAATTTTAGCACGGAACGATGAAATATTTTAGATCAATCAATATGTACAAAACGAATTATGAGTGAAAAAATATTGACGTAGGTTGCCAAGTGTCGGATTCCCTTAATCCGGACGATCGGTTACGGCTCTTGATTCTGTAACTTGGTTACAACATCTTAATGATTTGCAACAAATTTAAACAGAGACCGAATCGAGAAAATCGAGAAAACAGAAAAACAAGTAACAAAAATGGTATCACATGGATATCATCCCGGTCATCGGCGTCTGCCAAACCCCCGTCTGCCAATTTTGACAGTTTTTATACTGAAAAAATTTTTGTTAAGGGGACAGTAGGACACACACACAACCTCACTTTTTCCCAGCACCTCATACATTTCTCAACTTACTCCAATAGTCTCATTTTTCCTGGATCCTCAGTTCTGACGATATTGATAGTGTAGTTCTTATCTGATAAAGACGCTTCAAGTTTATCCTGATCATCGGATATGGTCAGCTTCACAGCTGTGATCCATTTGGCATCTTCTGGTTTAAGGCTGAAATATAGTAAGTAGAGAAAAAATATAAAAAACATGAAATGCTTACAAATCGAGGTCGTCTGCTGCTTCTGGCCGTGGTTCGGGAGCTATTCTACCATTGAGACACCTACCTCCCGGGCAACACAAAAAATTCCCCATGTCTGGAGGATCAGTGAATTGAGCGCCTATTCGAAGGTTCAAGCAGGGAATAACTTCTGGTAGTTTTGTTATCCGTTATCAATCAGTTGAGAAACGCTTTGAAGATTCAATTTCCAAATACCTCTTGATGGCTTTTCTACGCCGGTTTATCCCTGAACAAATCGTTTTAAAGACATAGTAAGGCTTCCTTCAATAACTTCTAAGATTGTAGTAGACATTTGTATAAATCAGATTTTTTTTATTGAGAGGTATTCAGAGTAAATCAAAAAGTCGTAAACTGCCTTTTTTGCGTACAGGCAGCTCCTGAAGTAACTGCCCAAAAAACCGGTGCTACCCCGTATTAGAACTGTCCCGTATTAGAACTTTCCGGATCAGAACCGGACCATATTCAAGCTCCCAGTTGCGACTCGAGGCTGAATTTTCGTACGAAATATGATATTATGGCCCTGAACATTTCCTCAAATTTTCGAGTTTCCAGATACTTCGGAAGTACCCGGTTCTAATCCGGCCAGTTCTAATACGGGTCAGTTCTGATGCGGCCAGTTCTAATGCGGGGTAGCACCAAAAAACCGTCGACACGTAAGGCACTGTGTGCAGCTGTAGCCCCGCGTTGCACAATTTACAAAAAAAAATTTCATTGACTGTATGCAATCGCAGCAAAAAAAATCGTGTTGACGGTTTTTGGGCAGTCCCTGCAGTATCTGACCCAACCCAAGAAAAATCTCTCATAGTGAAAAACTGGTATACGTTCACTACAATTACAAAAATATTGAACAAAGCTTTACTACGCCGGCAAAAGTAAACGTTTAAAAAGAGCGAAAAAAATCGGTAACAATTGAACATATTTTCAGATCCTACAACTCGCAACTCGCGAAGAAGGAGAAGGAGGCATACTGCTCAATGAAAGGAGAGGACGAGGCACTGCTACTCAGCGCCATTAAAGACGGGCGGGAAAAGAATGCTATCGATCGTATAGGTACAATGGCTGAGTGAAAATTGCTACTTACCACGACCAAATTCATCAAAACTACGTTGATTTTTTAAATTACCGGACTGACCAAAATAAGTTATTTCATTCAAAAATTGAGTAGTACTAATAATATAATGGTCTAAACTTGAGAACCATACTCTTTGAGTTCGAAGGAATCTTTCCAATTCAGTGTTTCTTTCAGTTTTGAAACTTGTTTTACAATTCCATTAAAAGACATCAAAAAAGTTTGGCTAAGTAGATATGTATTGTAAAACAAATTTTGAAAAGTAGCAATGTAGTTAGAATTAGAAACTGCATAATGCATAATTTTGCAGACTTTTGCATAATTTGCAGACTGGCAACCTTAAGAAACTAAATCTATGAAGAACAAAAAAAGCGACCAACCATCGAGAACCGAAGAAGAAAAAACAATAAGCTGCTATGAGAGAAATTTGAAGAATATCTATGACAGCGACTCAATCTTCGTTGAGTTTGGTAGCTGAATGATGTGATCGAATGAATTTTGAAGTAGCTTATAACGCTGAAGAGCTACAGTATCGCCAAATAGGAGTGTTGGGCTGAACGACTGGTACCCACAGAAGTGATTTTTGATTCTACACAGTTGAATTGAACAGAGATTGATCGGAACTTGGAATCGAATTCAGAACTGATTCTAACTGACTTCCGAACCAAAACTGTCAAAGCTAGGGTACCAACCATGTTCCTATTTATGCGTCTGCCTGATGTTCGTTGAAAATCGTCATGAATGCCTTAACAAATCGAACAGGATTAACAACAGTTCTTCGCAGTTATCACAGCACTGCCCTAACACTGACAGTGTTAATGTCAGACAGAATTGACAGGATTTTTTTCCGATCACAAGCTCATCTCGGCAAAAGTTATCCTATTTCATACAAGCACATCGTGAATGGTTTTATAGGATACAAAAATTCAGCATTTTCAGACAATGCTGTAAAAACGGCCAAAAGTTTCTTATGTGATCGAATAAAAATTTTTTATTGAATTCTTTCTAAAATTTCAGGAAAGCTTAATTACATCTCATTAATTGCAGAAATTTCAGACAAGTCTGTCAGATATAGGTTTACAAAAGGATAGTATGAAGAAGAATTTCAAAATAACCATATTGTCTTGTTTTTATTTCTGAACGAATAAAAGCTTTTCCATCAAATCTTCTTTAAAGTTTCAGGGAAACTCAATTCTAACTCGATTAATTTCAGAATTTGTCAGACAACACTGTAATAGTGATTCTGTCATTTTAAAGATATTTTTACAAAAGAGATGAATGAAGAAAGAAATAAATCTTAAAGAATGTGTTTCCTATTTCATTGTTTTCCAAAAGTTAATCAGAAATTAAAGCGAAGTTTCAGGTAAGCTCAAGGTTAGAAGCACCTATCGAATTCAGGTACAGCCAATTGCAACCTGCAACTCAACTCGTGACGGCTGTCATTCGACTAACTTGTTCTAATGAATACTACGGTAGTTAGTTAAGTCGTTTCCATATAAACTGAAAGTACACCTTTTCTTTCCCCTGCTCTCTCAGCTATGCATTCTCTCTTTCTTTTCTCTCGTCGTCTCTTCTGATGAGCCGGATCTTCGCGGCTCTCCGTCGTGAGCCGGTGCGACCCAGCACCGAGTGGTATTCTAATTAAGACACTTGTTATCAGAATAGGAATTGCGGGGCATGTGATGAAGCTAAAGTTCAGACAAAATTAATCCTGATCTGTTGATCTACAAAAACGGAGTATGGTCTTGCAATAGGATCATGCAATAGTACTAGAATCCTTAAGTAAGAAACTCGAATCCGGACAATAATGAGTCATTCGTAACAGGGAAAACTGACAGATGAATCAGATAAATGCGTAATTGTTCTAGATGATAGACCGATATGGCTTAAGACGGGTAATGGACTCCCATTATACATGACAGGTATATCAGGAAGATCTTCTAATTGACCTGGTCCGTTTTCTAGAGTGTACGTCAGAGGTGTGACCCTACACGACCACCCCAGACGTCACGTCAAAGGTCAGACTCCACAGTATTGATTAATCACTCTCTGTTAGTGTGGCCCATACGTAGACCACTCACACACAATGTATCGCATTTTTCGTCAGTACTCGTCATCTGCAGTTATGGAAAATATCGTTCAACAAACCTTTCCTCTACTCAAATTGCCCGTGGACGCCCTGAAGAATGTGCTTCAAAACATGGAGGTTCTTCATTTGTGAGTTTTAATTTTGAAATTTTTTTAGGTTCACAACTGGCAGTTCAGTAACTGCTACATATGAAAACTGTGACAAATCAGAACTTTTTCTTAGGGCTGCTGAAATGAGAACACTCGATTTTTCTATTTTTGAATAAAAATTTTTACATGTAGCAGTTCTTACTTTGCCAGTTTTATCCTTGTTACCAGTGGGCAACTTACAACGCTCAACTCTAAAAATCTGAAAATTTGATTCCAGACTTGGCTTCTCTTTCTGCTCAAAAGCCTCCTTGGAACTTGCTACATCTGTCAACCTGAAGGCCATCTACACCTCACTTCACATTTCTGACGACAGCTACTTCATTATAAACTTTCAACTAACCAACATTATCTTGAACTTCTGTCCCAAACCGAACCCGTCTGGCCAACCAATCCAACTGTCGGAATTGGAACGTGTTAGCGGAACAGTTTTCGGTAGAGGCGCAGATGTGCATTGGGAAAACTTTGCGCACACTGCACGAGACTTGTTCCAGCACGTTTTTTCGGTTTTCCATCTTAAGAAAATCAGACGCGTCGACTTCACGAAGGATACATTTGAAGTAGAGTCTTTGAAAGAGAGTTTCAAAGGATTGGAGATCGCCGAAATCGGATTTTTAGAAGAAGAATTTGCTGAGATCGGTATTATTGATGACAGCATTCCAAACGAATATGCAAGGGAAGTTCTGAGCCAGTTTTCTCATGTTCCACGTTTTGTCATACAACGTAATCCTTTCGAAACAGCCACACAAGCTCGCAAGTTTTACATTCAAAACTTGACTGGTCTACGTTTATACGATACTACTTCGCTGACGATCAATGATTTATTAATGAGCAATTGTTCTCGTTTCTCAGCCTTCTCATCCAATCTGTGGTCTGGAAAAGTCCTAAACAGATGGCTGAAACTTTGGAGATCCGGGTGTAATCCGAACCTTAGATGTTTCGAAATCAAAATAGTTAACGGTAGAGTTGAGGATGTTCTGAAAGGGTTGAATGCCCAAACGATTCCGGCGACCAAGACCAGAGTCTTTGAGCAATCGGATCTGGATTTCACTGGTGAACGACGTGAGAAGACGCGAATTCGAGGAGGATTTGACATCCGGAGATCCGGTGGCACTTGTGCAACGATCACCTTGTTAGAAAAGGTTGATGCTTTTAATTTTGCCTTTTATGTGTGGTCTTAATTAATTGTGATTCGTAATGTTAATGAATAAATTTTCAAAAATATTCTTTCTATGTGTTGCTATATTTGAAACCTAATTAGAAGGGTAAAACTCATTATTTGTAACAGGTGTATCTATTATAAAGACTGCTAATTGGCCTGACCCGTTAATGGATTAATGCGTCAATCACAGAACATCTTTGTTGACAGCACGTCAAACTTGAGACTCCACAGTATTGATCGTTGACTCCCTGACAGTGGGGCCGTACGTAGACCACACACACAACGTATCGCATTCTTCATCAGTACTGGTCATCTGCAGTCATGGACAACATCGTTCAACAAACCTTTCCTCTACTCAAATTGCCCGTGGACGCCAGGAAGAATGTGCTTCGAAACATGGAGGTTTTACATTTGTGAGTTTTACTCTTGAAGTTTTGATTTTTTTTTTCATAGGTTCAAAACTGGCAGTTCAATAGACGCTACATGTGAAACTGCTACAAATCAGAACATTTTTCTTAGGGCTGCTGAAATGAGAAAAATCGATTTTTCTATTTTTGAATTAAAATTTTTACATGTAGCAGTTCTTACTCTGCCAGTTTTATCCTTTTTACCAGTAGGCAACTTACAACGCTCAACTCTAAAAATCTGAAAACCGAATTCCAGACTTGGCTTCTCTTTCTGCTCAAAAGCCTCCTTGGAACTTGCTACATCTGTCAACCTGAGAGCAATCAACATCAAACTTCACATTTTCGAGACTAGTTTCTTCACTATCAACTTCGAGCAAACCACCGTTTACTTGAACTTCTGTACCAAACCGAACCCGGCTCGCCAACCAATCCAACTGTCGGAATTGGAACGTGTTTTCGGAACAGTTTACGGTAGAGGCGAAAGTGTGCGTTGGGAGAATTTTGCGCACACTGCAAGAGATTTGTTCCAGCACGTTTTTTCGGTGTTTCACCCCCAGAGAATCAGACGCGTCAACTTCAAGATGCATACATTTGAAGTAGAATCTTTGAAAGAGAGTTTCAAAGGATTGGAGATCGCCGAAATCGGAATTGATTGCATTCCAAGTAAATATACGCGGGAAGTTCTGAAAAAATTCTCTCATGTTCCATGTTTTGTCATAGAACGTAATCCTTTCGAAACAGCCATACAAACTCACAAGTTTTTCATTCAAAACTTGACTTCTCTACGTTTCCACGATACTAATTGGTTGACGATCGATGATTTATTAATGAGCAATTGTTCTCATTTCTCAGCCATCTCCTCTTATCTATGGTCTGGAAAAGTCTTAAACAGATGGCTGAAACTTTGGAGATCCGGGTGTAATCCAAACCTTAGATGTTTAGAAATTGAAATGGTTAACGGTAGGGTTGAGGATTTTTTGAAAGGGTTGAATGCCCAAATGATTCCGGCGACCAAGACCAGAGTTTTTGAGCAATCGGATCTGGATTTCACTGGTGAACGACGTGAGAAGACGCGTATTGAAGGAGGATTTGACATCCGGAGATCCGATGGCACTTGTGCAACGATCACCTTGTTGGAAAACGTTGTTGCTTTCGATTTTGCCTTTTATGTGTGGTCTTAATTTATTGTGATTCTTAATGGTAATAAATAATTTCTTTTAAATATTTTTTCCATGTGTTTGCATAGCATCATCTGACGATTGACTGCATAGCTTTCATACAGATCAAATAAGATTTGTCAAAGTACAATGTCTCTGGAGTTTTCAGATATATTTTGCATTCTTTGCCGCCTACACACCAAATGTTCGTGGAATTCTTCTTTTCACTGTTTCATTCCTATTTGATTCAATGAACGTGTTCAGTACACTCCGAAAATATGCATTCCATTGGAGAGATGATGAAACACAACCAGTGTCTAAGTGATTCAAATAACTCTAGAGGGTTCACAAATCTGTTGTTTTTTTCAGAAGTGTCTTGACAACTTCCCATCATCAACCACTTTCTCGAGCTGTATCAAGAGTTGTGAGGGATTCAATTGACAGAATAAATTATGGTTTTCATGAATAATTCAATGAAACATATGACCACCGATTTTCTGCAGAAAAAGTTTTATCCATCTGAAACCATGATCCCGTCCGGAAACAAGCCGGAAATAAGTCGATTCCCACTCCTTCAAAATTTGTTGCTGCGTTTTGGGCCTACCGGTCTGGGCCACTGAAAAATTTTGAATTATGTCCATTCAGCTTTTAGATTTTTTGCTCAAAGGACCTCTAAAACCGGGAAGAGCCATAAGTTTAATAACCCAAGCTATCAGCAACACAAAATAACCTAGTTTGCACGAAAACTTCTTCATGATGAAATCAAATTTATTGCAAGCATTACCATAAAAAAATCTTATAATTAAAGAGAAGCAGAAAAAAAAATCAATCATTAAAACCATACAAAAAACTCAAAACGAAAATTGGAGAGTTTATGAAAAACGATAGTGGCCCGTGTCCCATCCTTCCTTTGAATCTCGAATCCTTCTTCAATTTTCAGCGTGTAAGGTCTTCCTAGCGCTCTTCTTTGCTCGTAAATCTTGACGTCAGACTTCGGAATAATTTTTGAATTCAATCCGCTCAAAATCAAACTTTCATTGACAGCACTTGGTTCCCATTCTGTTTCAATAAGAAGACGCGTCAGGTTCGGATTAGAACCTTTTTTCCAAAGCTTCAAGAATCTATTGAGCTTTTTCTCAGATAAATTTGGGTCGTAACAATCGAGCACAGAGAAGTTAGTCACTAACAGATCATTGAGACCTAGTTGCAATTCCGAGAGTATTTTCATGAAGTTTTGAACCAAGAAGCCATGCGTTTCGGTGGCTGTTTCAAAAATGTTATCGTCTAAGATTACAGTGTTAGCATGGTAGAATCGTTTTACAACTTCTTGAGAGTACTGTCGTGACTCAACATCGGAACTATCAACAACGTTGAACCGTATTCCTTTGGTATTCTCTTCAATAGAATCAATACTGTATGCTGGGTTGATGAACTGCAAACAGTCAATGCTCCGGCAATGACACAGTGACATAAAGTGCTCCAACCAGTCTTTGACCGTAAATATGGGTTTTTTCCAGTATTCCAAATACCAATCGATAATTGGTCTTTCCTTTCCAAATTGCAGAGCTTGCACGACATCCGCGCCAAGAGATTGGCCAGTTCTGCTTCGAAGGTGTTCAATTTGAAGTAGTACTCCTTGTAGTTCCTCGTTGGTACCAATTATCAAACGAATCGTTCTATTTTTAAAAACCATAGTCAGATTACAGAGTCCCCGGAATGTCAGAATAATACCATTGGCTGTGATGTTCAATGATTTCACTAGGCTCTTGATGGCTCGGGAGCACAGGGAGAAACCAAATCTGAAAGATTAGATGTTTTGAGAGGCGTTCTGTGGTAGCGGTGATTATGTAATGGCATCGGCAGTTCTAGAATCGGCTGATACTTGGTACAGTGGATATATCGGACCCGTAGAACATCGTGGAACTTTCAGTTTCTGGCTCCGCCCCTTTTAAGTCAAAAAACCAGCTTTTGCTGAAAATATATAGAGACTCAAACTTTTTGCCTTAACTTTTTAGCATGAAGGAGAAGGGTTAGAAACTAGGTTTTACCTGATGGAATAGTCAAATCGTTTTTCAAGAAAAAGAGGGTTTTTTGAATAAAAAGGGGCGTGACTGCTATAACGGGCAGTGGTCACCGCTACCACATAATGCCTTTTTAGGGGCTTTTCATGCATTTTTGCGTCACCGTGTTGCAACTCACGGTGATTGCGAACCTTGTATTACTGTATTTCAGAGCTCGCAACCACGGCGCGCTGTAACACTCTCACTCAAATATTCCCGAAAAGTCCATGAAAAAATTCCCGTAGCTTTCCTGTCCTACCACTTTCAAGTTAAACTTCTGAAAATTTGAAACTCACAAATACAAAATTTCCATGTTTCGAAGCACATTCTTCTGAGCGGTCAATGGTAAGCGAAGGAGTGGGAAGGTCCGTTGATTGGTTCCGTTCATGGCTGCAATATGGAAAATAGAGATGAAACTTGAATCCAACTTGGCTAGTCCGCTTCCAGTCGTACTATCAGTTACGATGACTTTAGCTGATGCTCTGAATGGTTTAATTAGATTGCTAAGGAGGGTTCAACACACAAAAAAAAACATTTGAAAATAGCGAACTCGCATATTACATTATCAGATAAAAAACTCAAGGAAAATGTTATATTTATTAACTTAAAAAGAAAGAAGAGAATTGAATAATTAGAGATGAGAATCCACATCCAATCGGATTGTAGGTATATTAAAATTGGTACTCTGAATACTAAGCACTGCCAATGTTCCATCTTTTCTTTTCACTCCGTACCGGTGTTGTTGGGGATTATAGGAGAAACGTGGTCTTCCCGCTGTATGGGTGACAATTCCTTTCAGCACAATATCCTCGTTGATTAGATGCTCTCTTGGAAACCAAATATCCACTGATTTCAAATTGGGATTCGAACCCTTAATCCACAACTTCAAAAATCTATTGACAGTTTTCTCGGTCCATCCTGACCAACCCGTTAGGATTTTTTTAGAATTACTGATTAACAATTCATTGAGAGTAAATTTAAATTCGTTATTATATCCATCCAGTTGAAAGTCATTCAAGTTTCTCATCAAAAATCCATGAGTTCCCGTCACTGTCTCATATGGATTACGGGAGAGTCTAAAACTATCAACTTCTGAAAACCGACTTAAAACTTGACGGTGTTCATGGCGTGTGCAAAACTGAGAAATATAGATTTCTTTTATATTAATTCTCTTTAAATTCGAATAGGCAAAACTGATGGGAATGTTCCTCGATGAAAAACTAAGTTCGTTGATTTGTTTTGAACTATTAATGACAAACAGAATATATTCAAGATAAGTTCTGAAGTTATCACAACTCCAATCTCGAAAAAAGTTGTATTCTTTAGTGTCATCATTATATATTGCTTGTGCAACCACACGAACTATTTGATTCCAATAATCACTCCGAAATTCAATTTCCACATATTTTAAACTGCCATACCATCCAAAGATAAGATACATTCCCCACTTTTGGCGGAAATACAATTCCACACGCTTCAATCTCAAATTTGAGGATGCAACAATGTTTTTGGTTCTGTTTGAGATAGTTGAGAGTCCAAGTCTGAATATTTTTGAAATAAAATTAAGAAAAAGAAGTTAAACTTACTGCTGAATCGGTTTCATTTGTTCAATAGTTTTGATTTGGGCATTTTGAGGCAAACGAAGAATTGGGAAAGACATTGGATCGATGTGAACGTAGTACACACACTGACGACAGATGGTTTGTGTCACTCCAGTGAATACGTGTATGGAGGATCTTGAGGTCAGTCTCTTCATTCAAAAACTAAAAACAGACACACACAGCGAGAGTGACCACTGGACCCTCCATCCGAGGTGAGGGTAGTCAGTGGTCAGTGTGTGTTCTACGTTCACA
>GL379789.1:754486-777888 GCA_000143925.2 Caenorhabditis brenneri | reverse complement strand
ATGTGATATGGCCAGGCTTGATGAGTCACCTGTCGCTCAGGAGCAGAATAAATATCGCTGAGCTCAGGGACTTGTGGGAGCACCGTAGACACTTTCGCACATGCTCGGTCCTCAGTCATTGAACTGTCCAAGGCACTGCTTCGTACAAAAGCTTAGCATCCAGATGGATATTCAAGAGTCACCAATGACGGTAACCTTTGAACTCGGCGCGAGTTCAGAGTCTTCACATCGCCAGCTCTTCTGAAGCTGTTTCTCTTCATTTCACTTTCCTAGACAGGGTATTTGCCTCCGAAATGAATGAAAATCATCACGATTTTTATTCCTAGGGCAGACAATTTGTAAGAAACCCGCAGCGGTTATTTTCATACCCATGAACAAAGGGGAGGAAGGATACCTTCGGAGGCAAAATCTTCATGTAATAGTAAAGCCAGTCGCAACCCTCGAGAGTGACCACTGGACCCTCCATCCGAGGTGACGTAGTCAGTGGTCAGTGTGTGTTCTACGTTCACATCGATCCAATGCCTTTACCAATTCTTCGTTTGCCTCAAAATGTCCAAATCAAAGTTATTGAAGATCTGAAACCGATTCAGCAGTAAGTATATCATTATATTTTCTTAATTTCATTTCAAAATTATTCAGACTTGGATTCTCAACTGTCTCAAACAAAACCAAAAACATTGTTGCTTCATCAAATTTGAAATTGAAGATGGTGCGATTGTTTGTTCGCCAAAAGTGTGGAATGGTACTTTTTTTTGGATGGTGGGGAAGTTTGAAACATGTGGGAATCGAATTTCTGAGTGATCATGTGGTTGCACACGCACTATTCGATGATGATGACAGTAGAGAATATGATTTTTTTCGGAACTGGAGTTCTAATAACTTCAGAGATTATCTTGAACATATTTTGTTAGTCACAAGTAGTTCAAAACAAATCGACGAAGTTATATTTTTATCTAGAGACATTCCCGTCAGTTTCGCCTATTCGAACTTGAAGAGAATCGATATCAAAAAAATCCAGATTGCTACGTTTTGCACACATCAATACAGCCGTCAAATTTTGAGTCGATTCTTAGAAGTTGATAGTTTCATTCTTCCCCATAATCCATATGAGACAGTGACGGGAAGCCATGGATTTTTGATGAGAAACTTGAATGACTTTCGACTGGATGTATATAATAACGCATTTAAATTCACTCTCAATGACTTATTAGTCAGTAATTCCAAAAACATCGTAATAAGTTGGTCAGGATGGACCGAGAAAAATGTCAATAGATTTTTGAAGCTGTGGATTAAAGGTTCGAATCCTAATTTGAAATCAGTGGATATCTGGTTTCCAAGAGAACATCTAATCAACCAGGATATTGTATTGGAAGGGATCGTCACGCATGAATTGGGAAGACGACATTTCTCATATCATCCCGAAGAGCATCGATACGGAATAAAAAGAAAAGATGGACCATTGGCAGCCCTTACTATTCAGAGTACCCACATTAACATACCTCACATCCAACTGGATGTGGATCCTGACTTGTGATTTTTCGATTCTCTTCGTCTCTTTTAAACCATAATCTGTTCATTTGTGTTGTGAAATTAATAAATACAATTTTTCAAATCTTGATTTTTTATCTGATAATCTAACAAGCGAGTTCGCAAATTCCAAATGTTTTTGTGTGTTTTGGATCCCCCTCAAGAATCTAATAAATCATTCAACACGACGACTTTGGCTAATACTGAAAAGTTTGAATAGTTCAACACACAAAACTATAACTTGAACCTTCTCATACTCACCACAGATGTACGTTCTTCAAGACTTTTTTCAATCAGCATGATCTTTTACAAAATATAAAAATTACAACAAAACCCTCCAAAAGCATATTTAGCTCATTTTACTTTTTTTAAGGCGGTAGAACAGGAAAACTACGGAGACTTTTCATGCTTTTTTGCGTCAGCGTGTTGCAGCACGCGGTGTTCGTAAATTCTGCAGTACAGTAATAGAAGGTCCGCAAGCACTGTGTGGAAAGTCCCCGAAAAAGACCCCATAGCTTCCATGTTCCACCGCTCACTCATATAGAGCAGTATGTCAGCACTTATGTTGAAAGTATTTGAATTTAAAAAAAATCTCTAATCTCAAACTTAAACCATAGAAATATATTTGGTACCTTCCCTGACAAGGCTGTCAGACGGCCGGCCGCGGATAACAAATTCCGGGCCGTCTTTTCACCTTTTTACCGCTTAGCTTTTCGCTCTACAAGGTCGCCTCTTGCATTGAAAACATCCCATCGCTAGGAAGCGAGACATAAAAACGGCCGCGGCCCGATTTGACAGCCCTGTTCCCTGGTGAATTACATGGGCCTGAAAACTGAATGAGCCAATTATCGAAAGCTCCGTTCGAAAATCCGTTCCTCGGCTTGCCTACTGTTCACATAAACCAACAAATAATTTAAAAGCTTATCAACTTTATTTTCATCAAACTCCATGTCATTTTTTCAATATGAAATACGCTTTTAATATAAATTATCTTCAATCGGTCGTCATCTTCAACAAGTCGTTGCACGCTTCACGACTCAACCCTTTCAAATGTGGTTTTATCACATATCGCATAGCCAATTCGAATGGTCTACACTTCACGAAACGAGCAAATCCCAGATAAACCTTCATCTCATGAAGTGGTAGCTTCATGACATCAGCATAGACAGTATCACGTCGCTCTTCCAAAATATTATTCGGATCGTCGTAGTCTTGGATGTGATCGAGGAAGAAGTTCACCTGTTTCTTGGTGTACGGGAGACTGATCGGATAGGCCATTTTGATCGGCTCGGTTTTCCAATTGGGGAACTAAAAATGGTTAGGTAAGGGGGCATACCGTTCTAATGAAGACTCACCAATTGCCGAACCATGTCGAAGATATATGGCATTCTGACCAAATGATCGCGAGTGGGGATTTTCACAAACTCAGTGTTGGTATCTCTGACCTTGATTGGGACAAAGCATAGAGTCGGTTTCTTTGGTCCCTCTGGAAATTTTGGATTTAACACGCACCGAAGCTCGCAATAAATTCCTACCTGCGTACTCCTTTCTCATCTTCCCGATAGTCGCCTCTAACTGTGCGGTTGTTATTTCTCCACCCAAATACCGTCCGATTTCATCAATCGATGCATTAGTGTCGATAAAATGCTGTGCAATACAGTAACCCATCACATTCCGGAATGTATCCAACTGCCACAACTCCGCTAGATTGATCAGATCCGTCAGGAATTCGATACTTTGGTCTCGGGCTTCTGGATAGAGCCTCTGGGATCTTTTCTCCGATTGTTTGTAGTACTTGGGATCTTTGTATTTGTTCACAAAGGCGAAAATGAATTTACCGACTTCTCGGCGGTAGGGAACGACGAAAGTCTTGCTGACTTTGGTGTTGAACTCTTTCCATCGGGGGTTCTGGAATGTTTTTTTTTATTGTTAGGAGATTTGCATGTGCGCTGAATAGTTACTTGCATACTAACTTATTATGGCAATCAGTGTAAGAGCACATGCTGGCCGAAGATACGGTAACTTGACGGCCCCAATAACTCACCACGAAAACTACCGTATAAATTTTATTTTTTGGGGTGAGATACCGGGGGCCGTCAAGTTGTCGGATTTTCAAAAAAGGCAGACAATCGCATGGTCTATTGATCTTTAGTCAATCACTTTTTCCTAACATGAATAGTTTTTGAGATAGAACCAATCTTGGATGGTTTAAGGTCTCACTATTCGAGGCTTCCCTCTGTCCGGAGGTAAACTTTTTTGTTCACGGCGTGCAAATTATGAGTCGTAATAGATATCAGAAAACGGTCAACTACAGGGTGGCTTTTAATTATTGCAACGCTTTTTTGATGCGATTCTTGAGACCGGTGGAACGTTTTTCATGGGGTCTATATTTTTCAATATTTTCATTATTGCATCATTAGTGCTTTTACAAACTTTCAGCTCCATAGCTTTTGATTCTGGAAAATGACTAAGCCGAGTGTACACCGCTGCACCATCGTTGAAATGTTCAACGGCGGAAAGGGTCCGAGTTTCATCAAAAACCGTCTCTGAATCACTAGTTCGGCTTTTCATCGGACCATGAAACATTACAATAAGGTTGGTACAAACAACGACCATTCACGAAGAAGGATTCCGACCACTGTGACCACTCCTCCGAAGATCTGAATGGTCCGAGAGCGAATCAGGAAAAATTCGCATAGATCCATGAGAAAGAGAGCAGAAAATCTTGGAATATCAAGTTTTTCTTTGCTAAAAGTTGTCAAAAAGAAGTTTTTATTGACCCTTCATCTGGTTCTCAAAAGAGTATTCCTCCCGAATCCAACAAGTCAAAAAAATCCTTATGAAAGCTGAAATTCTGCTGGCTGACACGCGAGTTGGTTAAAACTCGGAAACCTCTTCCTCAGACGAAAACCATTCACAGTAGAGGCTGAATTCAACTCTCAAATTTACCAAGTGCTTTTTACGGATCTTCAACAAGATTTTGACAATGGGAAAACAATTTATACAGCTTCTCATCCAACTAGTATGATGAGTTTCGGTGTCATCTGCTTTTTGTCCAAGGGGGAGTCAAAATCAAAAATAAAAATTATTAGGGGATATTTTGGAGGAACAAACACAATTATGTGTTCGAGAACACTATGTACAGCAATATTGGACATCCAGCAAAACGGATTACCAGAAAAAACGTCCAAAATCACTCAAAAGTAGTTTTAAGACCATTTCCTTAGTTTGACTAACAAGGGCAAATGACATGTTTCTTTCCCCCCTAATCGGACCCACTTGACTTTTATGTTTGTCAGTTTTGTGAAACAAGGCCTGTGTAAAACCCCATTCACGTTCAGAGGGTCAGAAGAAAAAACTAGTCGAGGAATAGGACAAGCTTCCACAGGAATACCTCCGTGCCGCAGCCGATGCTTACCCAGGGCGTCCTAGGACTGCCATTAAAGCGGGAGGTGGCTGAATAGAACAATTCTTATTTTTTCTTGTTTTCATGCATATGAATAAAGATTTTGTTGATTTATAGTCCTTTCCTAACTTTATTTCTCGAGATATGCTCATTCAAACGCGTTGCAATAATTAAAAGCCACCCTGTAGTGACTTGGAGATTTTTTAGTTTGTACACATTTTTTAGTTGACAGCTTTTTTCTATTTCATCTGGATCTAAAGTTATGGTCCCTCAAAGTTGATCCACCAAAATTTTCCGTACAAAACGCCTTGAATTTTTACGTGGTGATCGTATAATTATGAACGGTACTGTATGTAATAAAGTTACTTACTTACATACTGACTTACTTCGGTCCTTCAGTAAGTAAGTCGCTTTATCATGTACTAACTTTAACGAGTGAAATTAATCATAATTATTCAACTTCTAAAATTTTGGAAAAAAAAACCTTACCGTCTTCCTAACCGCATTGATAAACGGTGGAATGCTCTCAATAATGTCGACTTGATTCAAAACGTATGGCCATTGGGACGTTTGATCCGAGAATTGAATATAAACGTGGCATATCCAGGTGACAGAAGGGTCTGGAGCGATTGGCATTATGCTGAAAAATTTTGGTTTTTTTTGAAAACGATATTAGAATTATCAAAATAAAGGAGAAAGCCAGGTGCGCGCCAAAAAATTGGAATCAACGGGGGAATAGAAGAGGAGGAGGCCGGTGAGAGATATGAGGAGTAGAGAAAAAAGGAGAAGAATGTCTGATTCTCCTCTATGGTTGAACTATTTCTTGGGGGCACTACGGCAATAGAACATAGAAAATGTTGAGAGGTAGGAGAGACGAGGGGTAAAACGAAGAGGCAAAGAGGGCCTGATGCCGTTTGAAAAGGCGCTCTGAACGACCAGGCGAAGGTAGAGATGACCTTAAAAGCGCATAGATTTTTTTTCAATTAGAAACTTAGATGTCGTCAAATTCAGCGTCCAGTACGTGAACACAAAGCGCTAGGAATCCTAGATAGCGAATCTGAACAATTAATGACACAACCAGTTTATTTCGAGAAGGTTTCAACAAAACCAAAAAGATCAAAAAGATCAACGGAAACAATTTCTTCAAAATTCAAAAATTATTGCTCAGCCTTCTGCCCCTCCTTCTTCAACTCCAAAAAATCGGCGATCTTCTCCGGCGCCACGTTTGACAACTTCGTACTTCCAATCACAAAGGCGATACAGTGCATGAACGTCTCACACTTCAAATAGTGAGCCGCCTCACAGATCTGCTTCAACTGATCGGCAGTGTGCTGCACGGCTTCTGGATAGTGTTCGGCGGCGTCGCCTCCTCCTTCGAGAGAATTCGGATGTTCGTATTCCATGATATTGCAGAGGATGAAGGCAAGGGAAGCTTGGTCGAATGGGAATGGGATTGGTTTTGAGACGACTATCTTGGCGTCTGGGGTGGTGCGCCAGTTGGGATTCTGGAAAATTAGTTTTAGATAAAGGTGCACTCCGGCTTTAAAATGGATAAAGTCTTTGATTTTTGTAGCCCTAAACTCAGGAAATTCTGGACATTTTAGGCCAAAAATCGCTTGGAAAACACAAAAACTGACTGAATTACAGTGAATTCAAATTTTCTTCATGACTTTTTGGTAGATATTGAACTGCTATGTATCTCTACTTCTATTTCTCAACTGCTATGGTGGTGATCAACTGCTATTTTGTAACTGGTATTGTCTCAACTGCTATATTTGGCTCTTCTGGTATGGATCAACTTTTATGGCTGGGTGTCCTGTTAGAGATAGACTACCCAAGACCAAGTTCGAAAAATTCTGAACATTTTAGGCCAAAAATCACCAGGAAATCTCAAAAACTGATCAAGTTACAACGATTTTTGAGTTTTCACTATGACTTTCTCCCTAATTTTCGCTTCTAGCCTCTAAATCTATACTTACCTCTGCATCAACGGCTTCCATCAACAACGGAAACTTCTTGAGCAACGCCATATCATTGATTTTGAGTGGTGACTCCACAGTATCGGTGTACTTGATGGTGAAAACGCACTGGAATTCGGTAGTCGGCTTTAGTTGTGTCTCCATCTGGAAATTCAATAATCCAAGATGCGGTGGCCATATAGGCAATACAAAGAGCAAAAGAATTTTAAAAAATGGCGCCAAAATGATGAGAGGTTTTGGTGTTTTGGTGGTGGGTGAACGATGATCAAATGAATGAAGAAAGGGAGAAATGAGAGATGAGAGAGTGAGGAAGGGGAGAAGAGGCGCAGAGAGAAAAGGAGTCGTTGTCTTTTCAAATCTGCACCATTAGATTGGGAAAGGTGGTAAAGGTCAAATCCTCCCGTCTGCTCATAAGAAGAGAAGGACCATTTCATGTTAGGATAGACGTCTATCGACCCATTTTGTAGAAAAGAAGGCCCAGGTGGTCCTCTACACTACATTTTTTATTAAGATAGTCTTAGGAGGAGTGTAGTAACATTCTATCAATCAATTTGGAATTTAAATTCGAAAGCCGTTTAACTTCAAGGTTTGATGGCTCTTACAAAAATAGCGAATGGATTATGGGGAATATTGGAGGTAAGATATTTTTCTAAAGTTTTTCCAGTTCAAAAGTGCATGCAATTATTAAGAATTGTTCTAAACTTATAGTGAAGTCTGTAAAAAAAATTAACAATTTCTCAAAAAAATTAGTCACGAAATAAGCTATTTGCACCGGCGATATACCTTTAAAAAAAGTGTGAAGGTCTGGGGTTGGCTATACCATTGTTCGTATTCATATGCATATTATGAGAGCATTTGGAAGAGAGAAGAAAATACTGTGTTGCTGTGTATGTCCAATACTGTCTAATGCCGTATACTTTTGGCCAAAAGGGGGGGGGGCGTGGCCAGCTGGAAAAGGTGCGGAGCCGAAAATAAAGTGGATCATCATGTCCAGGCACCTTATTCACCTATTGAACCAAGTTTCAGCAAATTCAAGAATTCCTAATGAAATCGAGTACTCAGAGCCCTCACAGAATGCATCTTAACTTATTTTTTAACTTCACATTATAACCTTGGAAGCTTCTAGTAGTCAGAAAAAAACGAGTAATGAAAAAAGGAGCTGTCAGGTGATACTATGAGTGAATTGCCCAGAGAAAATTAACTTGGTGAGATACAGCAAACATGGTCTAAAAAGCTTAAGAAGGGGAACTTCTGATTCTGAGCCAATTTACTTTTTTTTCAGTACGCTTCCATCGGCATTCATAAATACTTCGAACTTCACGATGATTGTGAATTCCACGTCGTCGTCTCTGGACTTTCTACGGACTCTCATATATTCTTTTGTAGAGACTTCCCGCCCGATCCTTACGGTTCCGAGATTATTACACAAATGAGTACCCTCGAAAAATCTGGTATTATTGATAAGAATAATACCGATAGAGAATACGTGTTAAAGTTTAGTATAATTGGGTGGAGGTGAGCTTTTTTGAGCTTCAAAATCGCATTATTTTATTCCAGAGACTTCCATTATCACATGAAATATCTTCGACTTGGGCGAATTATCCGTGTAAGGGTTGAGTCAGTTGAGCACAGGTGCTGCCCGATAACAAGTGAGTTTTTGCAACTTCGCCTAGCACTTCATTTTTTTTTCAGGAACCGCGATTACTTTGGCTATTCCCGTTGCTCTTCTCATTGCAATTTGCATAAAAGTCTACTCCAACTACTCTGCAACTCCTCCAGTTCCTATTTCGAGCACCGAGAAAATTAAACAAATGCTCACTGGATTTTCATTGAAGTTTTTTAACCGGGTTTTCAACAAAAACTCAAAGAGTTTGGGTTTCCCACAGTGCCCTGAACCAGGAGTGCGCTTTGAAAAAAAGTGAATTTGTTCCTTTGAGCGCGCTTGCAGCAGCTACCGTAACTTTCTACTGAAAAAATTATTTCCGCAGAATTTTGTGAAGAAAAACGAAATTATCTGGAATTCGCTGCAGTTTTACCAACTGTGCATATCGTAGCTATGTAAAGGGATAATTTTTACCTACCTCCAAAAAGTTTCAAGCTGAATTATTCTGTCTTCACGGAGCTTATACAATTTTTGTGGGAAAAAGTCGACAAAAATTTTTCACAAAACTTCGGTTTTTGCATCCGATCTCGTATGAAAGATGTTTTGATGGAGTCGTCATGATATTTTTACTTATAATAACACTATTTGGCTATGATTAATGCGCAAAAAACTTATTTTTCCCGGTTTCAAAAAATATCGCTGAAAATAAAAAAGCGTTTTTTTCTAATTTTTCATGATATTTTCAAACACTTTTCGGGTTCATTATTGTTCACATGACTATTAGAACATATTTTTCCATCAAAATACTCAGAAAATTTATAAGAATGACATTTAAGCCGGTCCAGCTAGCGTGCACGTTTCAGGTTTTTCGCTTTGCGCACTCTCGGTGCAGGGCGCTGTGTTTCCTCTAAATTTTCAATTTTCAGCGACTTCTCATTGGAGCGCGTTTTCCCCAATTATCAAAGTTCTTTTTTTCGCCCCTTAAAAGAATAAACAAGTTTCCTCAAAACACAAATACTTTGAGTTTTCTATCTTTCTTCGTTTTTCTTTCTCTTTTTCTTCACGTGAACCAACTGAAGATAGAGAATAGACTCTCTTCAGCGAAATAGTGCTGAAAATGAAGAGTGCGGCGAGAGAAAAATGCGAATTTTGGTTTTGCACGCAGACGCATCAGTTGTTGTCCATTTGAAACACTACTGAGGAGGAGTCTGCGATTTTTTCATAAATTTCACGTTGTGTCGATGAACTTTCAGCTGGGATTTGTCGATTTTTGGGGTCTCGTTGGGGAAAACCCCGAGTTTTTGGAGCTAATTATTGGTTTTTCACCTTTCTGAAGGGCTGGATAGCGCTGGAGCATTATTATATATTTTTTAAGTTTGAGATTCATTTGATCTACGCGTCCGTAATTTTGGCGCGAATTGATTTTTCAGAATTTGAGCCCATTTTTCTCCTATACATCCCGATCACTTATTAATTCTGCTTCTAAAAAATACGATTCCGCTTGTTTTTCTCCAAAAATGAACCGCCCATCTTGTTTCTTTGGCGCCGGCGTCCGATGCAAACACAGAATCGAAAAATCTGTGTCTTGTTGACATATTAAGAAAGAATCATGCGGTTCACCGTGTCGAATTATCGCTGTTTTTTCTGATAATTCTGCAGTTTCAGGGGAAAAAATGTTCGAATTTTCGCTAAACTTTCAATTTTTCAGCCGAATTTTTTCAAAAGTCCGCCGATTTTCCAAAACGTTCTCGAATATTTTTGAACTTTGACATTCACTAATATAAATATGTACGTGCGAAGCAAAAAACGTTTCGTGTCGGCTATCCGTTGTTTTTGACAAGATAAGATCGCATCAGTGATCGGGGACTGCAGGGGTTCCTCTTGTGACTTTCGTGACTTGTTTTCTTTTTGAAACAGTGAAAATTCGCTGTTTTCTCAATTTTTTTTCGTTGATTTATCAAGTTTTTAGCGCAAAATCTCTAATTTTTGTGATAATTTGCGCTGAAAATTCCGAAAATCACTTTTCAAAAAAGCTATGCGCCTTTAAATTTGAATTTCTTTTTTTCTGTTTCTTCGCTTATTTTTCCTCTCTTCGCCGTCAAAATTCTCGCCTCTTTCTTCAATTTTCACCAAGAATTGTCACAAAAACTTTCCAGATCATCGAAAGATGTATCATCAACTTCTAAGACCACACCTCGCGCGTTGCTCGACGCGTCCCTCCTCATCGGGTGCCTACACTCGCTTCCCGATCGACGCAAAATGGGCGGCGATGGCGAAAAAAGCCATGAAAGGACGTGAGGCGGATACACTCATGTGGAACACACCAGAAGGAATTCCAATCAAACCGCTGTACTTGCGAGCCGACAGAGATTGTGATGCACAGAGAAGTGTCGAACTTCCCGGACAATTCCCGTTCACCAGAGGACCATACCCAACCATGTACACACAGAGACCATGGACCATCAGACAGTACGCCGGATTTTCGACTGTCGAAGAGTCGAACAAGTTCTACAAGGAGAATATTAAGGCCGGACAGCAGGGATTGTCGGTGGCTTTCGATTTGGCCACACATAGAGGGTAAGAGTACCGAAAGTCATTTTGAAGCCGAAAATTCAAAATTTCGCCAAAAAACCACCTTGTTCTCTGCTAAAATAGATGAAAAATGTCCTAGAATTCTTCCGCTCTTTTCTACCCCAAAAACCACCGAAAATGCTCATTTTCGACGTTTTTACTCTGAAAATCGGCCCAAAAACCGCAGATTTTTGTTCAAAACAGTCTAATTTTTAAACCAAAAATCATCGAACTCGTCGGGATTTTGAGCGGACTTCCAGCAAATTTTTAGAGTAAAATAGCATTTTTTGGCAGGATTTTTCACCGATTTGCAGGTAATATCTTGCTGATTTTTGCAAAAAACTAGTGGAAAACCCTCGAATATTTTGCATTTTCGAACAGTTTTCTAGCCGCAAGCTTCAAATTTTAGGTGTGAATTAGCACGGATTCGCTCAGAATAATTGATAATTTTAGTAAAAAATCTCAAATTTTCGCGCAAAATTAGAGAAAAAGTAGGAACATTTTACTGGAAAAGGCTCTGAAATTGAGTTTTCATCCCTGAAAATTCAGCTCAGCCGAGACCAATTCCGCTATAAACACCGCATTTTTTCCAGCTATGACTCGGACAATCCACGTGTATTCGGAGACGTCGGAATGGCTGGTGTGGCCGTCGACTCTGTGGAAGACATGCGTCAACTATTCGACGGTATCAATCTCGAAAAGATGTCCGTCTCGATGACAATGAACGGTGCCGTCATTCCGGTGCTTGCCATGTACGTCGTCGCCGCCGAGGAGTCCGGTGTCTCCCGCAAACTTCTCGCCGGAACCATCCAAAACGATATTCTCAAAGAGTTTATGGTCCGTAACACCTATATCTACCCACCGGAGCCATCGATGCGTATCATTGGTGACATTTTCGCGTATACCTCTCGCGAAATGCCGAAATTCAATTCGATCTCCATCTCCGGTTACCATATGCAGGAGGCTGGAGCCGACGCGGTCCTCGAGATGGCCTTCACCATTGCCGATGGTATTCAGTACTGTGAGACGGGTATCAACGCCGGACTCACCATTGATGCGTTCGCCCCTCGTCTCAGCTTCTTCTGGGGTATCTCTATGAATTTCTATATGGAAATTGCGAAGATGCGTGCCGCCCGTCGTCTTTGGGCTAATCTGATCAAGGAGAGATTCTCGCCAAAGAGTGATAAAAGTATGATGTTGAGAACACATTCGCAGACCTCCGGATGGTCATTGACTGAACAGGTTTGTACTGGAAACATTTTTTGCCCAGTTTTCAACTATTTTTAGCCGGTTTTGGGTAAAATTTAAGATTTTGTTCATCATTTTCCTTAGGTTTTCGGCCCAAAATAACCAGGCCGAAAGCAAGAAAATGAAAGAATTTGAAGAATTTTTCACCCGATTCGCGTTATAACTTAGACGTTGTCAGCGTCATTTTCACAAATTTTAGGCGTGTTGAAGCTGCTTTTGCACAAAATGCAGAAGTTTTTATCTCCAACTTCTCAAAAAAAATTATATTTTTTCCTGCGATTTTCCTGCGATTTTTACCGATTTTATACAAAAAAGTCTGGAAAAAAATTCCCGTATCGCAAATTTTGTGAGTAAAATCAGCATGTTACAGACAGAAATAAATGAATTTTTCCAGCTGATTTTCAAAAAAATTCAAATTTTTTTTGCCCAAGATTCAGTAGTCCGTGCCTTTTAATTTTATAGAAAATATAGATTTTCAGAAGGTTTTTTGACCGAATTTTAGTTTCGAATAGGAAATGTTCAAAGGAAATATCCCCATTTTCCGAGAAATAAGAGCATATTCCGGACAAAAATTTTTACATTTTGTCAATTTTTTACCCAATTTCTAGCCGAAAATCCACGGATTTTAACCCAAAATTGTCTATTTTCGTTGAAAAAATCGCAATTTTCAATCCCAAAAATTCTCTGATTTCGCCAATTTTTTCGCCTTTGAACCCCAATTTCGATTTTTTCAGGACCCCTACAACAACATCATCCGTACCACAATCGAAGCGATGGCGTCAGTATTCGGTGGTACCCAATCCCTGCACACCAATTCATTCGACGAGGCTCTCGGTCTTCCAACCAAATTCTCTGCCCGTATCGCCCGTAACACTCAAATCATCATTCAGGAAGAGTCCGGAATCTGCAAGGTTGCCGATCCATGGGGTGGATCCTATATGATGGAGTCTCTCACCGATGAGATTTACGAGAAGGCGTTGGCAGTGATCAAGGAGATCGATGAGTTGGGTGGTATGGCCAAGGCAGTCGCTTCTGGAATGACTAAACTGAAGATCGAGGAGGCGGCGGCGAAGAAACAGGCGAGAATCGATGCCGGAAAAGATGTTATTGTGGGAGTGAACAAGTATCGATTGGATCACGAACAACAGGTCGAAGTGTTGAAGATTGATAACGCCAAGGTTCGCGAGGAGCAGTGTAATAAGTTGAATCACATTCGTGCCACCAGAGATGCCGAGAAGGCGCAGAAGGCGTTGGACGCTATCACTGAGGTTGGTTTTCGATAATTGAGGTCCAAGTTTCTGCAAATTGGCCAGAGCCGGCTGAAAATGAGGTCAAATAGGCTAGAAATTTGCCCTTAATCGAGATATAAAAGCTAGGAAAAGCCTATAAATTGGGGCCTGTAACGGTCCAAAATTAAGCTAAATAGGCCTGAAATCGGAGAGGAAAGCCTAGAAATGGGGCCTAAACGCCTTTTCGACCCAAAAACATGATATAAATCTAGGCCAATCGGCCTGAATTAAGACCGATAATCCCTCAAATTAAGTGCGAAAGGCCTGAAAATTGAGTCTATAAAAAACCAAGATCAAGCTAATCAGGCCTATAACTCAAGTCCAAACGGCCTGAAATTTGTTCAACGTTAACCCTAAATTATCTTAATTTTCCAGGGCGCAAAAGGAAACGGAAACCTGATGGAGCTGGCCATCGAAGCCGCCCGTGCTCGTTGCACCGTCGGTGAGATCTCCGACGCCATGGAGAAGGTCTTCAATCGACACGCCGCCGTCAACCGACTCGTCTCCGGAGCCTACAAATCAGAGTTCGGAGAGACTTCCGAAATGTCTCAGGTCCTTGATCGTGTCAAATCCTTCGCCGATCGAGACGGTCGTCAACCACGTATCATGGTTGCCAAGATGGGACAAGACGGACATGATCGTGGAGCGAAGGTCATCGCCACCGGATTCGCGGATCTCGGTTTCGATGTGGACGTCGGACCGTTGTTCCAGACACCAGCGGAGGCTGCTCAACAGGCTGTCGACGCTGATGTTCACGTTGTGGGGGCTTCCAGTTTGGCTGCTGGACACTTGACACTCATTCCACAGTTGATTGGAGAGCTGAAGAAGCTCGGAAGGCCGTTAGTTTTTATTAGATTACTGTAGCTTGATTTTGAAGGCGCATGCCCCCACTAAATCCTCAAAAATCAATTTCCAGAGACATCCTGGTCGTTGCCGGCGGTGTGATCCCACCACAGGACTACAAGGAGCTCTACGACGCCGGAGTCGCTCTCGTCTTCGGACCGGGAACCCGTCTTCCAGCATGTGCCAACCAGATCCTTGATAAACTCGAGGCGTCCCTTCCACCAGTCTCCGGAAAATCCGCGTCTGGATAATTTAAACAAATTTATGTAGTTTGTAGTTTTATTGTTTTTTTTTTTTTTGCATTTTGAGATTGACCCACTTTTTCATGTTAAATGTATAATATTATGTGCAACCCCCGCCTCTCATCGATTTTGTATTATTTCCCGAGTTTTTGTGCCATTTTTTTCAACCAGAATCCCCCATTTTCTCGCATTATTTCTCGATTTATATTCGCTTCCAGAAACACCCACAAAACACCAATAAACATGCCATTTTCCGATTAGATTTTCCAATTATTTATTATTTATTTCACCTCTCTCACACTTTTTATTTTTTTTATTTCATGTCCCCAACACTTTTTAGGGCGCGCCGGGGGTAGATAACTAGTATACATGCGCCTTTAATATAATGAGTTTTTCGTGGAAAGGAGAGGGTAGATCAAATATTCCGCGCGGGATTTTTTGCGCGTTTGTAGGTCAGCGAGAATCGATTCTGCAATCTTTCGTAGGAATTTGACTTTGTGCTTACGTACTGGGCGTCGCATTTGACGAAAATTTTTATTTTCGACGTTCTGTGCGCCTTTAATACAGTAGCACTTTTTCAAAATTAATTTATAACCATGTCTGCATTTTCTCGTAAAATTCTAACTTCGGTGTTTGCGTATTCGGCGTCAGAGTTGACGGTAATCCAGTTTTCCTCATTGGAAGTTTTTTTCGACGTTATATGCGCCTTTAATACAGTAGCTCTCTTCCGAAAAATTCGTCAAGCTTCCGGGAAAATAGCTTAAAGGCGCATGCAATTTTTACCTAAAGAAAGACACGCTCCTGAAAAAGATCTTACTGTAGCAATTTTAGCCAATTCAGCAAGGTTTTCCTCATCGAGGAATTTGTGAACTGCGCGGCGATCTTGCCAAAAATGGGCGGAGTTTCAAGAATGTATTTTGTATTTTTTCTAATACTGTGGCGAAAATTGCAATCGATCCATAGCAGAAGAGCCAAATATAGCAGTTGAGACACTAGCAGTTACAACTTAGCAGTTGATCACCCCCATAGCAGTTGAGTTTCTACCGGGTAGTCATCTCGGTAACACTTTTGTCCCTCGTTCTCGGGCTCCCGAGTTCGACCCCCGCCGGGGTAATTTCTTTTTTTTTCAAAAAACTGGGCGGAGCTAAGCTGAAACAGCCTAACAGATTAGCGCCTCTAAAAGAGAAAAAGCAAAGCAAAAAAAGAAAGAAAGGGAGGGGATATATATAACCGGAAATGTTTTTGGTGTTGTTGAAGAGGGGAGGATATATAGGAGAGGATATGGAAATGGAGTTGGTTGGGGGGAGGGGAGAGCACTCAACAACACAAAACAACTCTGTTAGCCAGTGTGTCTATCTGTCATTGTTCACTTTTTGTATATTCGATTTTTCGATTTTTGAAGAGTTTTTGGCAAATTTTCAGTCTTTTTCAGCGTTTCTGGAGTCTGAAAAACATAGTCCAGCTTCTTCCCTGAGACCGCCCCTTTTCCTAAGGTCATTTTCCTGGTATTGGCGCCTAGACACCATCCAACCAGGCTCCCAGACCTCTCCCAAAATTTCCTGGACCTCTCCTCGCTTTTCTGACCTCTAATTAGTTTGACCTCCTTCCACTGATCCTTCCATTTCTTCTCCCGTTTTTCCCTGTTTCTCACGGGCTCTGTTACTTCTCTGCTCTTCCATTGAAGACCTCCCCTTCATCTAAACGCCGTTGGAATACTAATGAGTTCCGGCGGGAGAGAAAATAGAAGAAGAAGAAGAAAATAATAAAAAGTTTAGTTTTTTTCGCATTTCCTGGAAACAAGTTGGAGTCTATTTTTGGGGTACATTCTTGATAGTGCGCCTGTCACTTGATTTTTAAGATTCGTGCCATGTTTAGTAAAAATTCTCATTATGTCAACCTATCACTCTCAAGTCATAACAACCGAACGTCACCTCAAAGGGCCATGTGTCATCACTAAACATCCCAAGAGTAATTCTCAAATTCCTTGGATCTGTAGCGGTCTATTTATAATTGACAGTTGCCTCCACCTATTGATCACGAGCCAACATTCCCAGCTGGCACCTGAAAGATACCTAAGTCATTGTCGGTAACCCCAACTTGTTCTTATCTTTAATTGTCTAATAATCATTGACAAATGTTTCCTTGGTTAGGTATTCATGGTTTTCCTTTTGGGCGGTTCTATCTATGTTTGGCGGGTGGGACCAGTAGATCAAAGGTTAGGCATTCATCAACTCGTTGGACAATTAGCATTTATCGATTTGGTAATTTACCTCATCTTATTGTCTATTGTTCGATGTCGCAGAATCAAGAATTATCATTCTCAAAGCGCATATGGTTTGTCGGTAGGCTTATCTTACCGACCACTCACAAAGGGATGCTTTTCCCAGGCTTAGAAATTTTCTATAAAATGGTGGTCTGAAAGTAGATGCTTCTGTGGGTGGATTCTGAAATTTCTAGCCCTCACTGGGGCCTGAGAGTCTGGAAATCTTCATCTGAAAAATCACCAAATCGACAATGCATTGAAAATCAAGGGGCGGGTCAGATTTTCAGAGCTAGATTTCCAGACGTTCAGGCTCCAGTGTGAGCTGGAATTTCCGAACCCACTCACAGAAGGACCTACTTTCAGATCACCAATTTATAGAACATTCCTACCCACGTTAGAAAAACATTTCCTTGTAAAAAATCAAAATGTGTTACTGACGAAAATTTCAATTCCGTGATAAAACCCTCTCTATTTCGTGTACCTTTAACCTAACTAAAATGGTTGCCTCGACGACGAGTTAACGACGCCGGATATCCACCTTTTTATTTATGCCAGGTACTTTTCTACACTCACTATTCCTCCAAAAAGTTCTCATTTCCTCTCAGAACATCCGTTCTGGTCACTGCCTGATGGTCCTACCCATTTTTATTGAAGAGTTTATGCTTCCGGTTTAGGACCACATAGGCCATTTTTATAGCGATTTTTGATGAGATGGTCGCCTAAAATGGCCTTTTAAGACCCTTTTTTTCTGGATTTTAGGGTCCTCCAATTTATTATTCTTCATTTTCCATTTTTAGGGGTTCATTTTAAGTGTTGGGACCACCACACTTTTTTTTTCCAAATTCCAATTTTGGTATCCTCCAATTTTTAATCAATTTTTTTTTGCGATTTCCAATTGTCCCCACCCCCCTCTGCTCCCAAAATTTAATATTCTCATTTTCCCATTTTTAATGTCATTTCTAACAATCTATTGTCTATCTCCATCTGTACTGGAGCAGCAGAAGCCACAGCCACTTTTGAAATTAGATATTTTCAGAGAGAGAGAGGGACCCCCACCACCACCAAATAGGAGACAAAAGCCAAAAGAGTCAAAGGAATTTCAAATTACAATTCAAAAAGCAATCTACGTACGTCAGAAGTTTTTGGAGCAGAAGGAAGACAGAGGACAGAAAAAGAAGAACGGTCACTGGATTGGTGGTGAGTATTTTAGGGGATTTTGGGGGAATTTTTTGAGTTATTTGAGCAGGAAATAGTGAAAAACAGGCCTAAAACTGCCTGAAGTAGGCCTTAGAGAATTTGGGTATACAGAGTTGCATGCTTGTGATGGGCCGGGCCGGGCTTTGCCAAAAACTTTCATGGCTCGGCTCGGTCCGGCCCACATGGCCCGCCAGATACCGCAAAGTTTGGATTTTTTTTTCAAAATCGAAAAAAAAAGCTGAGCGGGCCATGCGGGCCGGACCTCGAAAATTTCCATATGGCCCGGCCCGGGCTGGGTTTGCGGGATTCGGAAAAGTATACAGAGTTGCGTGAGAATAATATGGACGGTGTTTGCGTACTCGGCGTTAGACTTGACATTACAGTAGGTGTATAATTTTCGGGCCAAGCTCTGAAAATTTTCCGCAAAACTGTGGAAATTCCAGTTCAGAAAATTCCTAGGTTCCAAAAATTGTGTTCAATTTTCCACTTGATTCAAGTTCCATGGTCAAGTTGTTCTTTCATATCAAATTTCAGTTTGGAGCGCATTTTCCTTTTTTCTTTGTCTTTCTTTTTCTCTACCTCTAACCATAAACAATCTGAAAACTATGACTCATTATTGGGAATAGTCCATTTTTTGTGGGAAATAATTTCAGTTTTTCGTTGCTGTCTTGCTAAAGAAGTTTTCAGTTGGTAACAGCCAGGAACGGTTGAAGTGGTATTTGCGCTCCATTGACAATTTTGAAAATGTTTGAAATTTCCAAAATCATCTGGCCGATCTGATTCATCGAAGAATAGTAGAGCTAGTGATGAAAGAACTATTTTGAGCTTAGATTCGACCACATTTTCCCGTTTGACGTAGGAATATAGACATTTGAATTAGTGATGATACAAAACGGCACTGATGATTCCATCAATTTCCAAATAAACAATGCCGGATTAAAGTCGAGAAATCCGGAAATAGTTTCCTTTATGATCTTTTCAAACCTCAACCTTCAACCGATTTCTCATATGAAGATTCTCAGACATAACTACTTCCCTGTCGTCTTTATTACTCCTTTTTGTGTCTAGACACACAGACACATTTTGTAGGTTTCGTTCATCCTGACTTTGTTGAATTTGATTCAATTTTGCAAAAATGTTTTAGGATATGAATTTCTGCGCGGCTTAATTTTCTTCCTGAACTGCTTAGCACCCAATGATAGTAATTTTCATGGTAGGGTGCTTCCCATTCAATCGTAGGTACCACAGGGCCTCAACCAAAGCTGTCAAATCGGGATTTTTAGGGCCGCGGGGATTTTTTCTGTAATTAGCTTCCTAGCTGTGGGATCATTTTGATGTTTGAGGCGGTCAGGTAGATCGTGAAAAGCCGTGCATTCTTGTAAAAAAGACGTCCCGGTTCTTGTTATACGCAGCCGGCCGTCTGACAGCCTTGGTCTCAACTAGATAGACCTCAATTGGCTATGTGATTACTGTAGCTTTTAGAATTTTTTAATAGTCTGAACATCATGTAACTTAAACTTATGACACGGGAGTAGTACTGTAACCAGAGTTGCCCGGAAGAGGTATTTTCCCTTGGACGGAAGTCGGAAGTCGGAAGCGAATTTTTTTAGACGGAAGCCGGATGTCGGAAGTCGATTCCGGGCAACTATGACTGAAACCTGGCTATTGTCGGTAAATCCTCTAGAATCTAAACCGATAGTTCATTCTGGTCATAAGTTGCTTGCGGTCTGTGGCTTCTACATTTTTTGAATTTCGAAACTTCATGAAAACTTACAATACCTGTTAACCCATTTCAAGTCAACTTACAAAATTTTTTTCCCTTAGCTATTGAGAAAACTCCTTAGATCCGATCAACTATCCTAGATGTGTACCGGAAATTGTAATCGCAAAACTTTTTTGCTAATGTTTATAAATGTATGTAGATGCATGTTTTAATGTCAAATCTCACTTTAGTACTAGAGTATACAAATATCCAATCTGAGGAAAGGAGATGATGCTAATGTGTACTAATGCGTGTGTATGTAGGTATGCAAATGCGCTCTTTTCACATTTTTTTCTGCAGTTTTAGGGCACAAGGAAATCATATTATATTTTTTTGGGATCCTAGAAAATTTGGGGGGGGGGGGGTCTCAGCACGAAAATTAAGACAGTCATGACTGATGAACCTTTAAGGCCAATCTACCGTACCTCTTTGTGTCCTTTTAAGCACACACACATACAAACTTTTATCCTGTTCCGGGTTCCTTCCTCCGTCCGCGCTTCACGCCAAAAAAATAATTCCCAACGGGAATATTTGTTATCCATCTCCTCCTCTTCCTATTTTCGCCCCGTTTTTTTTGTCTTGTCGTGCCTCTGTTTTCACTATTTCTCATACATGTTTGTGTGGGTATCATTAATCACATATTCACATTTTTGTATTTCTAATTTCGTCTTTGTGGGAGAGGTACAAAAGCCAATATTTCAATCAATTTAGTTGGGAAGGAAGACCACGCCCACTTTTGGGAGCCCCAGTTTTTTTGTAGGACTAACTAACTAGTATTCTGTAAGAAGAGCTGTGAAGTTGAGGAGGACATAATGTACAGGTAGGCTCTTTTTTCTAGGCTCCACCCATATTTGGGCAGTTTTGCTGTTAGAAAAAGAAAATATGCAGTTTTACGTAGTTTTCGTTGCTTTTTTCAATTTCGGTAAATTGGGTAACACTACGGTAGCCCAAAAACTAATTGTAAAAAAAACAAAAATAAATACCACCCGTGGGGGTTGAACCCGAGGGTCTGGGAACGAGGGGCAAAAGGGTAACCAGGTAGACCAGCCGCACAACTGGCGGTAGAGGTGTAGTAGGCCTACAGGTGCGCGAGGGCATTAGAACCTTGCGGATGTAAGCAGGTAAATAATGCAGCGACTCGTTCTTACCCTTTTTTGTAAATCTGGTCTCGACACGACTTTGAAGGTGCATTACCCGGTCTATGGTGTATCACGGAGTATTTTCCATGTTTTATAGCCGATTTTTGGCTCGGAACAAGTTCAAATTTTGTTTAGAAAAAGGATTGACATCATTTTGTAGATCTCCTAACATCAAAAATCCCTCTCTGGAAAACCGAAACCGTATACTAGAAATGTAGATCAAATTTGTCAATGCACACACTCCGGATTTATGAGCTTAACTCAATTTCCTTGCTAGGTAGGTTCGGGAGAGAAGGAGCATATTTGTAGTTTATGATATCTAATATGTGCAAGAGGGTTAGTATAAATATAAGTGGATCAGTAGTTCAAGAAACCGATCATGTTATACTGCCACAATTTGGTTGCTCAATGTTTGAGTGAGCTGGTGGGGTGAGTGTGCTCTATTGTTAATTTTTGAGTGGGAATTTTCAGCTTTCTCTGAGATAATAACTTAGGCTAGTTTAAAGGTACACGCAATTATTTGGAAAAGCCTAATGAAAATTCCTAATGTCTTAGCTTTTGGATTATCCGAAATTGAAAAGTACCTATTGGGAATTCGAGCAATATAAATAATTTTTCATGCACTTTTGCGTCAGCGTGTTGTATTCCTCGGTGTTTGCAGACCCTCTACTACTGTATTACAGATTTCGCAAACACGGAGCGGTGCAAAACGCTGACGCTAAAATGCATGAAAAGTTGCCGGAAAAGTCTCCGTAGTTTTCTTGTTCCACCACCCTTGAAGGCGCATACACCTATCAGGTCATTGATTTCTAACCCCTCTAGAAATCCAAAAAAAAATGTATGTAGGAAGTTTTACCTAATTTTATTTTCTACTCTGTATATGTATGTATGTATACATAATTCATTCCAATAATTCCCATTTAGCACCTGCCCCTGCTGCTGCTTTTTTTCTATTTTCAGTGCTCACATTTTTTACTTGTTTCTAGATTTAAAAAAAGGGTAGAGCATGTTTAACTATATTTTCAATCAAAAATTTTTTTTCTATCTACGGTATCACCGCCAATTTTTTTAAGACGTTTTGAATAAGGATAGGTTACTATCATGCGCTTTCTGGAGATTTTTTTTCCACTTGCATACTTTATGTGATTGATACTTTCGTGTGAAAGTTGAAAATTTTTGGAAGAGTTTCGCAGAAAAAAATTGGTGAATTTTTTGAAAATTCCAATCCGGGCCGACCGGGCCGAAAATTTCCATGTATGATTTCTGACAAGGAATACTGTGCAAAATTTTTGACCCTCCCTTTTAAACCCAATGATTTCGATTTTGCAAACAAAGATCAATCCAAGGTTAACCAAACTTGACCTACCGCTGAACTCACCATTTTTGGAAATGTGTATTATTTCATAAAGTGTTGGTAAATATTAACAAAAACGTCACTTTTTTGTTCAGATTCATGATGTTTATTTTTGACCAATAACGTCACTTTTTGAAATTTAGGTAACATTTTGACTTAAAAAATGATGTTGGCTATCAGATGGTTACTGTAACTCATGGGCTCCTCAATTTTTGTAGCTTGATCTATCACTTGATCACTAAGCTTCTGTAATGCTCCACCCCAAAATTTTTGTACACACCTAATCCGAAATCGGTTAGTGTTCGTATTGCTCTCCTCATTATACACATGTACAGAGTGTCAGAAGCCTCTAATCCTCCTACAAATTTGCTTCTGAAGCAGTGGAAGAAGGAGAAGAAGGAATCCAATCTTTCGGTGTTTGCGTATTCGGAGAGTAATCTTCATTCATCTTATTCTGATTCCTCTTGCAAGCTTATTCTTGAAATTCCGTTATATCAGTACTGAAGGACCAGGTAGAGAAAGCTGGAAGATACCATGGATGGGTAGGTTCGGCAGTATAGAGAGAATTAGTTAGTACGCTCAATCGGTATTAATTTTTGAATATCAAGTTTGCTGAGTTTTATCAATTGAGCATTAAAGTTAACCTTAAGTTTTTGAGGTTATATAGTTCTGAGTTTTTTTAGGAACTTTAGAAAATAGTTAATCAAATAGACGAGCACAAAACTACCTTGCATTGTTGTTCAATCACAAAATTTATTAGACCAATACTCATAGGAACCGACTTGTTTTGTACTTACTAGAGTGTCGCCTTGCAAGAAGAAATGCTTGGCGATCGCGAGAAATCTCGCACTGCTTGCGAAAGATTATGCCATAATCGAGTCGCCTGATGTCACAATAAGGATTGCCATATGCGAGACGAGGCGAGCCGGACGCGAGACATTTAGTGCCTACAACAGTCCAAAAATGCGAGCAGCTCTGC
>GL379789.1:718984-754153 GCA_000143925.2 Caenorhabditis brenneri | reverse complement strand
GAAAGGGCATATTCTCTCCGGAAATCCAACTTTGGAAACGTGGAGGAAAAGAGGGAGAATTCAGTACAGTTCACGGTACAAGCTGTCTTGCAAGTCTTGCATATTTTTTTGCGAGCATTATGCAAGCATTGAAAAATGCGATCACGTGCGAGAATCAAAAAATGCGAGACGAGACAGAAGCGAGCATTTGCGAGTCTCGCATCTTGCGATCCTTCGTGCGAGACGAGGCGAGACGGACGCGAGACATATAGTTTGCTAGAACAGTCCAAAAATGCGAGCATTGTCTTGCAAGGCGACACTCTAGTACTTACTAAGGACACTTATCTAGCAACGAGCAACAGGGATTTGCCTTTTTTAGAAACAACTAAAAATTATAGCCTATGAAATTCAAAACCCCGATAACTTACATTTGAAGTTAGAGTAAAAAAAAAAACAGCTTACAGTATCGCTAGTACTAAATGTGCAAACTTGCTCTAGACATGAATAGATGACTAAATATGGCCACAATCGACTCATCAGACAAAAAGTTATGCGGGTCTCAGCATTCTTTATCTATTTCCTTTATGAGCAAGGCTGTCAAATCCGGCCGCTGCTGTATTTGTTTCTCGCTTCCTAGCGATGGGATCTTTTCGATGCAAGAGGCGGCCTTGTAAAGAATAAAGAGCTGATGGCACGGTTTCTGTTATCCGCGGCCGACTTACAGCAAAAAGCTGCGGCCGACCGTCTGAAAGGGCCCTGCTTATCAGTGAACCCTAATGAGACAAAACCTAGGTATTCAATAGTTCTGTAGGTGGCCAAAAAAATCTTAAGGGGTATTGGTTCATTATAGCCACAGAACAGCTCCATACTTACCTAGATGGCTGTAGTTTGATTTATTAGCAAGGCCCATGAGCCCAAATTCATAGAAGCTCCTTCAAATTGTAAAATACTTCACTTAGGATAATTTTCTTTTGATTTCTGTTAGCAGTACTAAGAAATTGAGTTCTGAAAAAAAACGGATGATCTGAAGTTGTTGATCTGGTTGGTTCGATGTACACCATCCATAAGAAAACTATGAACGACTTGTCCACCACTTCTGCAAAACGATACTCAAAAAATTATTCTGAATATCGTATCCTGATCACAAGATCTCATCGGTTTCTATACGAACATCCGTATGCTTTTTTTGTACCCGAACATTTGTACTCGTTTCATCCTCTCTATCACTTGATGGCACCACCTGATACAACTATAACTGGAATGTATCTTCGGGATCCCAAAACAAAAGAGCAAAGGAATCAAGTAAAAGTCACGTACGCACACACAAAGTGGCTCACTTACGGGGGGAACAGATTAGATTAATGAACGAGATTAGAAGAAAAGGGATTAAAATCTAAATTAGGAGCGCTGAGAGGGGAGGGAGAGAGTAGTTCTGGAAAAGGAAAGATGTGTAAAAATTTTTTTTTTGGTTTTTGGAGTTCAGTGGTGCTTCCCCACATTAGAACTCACCGGATTAGAACCGGACCATATTTGAGCTTACGACTTGGGGCTGGATTTTTGTACATATCATGACAATGTGGTCTTAGCTGCTTCGAAAGTACCAGGTACTAATCCGGCCAGTTCTTGTACGGGGTACCAGAGCTAGGTCCGATTTATCACAAAAAATGGAAGATTCCATCTACTTGGATTTTTGGCTCTATTCGACTTCAGAGGTCCGCTCAAAAAACAACGGTCCGCTCAGAAAATAACGGTCCCCTGACTCCCCAAAAATAAAACAATGGTCCGCTCAGAAAATAACGGTCCTCTGACCCCTCGAAAATAAAACAACGGTCCGCTCAGAAAATAACGGTCCGGTAGTATGGAACTAACAAAGTTCGACCTTAGAGATTTTTGAAACATTTTTTCAGCTTTTGTTAGTGTATCCAGTTCATTTTAAGAAAAGATATCAACAGTGATTCGAGATAGTTTGTTCTTATTGTGGGTCGATAATAAGCATATTTTCCGGAATCAACCTACTCGATTTTGTGCTCTAACTAAGTTTTGTTTTTTTGTGTTCTGTTTCCTAAGCCTGTTTTGATGGTGGGCCAACCAATTGAACCTTTGAGAACGTAAAACACCACTATTGAACCAGGCTATTTGTTAGGAAACACACAGCCCAGGCGGAATCATTTGGAGCACTATTCATTTCGGATGAGTCTCGGAAAAAATATTTTCAGTCCCGGAAAAGTTTTTTGGGTCCTGTATATTCCATGGGTCCCGGATATTTCTTAAAATCTGAAATCTGTCATACGGCGGAACCTCGCTTACTCTTGTTTTGAAAAAGATATTTACTTCATTACTCCCCATCCCCATATCTTCCCTTCTTCTCAACCACCTAGGATGTCTACAGCTTCTAATGTGTCAAAAAAGCAGCGGAAAATTTCAATCACTACTACAAACCATCTAGAATCACTGTTGATAACTCTTCTTAAAATGAACTGGATACACTAACAAAAGCTGAAAAAATGTGTCAAAAATCTCTAAGGTCGAACTTTGTTAGTTCCATACTACCGGACCGTTATTTTCTGAGCGGACCGTTGTTTTTTGAGCGGACCTCTGAAGTCGAATAGAGCCGGATTTTTTTCTCTAGTCTCATCGGACAAACAAACACACCGACAGACCATAAAATAACAAAGTAGTATTTGCAAAGCCTAGAATTATCTTTGTGTTAAGGGTGACTATTTAAAAGCGATGTATATAAGCGGAAGTCGGCTCATTTTTATTTAGTTTTGTGTGTTACTCATGCCGATTCGTCGCTCTATTTTGAAGAATAAATGCAGGTAATTTTTTTTTTCGAAAACTCGAGTTTTGGAACAAAAAACTTGGAAAAGTCGGAGAAATTGATTTTTTTTGTCGGAGAATCTAATGCCACGTGGCAATTTTTTTGGATCTTTTTTTCGAATACTTTTTCAATAAAAAAATTGAGATCTGAACCTAAAAAAATACTTAAAAATCAGATTTTCAGCCAGAAAAGTGAATTTTCTGCCTGTAAAAGCGCCAAGAATTAATTTTTTTCTAAAAAAAAAATGAAAATTAGGCTTGAAATTTTTGAAATTTTAGTCTCGATTTCCATCGATTTTCTGAAAAATTTATAAAAAATTAGAATTTGGAATGTTTTGGGAAAAAATTTTTTGGGAAATTTTTTTTTCATTCTAATTTTTCATAAAATCGATTAAAACCGAGTCTAAAAATCTCAAAATTTCAAGCCTAATTTTCAACGGTTTCGAAATGTCGCGGAGCCAAAAAATGTTAATCGACGAGAACCAAAAATAAATGTGTTGGTTATACTACAAACACTCCGAAAGTTCTCCCACATGAAAATTTTATGAATGAAGGAATATCTAATAAGTGAAATTTTAATCCATCCTTTGCTCTTCCTCGAGCTCCCCCTCATAACCACTTAATCCTTCTTTCTATATATAGTCTGTGTCATCACTTCTTATATACCTGACACCTTTCACAGAAATATCGATTCCTTCGGACTACTAGTAGTAAGAAAAGGAGAAAGAGTGTATGTTTGTGTATGTGCATTTGTTGCTTTTTTCTGTTACGTCTTCTTCTTCTGGAAGAAGACGTCCTTCTTCTTCTTCTTTTTCTCAAAACGGAAGAAAAGTTCTCTTTCTTTCTAGAGCTCCTCAACTTTTTTTTTATATAGATATATCTTTTTTGTTGTCCCTTTTCTTTTTTTTCGAAATTTTTTTCACTCGCTTCACACACATACTGAATTTTTGAAAACGAGAAATAGAGAAAAAATGTAGCCGTCGTTGTCTTCTCGAAAGACGGCGTTGAGGGAATTGAAAACGGGAGAGGAGAGAGCAAACTGGGGAAGAGAGACGGATGAGATAGGGGACGAAAAATGGGGGAAAAGAGAGTGTTGGCAACGAGCCAATACATACATGGACGAAAAAATATTCTGAATTTTTTATTTTTTATATTTGGGGTTCTGAAATTTTAGGATTTTGCCAAAATAATTAACACTTTTTCCTATTTTTACCCTCTCAAAATTATAGGTTTCCCTGTATAAGGATAGGCTTAGAAGCCATAATTTAGTTGTTGTGTTTTTTAATTCTAAACTCGGAAGGGTTGAATTAAATATAGCTTTCTGGTCTCTTGTTGTTTGAATTTGAACTTTGCACCCGAATTGAACATTTTGAACCGAAATAATTTAGGCTAAGTTTAGTTTAATCAAGCTACTACTATTATTTTGATCCCTAATTTTTTATTGGATTATTGGAGCATGGTTTCTGAGCTCCAAGAAAAAATTTATAGTTTTCCGTGTACTTTAAGATTTTGAAAGCTATGCTTTTATATCTGTACAAATTTTCAAAAAAAAACTGCCAAACGAGTGATAAACCAAACTGTTTCTCATGCTTAAAACAGTTCTAACAAGATAACAAGCGTTATGAATTTTCTATAAATTAATTGTAAAAAAGTAGATGTTTCTGTTAGTGGATTCTGAAATTCTCAGCCCTCACTGGAGCCTGAGAGTCTGGAGATCTTTATCTGAAAATCTGAACACGCCTCCTTTTGTTCAGCTCGTTGTCGACGTGGCTCAGGTTCCAGTGAGGGCTGGAAATTTCAGAGTACACTCACAGAAACATCTATTTTCAGACCTCCAATTTATAGGAAATTCCTATAAAAAAACATTCTCTTGTAAGTTTTTGCAACTCAGTAATTGGTAATTAATCGATTTTTTCTCAGTTCCAAAAAAAAATTATTCTAGAATCCAAAGTTATCCTTATGAACTTTCCTCTTCCAAAAATAGTGTATCCTTCCCTACTGCTCCTTGATCCCCTATCTTCTATCTATCCTTATTATCAAGCCTCTATCTCTCCCTTTCTTTTTAAAATAAGTCAAAAGAGCATTTGAGATGACTATACTATTTGTTATTTTGGTTCCAATTTTTTGTGCCGCTCCAACAGTTTTTGAATTCAAAAATTGCAAAAACTTCATTCCGAAGAAGACACACCAAACTTCATCTACAACTGATAGGATTATGGGGTGCACTTTATTTTTATACTTTTTCTTTTTAGAAAAAAAAATAAATCTTGATCTATTTTTTTTATTTATCCTAATCCCTATTAGCTTATTATGGGTCATGAGTGGGGGAAGATTACCGAGAGAATTGTTTTCCAGAATTGATTTTTTTTGGCACTGCTTCCTTAGGTTTTCTGGAATTTTGGGTGCCTTATAGCTTTGAGAAAAATTGGGATCAAATTTTTTTATTGATGTTTTCAATTAAAGTTTCTTTGAGCGTCCTTGAAATATCTATAAGCTAATTTAGGGGTACTAACACCTCTTGAAAAATGGGATCAAATTTTTTTAGTATTGATTTTTTCCGCAAAAGAGCTGTCAGAATTTTTTTTGTGTCAAATTTTCCGATCAGATATTCCTGTACCCATTTTTTTTCAGTTTTCATACCCCTTGCCTTGTATATTCCCCTATTTTCCCCTCCCTGCATATTCCCTCCTAATCTATGCTTCAAATCAAAAATGGATGGATTTCCCTTTCTTCTTTTGCCATTTTCCTATCCACCCTTCTCCCCCTAGTTTCTATAATATAACTTTTTCTAGTATTGTTTTTTTTTTTTAGATATTCCTTTTCTTGTATAATTCCTTCTTATTGTTACTAAGATCCTGTCCTATAGGCTATAAACTGTAGCATTATAGTACGTTTTCAGACTTTTCTTGAAAAAAAGGTCTCGCCACGAATTTTCTGACCGGGAATACTTTTTTATACTTCCTACCTCCCACGTGTATGTATGTGCTCCTCCAGTAAAGGTGGCGGACCTAATCATTATTCAGTATACACATAAAGATATCCAGAGGAAGAGGATGATGATGGGGGGAGAGGAAATCAAAAATTCCATGTTTGTTTTTGGTCTTTTTTCTAGCTTCCTAGCTTCCTCTAGTTTTTTTTTTGCTTCCTTATATATCCATATATCCTGTTGATAGTTTGGAGCACGTGTCGATTTTTATATTGACCCATCAGATTTTCGATGATAAGCTTGTCTTATCTTAGCCCTTGTGGCTTAGATAGTTCTTTGCCATGGAAAATAATCTACTGGAAGAATGCACTAGATCTTCAAAATTTTACCAAAAATAGAAAATAGGCACTACTTGAGACACTTTGAATGGGTCACTTGCATCTAGTAACCATGGTAGTTTAAGAGCAGAATAGGGTTTTTAAGTCTGGTCTGTATCTTCCGAATCTGAAACCACATTATTTATTGCCTAAGCTGATGATGTTAGGCTACCGCTTCCGGGATTTTTGCGCACTGTGATAATTGAAAAAAGTATAGGTCGCTCACCTTATTGTGGTCATTTTTTCACAAACTCATCAAGAAACCGTCAGCAGTCATTTTGAGAATTGCAGTCACACTTAATATAATCTGACAGTATAGCCGAATTTATCAACCATACGTTAAGAAGGTACTAAGGAAAACAAAGGACCGTCATGGTACAAAGGTTTATGGCGATTTAATCTGACTGGTTAAGTGTGGTATCCTGAGGAATAGATTAGGAGGCGTGGCCTAGAGATCCTTCTTCCAGAACATTCAATATCCTAGAGCCTTCTGAGAATAGTCTCATTCAGTCAGAAGAGCAGCCCCCTTCTTCTCTCAAATACCGACGGTCCACGCATGTCGATTTTTTGTGGGCGGAGCTTGTCGAATTTTTTGGTCACCAAATAATGCCTTTGATTAAATCGTTATGGGTTCTTCAACCCCTCTATAGCAATCCCTAAATTTTTTAGCTACTACCCTGTCCATTCAAAATCATTGACCAATTTTCAACTTTTCCTTTTTTGACCGGTTGGTTGAGGGAAACCCTCCCCCAATTTCCGGTATATACCGTCACTTTTCGTTTTACTCCGTCGTTCCTAACCATTCTCTTCAATTTCTCTCTGATGTCATTTAACCATAACAATAAGTGTGTATATTTGCACCATTGAAAAATAGTTTATCAGAAAAAACCTGATTCTCTGATAAGGAAGAGAGAGAGAGACTGGAGCAAAATGACCTAAAACACGTCATTCCACCCGTCTTCATTACCTCAAGGACTTGAAGAATCAGGATGGGGAGGAGGGAATTGTGAGTAATCACATGTAACGGATTATTCACGCCTTTTGAAGAAAGGTGATAAATTTCGAGAGAAAGGTACTTAAGATTGATAGTTTTGCGGCGCGGTGAGGAACTTTTTTTGGAAACCCTTATCTTTGTGCTTTGGAAATTGGATGTCTGATACAACGACCCCCTCGACGAGCAGTGCTAGGAGTGGTGATAAAAAGTAGGATTATTTGTGTTTGTTTTTTGTTTGTTGTGGTGATAAGGAGTTCAGGTGTGAATATGGTAGCTAGCAAGGGGTTTAAGGAGGGAAAGGGGGAGTAAATATGCTCCATTGAGAGTTGCAATTCTTTAGCAATTTATAACTGAATAATTGATAAGAGATAGTCGTTAATGAGATTAATCAGGTTTTTAATAGAACGCGAAGTCATAGCGGAAAAATGGGAGCATTTAGAAGACACAAAAGTTTTCGAAAATAGAAAAAATGTCTGTCACGGCTACTTGAATGACAGAATTACAGTTGGCAGCTAATATTCGTGGTTAGACATTTCCTCAAAAGTTCTGGTTCCTTAAGAAAATAGAGGTTGTTACTTCAGCTCACATTCTTACTTACTCGTATGCTAGGTAACACCTTTATGAATTTATCCCAAGTTGAGAACACTAAAGTTTGATAGGAAGGGTTAATCATTGAGATAATTTCAAAAATTGGAATTGGAGGTAAAATGACTCTCGAATGAACCAATAAAAGATGTTCAGAGTGACAAAAGACACTTGGCAGCGTTTATTCGTGTTGAGACATTTTTTGAATAGTCCCTATATACCATTAGAACATTTAGAACTTACTCCTAAGCTAAGCTATGCATTCCCATTACTACGCCAAAATGTTTTAGTTACTACTGTACTCATGTCAGCGAACTTTACTTTTACCTAGTCTTGTATTTTTCTCCTCACACGGTATATTCGAGTTCTTTTTTAATCATAAAAGTTTCCATGTCTCCTGTATTTTCCTCTCTTGCCTCTTGCTTCTTCAAAAATCCCGGTGCGATCAGAAAATACAAACCTTAAGCTATAACTGCTCCAATCAAGATCTTGTATACTCGGTCCTACCCGTAAGCTAGATAACGCCTTATAATTTTATCCAAATTTTTATACACCTACTATTTTATCCCGAATCTCTACTGTACGTAAGCCTAAAATATATCTATTGCTGTACATAACGCCGTTCAACTCTTGATCTATTGTGTTTTCCTCTCTTACCATCTCTCAAATTCTTATCAAACCTGCTTCTTAGATATTTAGTTTGCTCCTCACTCATATCTTACCTCCGTCTACAACATACACTTAATTCGGAACTTTATGACCTTCCTACCGGAATAGGTACTTAAGCTTATCACTGTCATGAGTTCAACCTTGAAACCTTTGCTTCTAGTCGCGAATTCGTAACGAGTTGTTCCCGTTTATAGTAGGAGGGACTGATAACTTGAAGTGCGTCAAGTGTTGTTCAACTACTTAGTATACAGGAGACAGGCAAACACTACTAAGTACCTGAATAGTACTTTGATCTATTCAGAACAAGTCTTATCTTATACTTTCTGAGTAGCCTTTTTGTCATTTTTCGAAACAAAGATGCCTCCAGAGTTGTTGAAGTAAGTCTGCTTTTTTTTGGATCTTCCTTTGGTCCCTCTCCCGAAATACCTGTCCTGACACTCTTACGTCACACTGACCATTGTATATCCTATATCCTCTCTGGTGACATATAAACCATTGTCATCATCATCGAATGACCAGAAATCCCTGCTTACTGTAGCTACGTCACAGCACTAAAATTCATGCGTAGTGGGTACTGTAGAAAGTGATGTCACATTGAAAACAGAAATAGAAAAGTGGTGAACCATATCTGATCTTCTTTTTTTGATTGACCTAGCTGGTTTTTCGGAGATCAAAAAATGTGGAATGACTCACTTTTTTGCAGAACTTTCCTTGCAGGATTTTGGGTCTGTAAGACTAACACTTTCTAATTATTGAAAAAAAATCTTACAGCTGTCGTTACTAGCAATCTAAATATATATGTGCTGATCTTAAGGCTGATCTCTTCGGTACCTAGTGATCTTGAAAATTATCGATAGAGCGCATTTACCTCTCTAACTACAAAACCTAACAAAACTCCAGTTTCCCACACTTTATGCACTTTCTCCTCATGTTTTTAAGACCCTGTACACTTTCCCTTCTCTTCCCCAACCTTAAATACCTACGTAAAAGTGTCGAAAGAGGTCTGCTTAACACCTTTCTCCATTGATAACTCTTGTCGAAAGGTTGTACTTCATATTGATTTATGAATTTCAATATTGCTCTCTATTATTGTTTTATGGTGGAGGTTATGATAAAGACGTTACTATGCGGTAATTTTTTTTTTGAAAATTTTTGAAAATCAAAATTTTTATGGCAGCTCGGCTAGGCTAAAGTTAGTACGGTTTCTTAATGGTGTTAACTCAAATTTGAAAAAAAAAATTTTTTTCGAAAAATTAATTTTTATGAGACTTTGGCTTAGTTGTAGTGAGTAAGGTCACTTAATTCTTATAACTCAAAATTGAAAAAAAAAATTTTTTTTTTGAAAATTCTCGAAAAAAAATTTAAAATAAATAATATTTAGTTCATCTAGTTTAGGAGTGATAGCTAAAGTGTGAATTCTTTTTTGAAAAAAATTCAAAAACAATATATTGCTCAACTATAAGTTAGTGAGGTTAGATTAAGGGTATAAACGAAATTTCAGAAAAAAAAATTAAAAATTTTTTTTTTAATTTTCAGTCCCCATTTATTCCCCCAAACCACCAATATAACAAAAATCAATACAACAAAAAAAAAATAAAATCTAACAATATACATAAAACCGCCCGGATTAATTTAATCTCCGCCCCCTCCCAGCAATTTTCGACTTTTTTTCCCTGTCGTACTGAGGTCAGGATTAGTACTGTGTTAGACCAATATATTTGTTCACTTCTACTCTCTGCTTCTCTAATTCTCTATTGTCTATTCTGAATCTTCAGAAGATATAACAAAAATTTTGAATTTTTCCGAAAATTCAAAATTTTCAAAACTTGACCAAAAATGGCTTCTTGGAGACGGTAATCAAAAATTACTTAAAACTGTAAATTGACAACAAACGAATATTGATTGTTTTCAGACCAATCATTCCCTCCGATCACAATCTAACTCACTCGAACAGCCTAGTCACCCAGGATGTGGGCGCACGACGGCAATCGCTTAAGGTAAGGTTTTTTTCGAAAATAAATTCCTAATAAACCATAAAAGTCTGAAAATTGGCGAAAATGAGTCTGACAGAAATACAAAAATGGAAAAGCCTCATAAAATTTTTTTTTTGAGTTTTATGACAATTATTACAAAAAAACTATTAGGGTCATACTTGCCCAAATTGGGCCCGGCCCGGCCCGGATGGCCCGACGCTGAAAAATTTGACCTTTTTTCGAAATTTTTTTTTTCAAATTTTTATTTTTTTCATTCAAAATTTATGAATTTGTTGTTCATTTTCAGTTTGAAGATGTTCTATAACCAAAAAATGCCTTCTTAACAAAAATTAGTAGAATTCATAGCCAAAATTCAATTTTGGAAGAAGGCGCGAAAAAAAGTTGTTGAATCCGGGCCCATGAAAATTCCGAAATGGGCCCGGCCCGCGACAAGTATGATTAGGGTAAAATTATTTTCTAATAATTACAAAAAAAATGAAAATTTTTAGAAAATGTAGCAAAATTAACGAAAAAACTTGACAAAAAGCAGGTAAAATGTTATTGCTATGAGTTTTGGTCAAAAAAACTACTGTTAATGGACTTCAATTTTTGTTTAAAAAATCCCTTGTTTTTGTAGAAATTTGTTAATTTTTTTTGCCTTTTTTCTATTTTTTTTTAAATTTAATTTTTTTCACTTCCTTGAAGTTTTTCAGTCCTGTGAATTGGGAAACGTTTTAGGTGAAACTTGGCTCCTCCCATTTTTTGCAATTATGAGGCACTGTTGTTTTTCAGTTTTTTTTTTTAATTTTCCCAAAGATCGTCTGAAAATCTAAAATTGCAAAAACAAAAATTGCAAAAATTGAAAAAATCGGAAACCCAAATTTTTTATTGCGCTCGGTTCAATTTCCGGCGCTCCTCCATTTTTCAACTTTAGAACGATTTTCAAACCTTTTTTGTACCAACTATCAACCACCCCAATCTCCTCTATTTTTGCAGAATGGAAAAGCTCGAACGATGATGGGCGAAGAGATACTGACGGAACGAAATCAACTATCGCGGCAGGATGCGTCATGCTTCCGAAGTCCCCGGAGTCCACTTGGAAGGTACGCTACAGGTTTTTCATTCTAGTTGGGATAGAGGTTGGAACAAAAACATTGTGCAAAAAAGGGATATTCTCAAGTGGAAGTAGTAGTAGTAGGTGTTAAGGGGAGGTTTTGAAGTGGGTAGGAAGAATCTTAAGAGAAAAATTTAGTTTTTGGAAGAAAAATTTCATAATTTGGTTTGTTGGTTCAAAAATTGGTAGCAAACTAATTTTGTAAAAACGCTCTATTGTACATTTTTTTTTTGATCTACTGTCCGCTTTCCATCTAAAAACTAGAACAGAATCTCGAGGCCCTTTGGATCATTGCTATCACGCTCTATTGGACTTTTTTTTGACCTACTTTCCCTCCTGAAAACCAAAACAAGGCTGTAAGATCTGTACCTCAGCAATAATGCCCTAGTAAACTTTTTTTGATCTACCGATCCCTGCACTCCCTAAAATCGTGATCTGTAGCTTGTGAGTTATGCCTCTGTGACCTTTTAAAACCCCATTTCGATTTTTATGGAATACTTTTTTATGTACTCTGTCTGTGATGCTTAAACCAACAAACACCACCCACGATGATGAAGAAAAGGATGAGTGGACTTTTAGAAGGGTTACGTGGAGTCTTTCGAAATACATAGCTTTCGGGTTGCTTGGGATGAGTAATTGAATTTCTTGGAAGCCGATTTGGGGAAAAAATGATTAGTTTGAGTTATGATAGATCACCGAGTAATGAAGCGTCACACAAGGATACCCTCAATGGAGAGTTCTTTCTGACTGAATTTTCCTTGCTGCACACTTGGGATTGTGTATTGCTCATCATTCTCTGAGACTCTAAGACAAAGAATTCGTCTGAAATATATTTCATAACCCACTCGTATTTCCATAGGAACCGATACTTTGTCTCAAGGGTTTTTAAATTTTAAGAAAACTTGGAATAGGACATCACATATTTTCTATACTCTGTAACTTGCTTATTTCTGGCTAGTCTTCTAGTTTATTTGGATGATTCTGTACACAAAAAATGAGTTTCACTAAATACTATATGCTCGAAGACGATTACCTCTAAGCGTATTCAGTACATTGCTATTGTCCTATAGTAGCTTCCATGCTTACAAGGGAATGTTTTTTTCTCACATGGGTTAGGAACTCTCTATAAATTGGTGGTCTGAAAGTAGCTGTAACTATGAATGGATTCTGAAATTTCCAGCCCTCACTGGAGCCTGAAAGTCCGGAAATGTTTATCTGAATATCTGAATTCTTATTCACAATGCATTATTGGCTTGGCGATTTCAGATTAAAATTTCCAGACTTGCAGGATCCAATGAGAGCTAGAAACTCCAGAGTCCACTCACAGAAGCATATACTTTCAGACCACCAATTTATAGAAAACTCCTAAATGATAAGTTTCTCCTACAACACATCATCTGGCTATAGCTCATGATCTAATCCAGAACACATCAGATTAGGTCATGGGGTCAGTTTTTGATTTATACGGCAGCAATCCAAAAAACAAGCCGGATAAGACGGATTTCGTGTTAGGATTAGTTTCAATTTTGCAAAATTTTCTGGTTTTTTGGGTTTTGATTATTTGGTTTTTTGTGCACAGAACTAGTTCACAACAGAGCTAGATATGGGTCTGCATAAAAAAATGCTTAAAATTATAATTTTGTTGAGCTGAATCATACTACTTGGGAATGTGACCAAACCAAGACAAAAATTCTCAAAGTCTGTACGCTTTCTTCAGCATATTCCCAATGATAATGGTAAATTGACCTGCAACTTTAAAGGCACACAACTTTTTCCTGATTCTACACCCCTGGGATCACTTCCCACGCTTCTTCCTTTTCCCAATGTGTACCCAAAATTCAAAATCCTCCCCCTCCGTTTTTTTTTGAAAATAGACTCCACGATTAAAATACACTGTGTGTGCCCCTATATGAATAGAGACACCTACACTGAGTTTGCTCAACTTCTCATCCTTTTCATTCACTCGTTTTTTTGGTGGGTCTACCTTTCCTATTGTCCTTCTTCATCATCTCGAAACCACTTGTCCCCTTGTTAGACTATAGATCTATTGTTGAAAATATTCGTCGGGAGCCGGTACCTGTAACCGGAGGATCCCCAATAGACTCAAGAAAAAAAAAGATGATGTCAACTATTTTTTGACCATGACGTCACCTTCTCTTCACTAAATCGTACATGAATTCATGTGGAACACAGAAGTAGTAATCGTAGTAGCCAATTGAGCGATGCGCGGAGACATGTTTTATGTACTTGCCGCCGCGCAGAAAGACTGTACTCTCTCTCTCGTTTTTTGAATTGTTTGTCATCAAAGGGATGAGTCATATAAGATGGGAGCATGGAAACAGGTTGAAGGAGCATCCAAAGAAACTTATGCTGTAGGTTGGAGAGTTTTGCTCCTAGAGTCATGAGAGTTGAAAATTTGGAATCAGCAAGGCGAGACGGTTCAGGAAAGTATAATCATGGTTAGGATGGAATTTTTGAGTTTCGGGTCTTATCACGACCAGTTTTAGGCCAAACGAGATGAAATTGCGCTTTTTGATGTCAGAAAGTCAAGACAGTTCAGAAAAGTATAATCACGACTGGGCCCTGAAAACTGAATTTTTGAGATCTTACCACGATAAAATTTAGGGCAAGCGATATAAAACCAAAATGCGTGAAATCAGCGAATCAAGACGATTCAGAAACGTATAATCACGACCAAGATCCTGGAAAACTGAATTTTTGACGTTTGGGTCCTATCACGATCAATTTTAGGCCAAGCACTATGAAACCGAAAATTTTGAAATGAGCAAGTCAAGACGGTTCAGAAAAGTATGATCATGACTGGGTTCCTAGAAGTTTTGGATTTTCTGATTTTGAGTCCTAGCACAAAGACCGTATCTTGGCTCGTTTCAGGCCAAACAGTGTGAAACAGAGATTTTTGAAATGAGTGTGTCTAGACGGTTCAAAAGAGTATAATCACTATAAGGTTTCTAGACAATTTATGGAATTTCCGACTTTTGGATCCTAAAACGAAAACCGTAGCTTGACTGATTTTACACCTAGCGCTTTGAAACCTATAGTTTTGTAATCAGCTATCCCAAAAAAATTCAGAAAAATATAGTAAATACTACGTTCTCAGGAATTACTAAATTATAAGACATTAGGGTCCTAGCACGAATTCTCAAGAATTACTGTACCTGGTTTGTTCTGAGCCAAGCGCCTCAGATGTAGAAGTTTTAAATCAGCATGTGAATTTTTGTCATGGGTCCCAACAACCTCCACTCATACATTACTTTTTTCAAGAAACTAGCTTTTTTCCATTTTTCATTCCATTTTTTTCATTTGCTCCTCACACAACCTTCATATGAGTAAAACATCTTATACATGACTCATAAAGAACACACACAAACAGATACAACAAAAGCATGAGGAGCAATGGGAAAAGAGGGAAGAGATAGTTCAGAGGAGGACTAAAACAACAGACAAAAAACAGGTAGAACTCGCTTGTAAGCAGTGTTGGAGAAAGATGTGAGGAATCATGTAATTGAAAAAAAAACATGTTTGAAGTGCAAGAACCTTCTAGAATATATCCAATGACGCTGTGGTTTACTTAACTAAATTGGATACATGTGCTCTTTCTGGCAAGGATAGCCTAGGTTAACCAGGAGCCAGTTTTGACTAAGGTTAATCATGAAATGATCCAGAGTCATAAGTCAGATTAGATCATAGGGTCGGATCTGAGAGGATTTTGTGTAAGGCTTAGTCGAATGTTTAGCAGAACTTTGATTTTTTGAACTTTGAGTTGGACGGGAAAGCTTGATTTCTGGGTCTGCTAAAGAGGGGGTCTACTAAGATTCTGCTAAAGGGTCTGCTAAGGGGTCTGAAATCTACAATAGTTACCTAACAAGATAACCCTTTGATTGAGACGCATATACGTATATATGACTTCTCAACAGACTGCAAGACCCTGTAAGTAATCCTGTGTGCCTTTAAGACCGTATACCACCTCACCAAACTCCCCTATCTATCTTTCGATCCTAAACATATCTGTTACGTAACTGATTTCCGTTAGTCACCCCTCCCTTATGTATGTGATGTTTACATCCTTCCGGTGTTAGCTGTTTCCAGGAATAAATGTATATCTCACCTAGATCGTCATTGGTCATCAATTCTTTGCTCTTGATCATTTCTAGTTTTTTCACTTTCTTTATGACGTCCGGTATACAATTGCACTTTTGAGTACAGGCTACGTGAAGTCCAATTTAGTTTTTGGACGCACTCGATTTTTGAAAATGTATGAAGTTTGATTGAGATTTGTGACCTTTGTTCTGATTCTCACCCCGATCAAAATGTATTTTGATGCGATTTTTGGAAAAAACTCGATTTGACGATTTCTAATCCAATTAGCACCTTCTTTAGACCTACTATGTTTAGGTCAAGTGACGTTTAGTCTAGAGTACGGTTTTCATGGAAGTCATGGCTGCAAAACCGAGAAGATAATTCAACGGGGAAACTCTATTTTGCAAGATAAACATTCTGCAGAAGCCTAATAGTTTGTCTGAATTTAAAGACCGGTTAGAAGTATTGTAATTGTTGCGTACTATTACTCGTATAATAGTCTACTCTACTTGTTTCGTTGATCATCAAGAAAATAATTGGTCTCAAACAACGTTTGTGTGACAACCTGATCTAGCTTGATCATTGCCTTGATAAGTGCTTGATTATTCATATCATTTGCATCTTGACTACGGATATCAATACTTAATTGAAGATAAAACGGGGTTTTCAAACGGAAAAATGCGCAGACAAAATGCTATAGCCAAAAGCCGAAATTCATCAAAAAACGATTTAGGTAATTCCTGCAGGCCTGAACCGTAAAGTATGTGCCCTAGCTTTTAAACCTAGCTTATTGAACTTGATCTACGTTCCTGGGAAGCTAACGGCTCCCGGTGACCTACTCAAGTAGTATGGTTACTGGCGAAACAGCCAATGAATAAACCCTATCAGCGGTTGCTTTATTATGTTTATCCTACTATCCTGCGATGTCTACAAATCTGAATTACCACAACACAGATCCTGGAGAAAATCTGGTGATGCTCCGTTGCCTTAGAAACTTGGTGTTATTCAACACATCATACGGATCCGAGTTCGGCTGGTCAAGGTTGGGTTATAATAAGACCATAATACTCATAAGGGTCTCCAGGAATTCACAGTGTTAAATACTGTCGAATTTTGATGCTATGGTTACCGTATCTTAGTGTTCTACTCTCAAATTTCCAAGATCATTCTTTAGACCAGTTCCCCTGACTTTACCGATCTTTATTCTCCTTTTTGATTTTTTCGATGCAAACCCTGATTCTCCAAAGCCGTCCATCCCTCCTCGGATGATGCTAATCGTATCTGAGAAATGATGCGGTAAAATTGCGAAATGTTCCCACCACAACCGTTCTCAGGGTCACACACTTACACATTTTCCTTAACCTGTCTGTGTCTTCCCCAATCCAAATTGCCCCCTTATCAGCAACCCATCATAAAATTGGAAGCAAGGAGGAAAAGCAATGAAAGGGAGGAAGAGAGAGAGAGAGAAAACGAGAAATAAAGAATAAAAACCGGGCGCCCCGCCTCGGGGGCCGCAAGTACCTCTCTCTCTCTCCCTGTATTTGTATTGTGGACATACACTCACACTGTGTATAGGACGACGAGAAATAGGAAGAAAAGTGTCTTCACTTACTATATTTTACCTCAAGAGACGACACACACACTACATATTCTTAAATAATGCACAATCGAAGACCACCTCCACCGAGACCCAGTCCGTCGCTAAGGTCCCACGAGTCCAATAACAACTATCAGAGGGGTCCACTTCGGAGGTATCCGAAGGTGTCGCAAGCCTTGTCCCTTCCGACGGTACCATCGGAGGATGGGAAGGATGAGGAGTTGATTACCCCCGTGCAATCTCAAGATTTTGATTTCCGGGAGGTGCAGCATCGCTATTTGATGGCGTTGCATCAGGAGGATGATCGAACGGATGGAACTGTTTCGTGAGTATTTTGTTTTGTTTGGTCTTTCGAGAGGAGACGATCAAAAACATATCAACAGAAATATTAAAAGAGGTTTCTTTCTATGGAAGCTTCAAAAATCAACCGGTAATAAAGACAGGTTGATTTTGTGTCTAGGTTCTCGAAAAAGCTTGTGAAGTAAAACACCACTCCTTACGCATACTGGAATCGGAAATCAAAAAAAATCTGAAAAACTAAAGAATTTTTCGAAATAAAAAAAAATTTGGTTTTTTGTAAACCTCTTATTCCTATTATGTTTCCTGTATGCGTGGTTTAAGTACAGTAAGTAATAGCGTTATGGTTCCAAAAAATTCTAAAGGACGTAGGGTATTTGAAACTACGCTCCATTGAGAACTTCAATTATGGTCTGACACAGTTTAAGATTGAAAGAAATGGTCAGGTCAATAAAAAATTAAAAAAAAACATTTGTTGACACTATCGATAGAGCACACTTACTAACATATATTCCTTATTCTAGTGCACAATAAAAATTGAACTAATTAGATATTTAGGGCGCTCAGGTCCGGGCTCCCGGGCTTTTTCAGATATTGGAATGTTTTTTTTGGATTTCGAATTCAAAAAAGTTCATCAAAAGTTTTCGTACTAATGGCTTTGAGATTAATTTTGAATTAATTATATTGTAGCTCATTTGATTTTTTTTTTTTGAAAAATCCGGATTTAACTATAACGAAATTCAATTAAAAGTATTGACAATTTTTTTGAAAAGTTCTTGGCAGACGTTTAGCTTTTTTTTTGTTGTTTTAGGTGCGTTTTAGATTTTAGCATTTTTTTAAATTTCAAGAATTATATTCCTTAAGAAACCTAGAATTCTTTGAAAACATTTTCTGTAATAAATATTTTCAGTAGTAAAAAAATTGAAAGGTGGACCAATAATGTTTAAAAAAGTCGAACGAATTCGGGAAATAATTTTCATGCCCTGAAACTGCGAAAATGGGAGGAGCCTAATTTTCCAAAAATCCCTTAGGATCTCTCCTGACTAGAAACTGAGTAACGGCTCAACAAAACACACAATTTCCCCCTTTCCCTTGAGATCCTATATGTGTGCCAAGATTACACCAAAACAGTAAACAAACAAAAATAAAACAAAAGAATCTGTGTTGACAAGGCTCCGCCCCCAATTTTCCCACGCATTTTCAAAAAAAGAAATGTCTGGAATTTTCTTTCGTTCTAGAAAAATCAGAATAGACCACACCTTAGGTGTCTCCCCCCATTGTTATACATGGGGTGTTCAATCAAAAAATGTTTTGGAAAAGTGATTCTGTACGTCAACAAAAAGTATTCCCCTCCTCTTTTTTCCCCGTGCGTTGCGTTCAAATAATAGTAGGATTTTGGAGAAATTTGAAATTCAAATTTTTTTTGGGAAGAATTTTGAATTTTTTGGTGAACTAGTCGTGTTTGTTTTAGTCTCTTCCTGACTTTTTGTTCGGAATTTTTGCCATTTCAATGGCGCATGACTCTGCTAGATTTTATCCAAGTAGTTTTTTTACAGTAATTTTTTAATTTTTTATGTTCAAAGGCGCAGGCGTCCAATTTTTTCAAAAAAAAATTTTCTGTAACCAAATTTGCCAATAGAGCACGGTCCGTCCCTCGTGAAAATTTATTTTTCCTCCCAAATTTTTTTTCCGATGCGCCTTTGAGTGAACCTACTGTAATCGCTCAAAAACCATCATCTTTCGAAAAGGCGGTGCTTCCCATTTCCAACCAATTTACGTCTTTTACTACTCCTAATCCCCCCCAAGATAATCCGTGTAAGAATATTATTTGTCCTCCTCGAGGAAACAAGAAACATTCGACAATATAAAATAAAATCTTGGCAAAAAAAAATTTAAATGCGCGCCTAATCCTTGAATAATTTGTTTTCAACCACCACCCCAACCCCAACCCGATACCACCAACCATTCCTCTTCTTTTCTTTTCCATCATTTCGAATTTTTATGCCTTTTTCCTCTCGAACTGAAAAAAATAGTGTGGGAGAGTTGGAGACCCCGAGAAAAATTTGAAGAGCCATGCAACTTTTTATGGTTTTGAGCATTCAGGCATGTCCTCTCTACGGAAATTGAATTTTTCGTTACGTTGCAAAGATATTTTTCGGATTTTTTTCTGGCGAATGATTTATCAGATTTATCAATAGGGCGCAGTTACCGGGGGTAATTAGCTTGTTTTTTCTTTTTTTTTTAAAGAAAATTAGACGTTCGCTTGTGGGGTGTGTGACGGAAAAAAATTTCTTGAAAAATCAAAACTTTATCTTCAAGAACCCCGGCTGTCGTCCGAGTAACGCGACTTTTCCCTCTCTTTTATCACTGCCTTCTTCCCTGTAACTAACAATGCTCCGCGTGGCCTAGTGGCTAACGCTTCTGACTTTTGAACAGTGACTCCCAAGTTCAATTCCAAGACATTTTAATTTTCTTTTTCATTTTTTTTCTTTTTCCCCTGGCACCTTTCCCTGATTAATTTTTACTCCTAGACCACTTTCAATCAGTTTTATAGGTCTAACGAAAAGATTAAAACACTATATTTTCTAGTTGTAGTTCTAAAGTTCAACAACTCATAGGACTTCTTTTTTCTTCTATTTAAGGAATTCGGATCTACATCTAAATCCTTTCGGAATCCAAAACATAATATAATTATTGAAAACTAGGGTTTCCTAACCTCCAACACTACACTCGACATATCACCACTACTACGTTAGCTAAACTAGATATGATTGACTATTTGGAAAATTGAAACATCCAAAAAAAATAAATTTGAATACATCACTTTTAAAAATACGTGATCTGTAAAAATAGGTACAAACTTTATGTGATGATGTCGGGGTTGTTCGTCGTAGTGTTTTATAGCAAAAAAAGTGAAATCATTTGATCTGAAGTTTTTTTTTCGGTGTTAAGAGAGAGAGAGAGGAGATAACCACCCTCACCATAACCCTGCAATTATATGAACGCATAAAAAGGGGAAGAAGTGAGGGTGGAGAGAACGACAACGGGAATGGAGTTTGGTTTTTTGTGTTTTTATTACTATGTTCATTAAACTTTTCAATTTTTTGAGCAAATACAGTTAGTAATAAGGCTTTTTGACTTCTTTATGCATTTTTGATTGCTCAATGAAAAAAACAAAAAAAGAAAAAAAAGTTTAGAACCGCCTGGGTTCGAACCCGGGACCTCAAAACGGCAGCCAGCGCTTCTGTCACTGCGCCACACGGTCGAACGTTGTAACTGATAAGGAGGCCCTACAGGAAAGAGAGGGAGAAGCGCCGCTGGGCAGACCGATCTAAATAGTTGAAAAAATAACTGCGATCGGAATTTTTACGCGCGGAATTTAAATTTTCGAGAATATTCAGCTGAAAATCGCTAGCAATGCTAACTTTTCTCTCATTTTCTCTATCTCTCATCATCCCGAAATTGGCATGATTCCGCTGCAGCATCACACGCAATAGCAGAGATTTCCGCACAAATAGAAGAGAGATGATGAGCTGTGGGGTGCGAAAACATTTGGATTAAAACGAATATCTCATCTTGTTTGACTCTGTGCTTCTCACGGAATGAATGAATTGTTTTATTTTATTTTTTGCCCCTCCTGAAGGAATCCTTTTGATGCTCCATCTTTGCTCCCCTCTACACACACCGCTCATGAATCCTTAATGAGAAAGAAAATACGAGAGAGGGAGAGACGCAGACGGGACACACACAGAAAACCGAGAAGGGTCCTCCTCTTGTCCTCTCTGCCTATTTTCGACTTGTTTTTCTTTTTTTTTTTTTCTTCTTTTTTTTCCTCAACACATTTTACTTATTACTTTCCTCCCTCCTCCTTACTCATCCTTTTTCTTAGAATTTCATCTTCTAGAATAACCCTGGAGATCGTCACTTCTATGCCGAATGGTGGCGGAGGCGTCGGCAAGACGACAGTAATGCCGCCGAAGAAAATTCGAAATATTCATAATTTGATCATCAAGTAAACATTTGAATTGGGCGGGAATGGGTGAAAACAAGAAAAAGAAAAGAAAAAAAAAGATTTTCGACCCACCTGGGTTCGAACCCGGGCCCATCAAAAACGGTGGTACGGTAGACAGCGCTTCTACCACTACGCCACTCGTGCGACTTGAGACAATGAGGCTAAGGTCCTAAAGGACAGAGAAGCTGCTACTACTTCCAGAACTTCTAAAAATTCCACTAGACACATTTTGGGGAAACCCCTATAATTATGATATACCCTCTAATTTTCTTTATTTCAGAACTGATGACGCATTTTTCGAAATCGACGACGACGAGTTCTCCAGTCCGAGTCCACCGGCATCACCATCTTCGGTGGACCCACCGTCGATTACCGTACCCCTACCTCCCAAGTCGGCACCACCTTTTCCAACGCAGGTGAGTTTTTGGGTTACTGTACTTTTCAAAAATTGAGAACCTACCCTTGAAGTTCGTTCTGGGTGGTGTTTTTCTGCTGAAGAGTAAGAAGGCATTAGGATTACTGTAGTTTGAGAATAAATACGGGATTACTGTAGGAGGAATTTTCGAACTACTGTAGGTTCAACGAGATTCGCTGACTCAGGAATTCCAATCTTAAAAATAATTTTTTGCAGCCCGCGCCAACGATAAATGGAGATCACTACCCCGCCTCGGGGACCGGCACCCCCACGATACTTTCCAATGGGACACCCTTACAACAAGGAAGAATGTCACCGGCGCATTCGGTGACTAATCTAGTGAGTTTTTTTTTGAAACTGAAAAAAAATGCTCAGTTTATTTTTTTCGAAAAATACTCCGTCAGGGAGTCGATAGAAAAAAAAAACAAAAAAAATCGACCCACCCGGGTTTGAACCAGCCCGAGACCGCAAAATCGGAGCTGGTGTCCAGCACCACATCAACTGGAACACCAGGCCGACCGGTGCTAGCAAGGTATTAGCCCCTACAAGTAAGAGGGGAACAATCGCGCTGGGGAAAAGGACGAGAAAAAGACAGAAGGGCGAGGGGTGCGATATGTGCAACCCTTCTTTGATCACTTTTTCGAGGGAGTGTAGGGGCAAAAATCAGAATTTCAACAAATTTTTGATAATTTTTTTTGGCTGTTGAAACAATTTTGCTCTTGCTCAGACTAAGCTTAAATCAGCAATAATCAGCTGAAAAACGGAGTTAATCCTGTAATTTAGGCACGCTATATGTTCAGAGCAGCATATATAGGTTGTCTTTGAAGCTATCAAAAAATTTTCAACTAGTAAAATGTTCAAAATTCTTTGCTCAAGATTTCTTCAGTTGACTACTTTTTGATAGCTTTGATGGAGAGAGATATACTGCTCTGAACATATTGAACGGAGATTTAAATTCAGTCAATATAAAAATTATTCCATGACCTAACTCCCACGGTCTAGTTTCCCCCAATCAAATTTCCTCTTCCAGATAAACGAATCCCGGCTCCAACAAAGCCTCTCCACACCATGCAACGGTTCCGAGGAGGAAGTCCATGGTCAGCAAAGGAAAGATTCCGAATACCGTCGCTTCAAATCGGAGGGCTCCACAGCTGGAGCCAGCCTACCCGCCGCCGAGAAAACCCATATGGATGAACTATCCCCAGTGGATCAGAGGTCCACAGGCACCACCCGATTCGCGTTGATGCAACAGGATTCGGTGGTGAATCCGTCGGTGATCACGAAGATGTCGAATACGGAACAGGTGGCAATGATGCATACGTTAAAGACGAAGCTATCAAAATATCAGTTGATTTTTGATAAGGCTTTTGAGTTGATTAATGCCACTGCTGATGAGAAAATTATTGAGGTTAGTTTGTTTTTTGGGTCTTAAAGGGGGTGGGAACTCTCATTCGTAGGGGAATTTTAAGGGGAAAAAAAGGGCGCAGTGTCGTGTAGGCAAGTAGAGACAGCGCACTTTCTCGGCCGCATAGCGCAGTCGGTAGCGATTTTGGTGATCTGTCAGTCCGACCCCGGGTTCGAACCCACCTGAGGTACTTATATTTGTTTTTTTAGAGAAAATGATTTTTTGAGTTCCCACCTCCTTTAAAAATCCAATTTGGGCATACTGTATGTTCAGGGCAGCATATCTCGGTTGTCTTCGAAGCTAGCAAAAAGTAATCAACTAAAAAAAAGTTGAGCAAAATATTTTGAGCATTTTACTAGTTGAACGTTTTTTGATAACTTCAAAGACAACCGAGATACGCTGCAAGGAACATACGGGTGTACCGGTAGCAGTGGTCTGCCTAATATTGTATGTTCAGAGCAACATATCTCGGTTGCCTTAGGAGTTATCAAAAAGTAGTAAACTAATAAAATGTTAAGCAAAAAATTTTAACATTTTACTAGTTGACAATTTTTTGATAGCTCTTATCACAACCAAGATATGCAGCTCCGTACATGGAGTACAAGGTTGCACGATTTGCATGTAGGTCGGCTTCCTAAAAATGATCCAATTTTTGAAAAAAATGAATATTGTAATTGCGCTCTCACTCAAAATCTTCCCGAACATTTTGACGGGAAATGAGATATTGCCAATGCGCTCTAACCCAAAACTACCGTAACCCCGCCACCTCATCTTCATTCATTTCAGGGCTGCACAATTTGCATCAAACTAATGAAGAAGGCATGGATCACTCCAAAAGTCTCCCATGACTTGGCCAACGCTCTCTGTGACTACCTCCGAGATCGAGAGTATTTTGATAAACTGATAAAAATGTTCATCTCCAACCCACCAACCACATGCGACCAAGTGAAACTATCCTGTGGAAAAGTTCTCGAGGAGTGCATGTCGAGTTCGAATCGGGATTATGTTGTGAATAAGGTAAGCTTTTGTTGTTAGAGCGAGCTTAAAATTTTTTTCAGAACTACGTGAAAAAAATCATGACAGTGGCGATGAAACTGACAAGGACACCCGAACAACAGAGGCTGAGTTTGAGCCTGATGGAGAGTCTCTTCAAGCACAGTAACGCCGTTTCGTTGAGGTTAGTTATTTTGGGGAGACCGTGATTTTTTCTCCGAACGTTTTTAATTTTTTTTTGTGACGTGGGTATAGTAAAAACAAGTTTATTGGAAATCCAAAAAAAAGATAAATGCAAAAAAAAGTTCAAGTACTAAACCCCCAGTCCTGGGTCCTCATCATCCTTCCCCTCAGTTGGTTTATTGAGATCCCCAGTCGATTCCAGTCCACTGGTACCTCCAGTAGTCTTGTCTTCCTTTTTCTTCTTCTTTGGAGCAGCTTTGTGGATCACCACTGGACTGGCTGCCGGGGTAGGGGCGGCTGGAAGAAAATTTTTTGCAAAGTGCGCTCTAATGACAGTTTTTCTCCTGCTCCTAAGTTAGTTCAGATCAAATAGGCTAGGGTAGGCTCAGCAACATCGCTCTATTGCAAAAACCTATTGTTGTTACTAGAGCGCACTTCCTTACCATTAACAATAACCGATTGTTTTACTGGACTGCCTGCCATAGCTTTTCAAATGCCACGAAAATTGCAAATGCGCTCCACCAGACGCTCTCAACTGCTATTTGTCAGTCATTGAGTTTTAGCTTACTTCCACTAATCCAAATGATTTCAAAAATCTGTGATGTTGCAATCGCGCCCCATTGAACCCATTAAGCAAGCTTGCCCCATTCCCTCAGCCACTTACCGTTCACAATAATCGGTGGCTCTCGTTTCCTTGTAAACAAAAAGACAGCAAGACTTGCACTAACACTCAAGCATATACAGATTCCAATGATCATCAACACCATCAGAAATCCGGTGGCGGTGACCTGAGGGTCCAGTGTTGTTGTTTTTTTCTGCAAATTCTTAATTCGAAATCTGCACTCCTGGAGAGAGAGGGAACTTACCGCCATGGTATTCGGAGAGTCGAAAAAAATTTAACTGAAATTTAGTCTCCCTTTTTTTCCATCCTGTTGGAGGGTGCTCTGATTAGTATGGGGGATAGTCATGGGAATCCAAAAACCTTGGTTAGGGACTGGTCAACGTGAAAAATTTCTTGGAGATTTTTCAATAAAAAATGTTTTTTTCTGGCGTAAACTGTAATTTTTTGTACAATTTTCAAAAATTGTTCCCGATGGAGCATATCAGTTTTCTGTTTTAGGTACTTGTGACGGGCCGAGCTGGGCTTTCGGGCTGGGCTTAGGGTTGTGCGAAAAATTACCTCTTAAAAATTTTCGAAAAATATTTTTTCCGGAAATTTTGCCCAAAAAAAATTGAAAAAAAAAATTTTTTCGAAAAATTTTATCCGAAAAAAAAAACTGAAAAAAATTGTTTTGGGGACTTTTTTTTACCGAAAAAAAAACCGAAAAAAAATCGGAAAAAATGGATCGCCAGAGAATCGGTAAACTTTTTCAGTGAAATGATAAAATTTTTCCGAAACCATTTTTCCGTAAAAATTTTTGGAAATTTTGTACCGAAAAATTTTTCAACAAAAAATTTTTTTTTAAACTTTTTAAAAAACTTAAAAAGCGGAAAACTTTTCGCACAAAGTATGCAACTTCGCAGTGCTATACAAATCAAATTACACATAAATTTATTAAAAACCATCCAATCATCCAAAAAAAAGTCCAAATTCAAAAAAATCAAGTAGTTCTAAACCCCCAATCCTGAGTCCTCATCATCCTTCCCCTCAGTTGTCTTATTGAGTGTTGACTGTCCTCCAGTAGTCGTTGTCTTTTTACTGGTACTTCCAACGGTACTGCTATCCTTTTTCTTCTTTTTCTTCGGAGCCGCTTTATGGATCACCACTGGACTGGCTGCCGGGGATGGGGCGGCTGGAAGAAAATTATTGATTTTTTTTCTCCTGCTCCTAAATTAGCTCAGATCAACTAGGCTAGGCTAGCAAGTGTGCTAGCTCAGCAACATCGCTCTATTGCTAAAACCTATTGTTGCCACTAGAGCGCACTTCCTTACCATTAACAATAACCGGTTGTTCCCGTCGACGGATCAAAATGTAGGTGACAACACTTGCGATAATACTAAGGCATATACAAATTCCAAGAGAGACCATCATGTAGATGAAGAAGGCACCTATTATATGTGGGTCGATTGTGGGGGTGGTCGATTTTTTCTGGAACATTTTTTTCGTAATTTGAATTTTTTGATAGAAAACTCTTACCGCCATTTTTGCCGTATTTTTGATTGAATACTAACAAATTTTCCGAAATTTTTTTCTGGGAGGAGGAAAGGTTACCCCCTTCAATGCCCCCTGGTTTAGTGAACTCATGGGAATTTAGGAAAAAAAGTTTATTTAGAAAAAAAAACACATCGAAGTTCCATTAAATTAACACGTACACTAGTAAGTAGGAAACAGGTCCTTAGGCTGGGCTGGCTGAAAATTAAAAAAATTTTTTTTTTGAAAACCGCGCTCCACCGAACTCACCGACGACTGGTGGTTGTTGCCGCTTACGCATCATCAAAAAGGTGACCACACTAGCGATCAGGCTAACCGAACAACATATTCCACCGATGACTCCAAGAATCAACATCCAAGCAGCTCCCACTAAAGCCGGGGAGATGGTTGAGGTGGTGGTTTTCTGGAAAATAGGGAATTAGGCTCCTCCCACTTTTTGCAAGTTTGCGGCGCACTGGTTTTTTGAAATTCGAAGACTAGGAACGCCTGGCTCACTAAAATTGGCTGATTGATTGCGCCGCTGTGCTCAGTCTTTTTTAGAAAAGTGTGCCCCTAAACTGCAAAAGTGGGAGGAGCCTAGGTGAATACTTACCGCCATTTTTTGGAGAGATTTTTTGTTGCTAAGACTTCTGGATAGTCAGAATAATGATTGTTTTGAAATTGTTGGAATTTTCATGGCCTAGCCTAGCCGTCCTGGCAGCCTAGACTAGTTAGTAGCCGGGGTACCATTTTTGAATTTTTTTTTTTTGAAAAGAAGCGTGAAAAAAGAAAAAAAATGATTACTGTGATAATTTTCTGATCGTGCTGGGACCTTCTTGCTATGCTTTATTGACCTGGATTAATTAAAACACTTTATCGGAAAAAAAATTATTGATCAAATTTCTCATTTTTGAGACCCCTCACTCGTCGCCTGATTGACTATAATTGCTGGATGATCTGAAAATCAATTATCGATTTTTTCTTGGTTTCCAGCTCAAAAGTTGTTTTTTTGACCTACCGTATACATAATCCGGGTCCCTAATTGCTCGTAGAATTGCCTTAATCGCAAAAACTGTGGCGAAAATCGCGAACCCGATAATAAGAAGAATAGAAATCATGACACCAAAAATGATGAGCCATCCTGTCAAACCGGGTCCGGGGGAATTCTCGGAATCAGATTTTTGGGCGGGAATTCGAAAACCCGACTTACCATTTTCGGAGAAAAACTGGAAATGAGATTGAAATTTCTAACCAAAAAAATGAGCGCAGAGAAAAAACAATTTATTATCACAAAAACTAAACGTTAGACATCAATATTCACTGGTTTATCCTCATCATTCTGTCCAGATTTTGGTAGTGATTTCGGCACTGATTTTCCTGTGGGGTCTGGGCCATCTGCAATTTCTCAAAGTGAAGTTTGACCGACAATGTGCTCTTCACCTACCATAAATCACATAAACCTGTTGTGACGATCTATACCGAAGCATTAGTTTATAAGTGACTATACTGACATATAGTGCAATACAAACTAACATCGTAGAGATGATCAGAGTCAATTTGAGAACATTAGTGGTGCTGTTTTCAATGGTGGAAGACGTCTGGAAATTAGGCATAGAAAATATTGCATACAAGGGAATTTTTTTCTTAGGTGGGTTCGGAATTTTTCGAAAATCGGTGGTCTGAAAGTAGATGTCCAGCCCTCACCGGAGCCGGAGAGTCTGGAAACCTCCATCTGAAAGTCGCCATATCGACTTTGCATTGAAAATCAAGGCACGGGTCAGACTTTAAGAGAAAAATTTACAGACTCTCAGGCTCCAGTGAGGGCTCGAAATTTCGGAATCTACTCTCAGAAGCATCTACTTTCAGACCACCAATTTATAGAAAATTCCTAACCCCTGTGAAAAAAAAACATTCTTTTGTTAGGGATAACACGGGACTCACCATGGTCACTGGAGCAGATAATGAGAAATGATGGAATTTTGAAGTTCATTGGTTTAGTGAACTGTCCTAGCACCATCATTTAGTGGAATTGTATTTTTCGACTTTTGGGTCCCGAAGCGAAAACAAAAAAAACCACAGTACCTCGGCAAGTTTTAGTCCAAGCGCTGCAAGACCATCCCTATTCTTCAGGTTTTTTTGCTTTTGGGTCCCACCACGTCCAGAAAAAAATAATTTATTATCACAAAAAACGAAAATTAAACATCAATATTCACTGGTTTATCCTCATCATTCCCTCCAGATTTCAATTTTGCCACTGATTTTTTGCTGACTCCTTCGATTTTCGATTTTTCCTTCTTCTTCTTCCTTGGTGTCTCCGTTTTTACAGCTACTGGGCTACTACCTAGCGGAGCTCCTAAATTAAATTTTTTTTTGGCTCCGCCCATTTTTGCAAGTTCTCACCATAAACAACATACGGCTGCTGTGCCTCTCTCCAGTGCATTATGCGACACGTAATCCAGCTGACCATTATTCCGATAAAAGCAAAAAAACCGATAACGACTGCGAGAACCAATAGCAGACTTGTTTCGGATTTTGGAGTGGTAGAGCTACTCTGCAAATGTGCTCTGTTGACAATTTTTTTTATCTACTAGTCCCTAACTTACCGCCATAATGCTCTCTGAAGAATGAAATACTCGTAGAACTAAAAAATTCTAGAAACCACGGGCTCTACTGACACTAAGATATGGTTTAGTGAACTGTCATTCCCGTTAAAAAAAGTTAAGCTCCGCCCCCTTTTTATCAACAAGTTTATTTTAACGAGTAGTTCAAGCCGGTCGAATCAAATTCCTGATTCTTAATTCCTCCTCATCGGACCTGTCCAGAGAGCGTTCGGGATTTTTTTCGGTTTCGGATTTTTCATCGGAATTCTGAAGTGCCGGGAAAATTATAGCCTTGGGTGTCGGGGTGCCGGATTCTGAAAATACTGAAAATGATCGCACATATTTGAAAGCTCTTGAAACGGTGGTTCTAAAAACCTAGGTTTCGTTGAAATCGGGCAAAAACTGACCGAGATACGGTAGTTTCTAGTTTTTCGTGGTGGGACCCGAATTTTCAAAATTTTGGGAACCTAGTCATGATTATACTTTTTTGAACCGCCATGACTAGCCGATTTCAAAGATCTAGGTTTTATTGAGTTTGGACCAAAACTGACCGAGATACGGTAGTTTCTAGTTTTTCGTGGTGAGACCCAAGTATCCAAAACTTCAAAATTATGGGAACCTAGTCATGACTATACTTTTCTGAACCGCCATGACTAGCCGAATTCAAAGATCCAGTTTTCATAGAGTTCGGATAAAAACTGACCGAGATACGGTAGTTTCTAGTTTTTCGTGGTGGGACCCAATTTTCCAAAATCTCAAAATTTTCGGGACCTAGCCATGATTATACTTTTCTGAATCGCCTTGATCAGCTGATTTCAAAAATCAAAAGTTCATAAGGATCACATAAAAACTGATCGAGATACGGTAGTTTCTAGTTTTTCGTGGTGGGACCCAATTTTCCAAAACTTGAAAATTTTGGGAAACTATTCATGATTATACTTTTCTGAACCGCCTTTACCCACTGATTCCAAAAATCTAGATTTCATGAAGATCTCTTCAAAATTAGTCGAGATACTGTAGGTTTTCACTTTTCGTGGTGGGACCCAAATTTCCAAATTTTCAAATTTTTGGGAACCTATTCGTGATTATACTTTTCTGAATCGCCTTGACTAGCCAATTCCAAAAATCTAATTTTCACAAAGATCACACCAAAACTGATCGGGATACTATAGTTTCTAGTTTTTCGTGGTGGGACCCAAAAATCCTAAACTTCAAAATTTTCAAAAACCTAGTCATGATAATACTTTTCTGAACTGCCTTCACCCACCGATTTCAAAGATCTAGGTTTCGAAAAGATCGCATCAAAACTGATCGGGATACAGTAGATTTTCCCTTTTCGCGGCAGGACCCAACTTACCATTCCCATCATCCTGAGCCTCCTTTCTATTGTTTCTCCGAGTAACCAAAACCGTAACAGCAATTGAGATCAAACTGATACAAAAACAAAGTACCGCGAGGGTCACAAAGATTGTAGCAAAGCCAATGGCTAGAAGCTCCTTTTGAATCGTGGTGGTGGTGGGTACTGTAGTGGTAGAATTGAAAATCTGCAAGTGCGCTCTACCGGACTTTTATCTTTATTGTAACGTACCATCTTTTCGAAAGAAAAATTCAAACTAAATAACTGCAGAAACTGGAGTTTGTTGCCCTTTGCTCTAGAATCCTATAACCTTTTGTTCATGAACTTGTAAGGTTGCTAAGCTCCGCCCTTTTTTTCCAATAAAAAACAAGTTGTCAAAAAAAATATGTTTATTAGCAAGTAAAAAAAATAGGATAAAAATTCAAACTCCAACTCCGGGATCCTCCTCTTCATCCTCAGACTTTGCCGATGGCGTTTTTTTCTTAGAACTCTGTTCACTTCCTTTTTTCGATGACTTCCGGGGTTTGCTTCTAGAGGACCTTTGAACAATGACCGGGTTCCCGGGTGGTGGCAGATCCCTCTTATTGTACAAAACGACGCCAACAACCGCCGCGGCGATTAGAAGACAGCAACAAACGCCGCCAATGACGCAGAGAATGATGAAAAGGGCGCTGGAAGCTTCCTCAAGTGATGGGGTGTTGGTGACGATGACGGTACCGATCACCCACTCGCAATGTCTGACCCCATTTTCGTAGGTGCACTGGAAAGATTTTAGTTTGGCTTTGAGAGTCTAGGAGAAAACTTGCTTCAGCATCATCTGGCACTGTTGGTAGTGGCTTCATGGTTAAACGCGAACTGACTGGGGCTGTTTATTTTCTAGTTATGACATTGTGATACTAGCATGGTTTAGTGACATGTCCCCTGTCACCCAGGGTGCAAAGTGTCATGAACAGGACGTCCTGTGGTCCGCGCTCCATCGCAATTTTCAGAATGTTGGAATAGCGCGTTTTTTCGTAACTATAAGAAATCAGATTTTCGAAACAGATCCAGGTTTTTTTCATTACTGTACTACTGGTTGTACCCGACTTTTCCCTTTATAAATCTTCGAAAAAAATTTGTTCTCTGAAAACCTGCTTCACTGCTAAAAAATTCATTTCCAGCCTCATCGAATCCGACGTCATCGAGCACATCATCCTTACCTTCAAACGAGCCACGGGCTGTCCCGACATCCTCCGGCACGCTGCCCTTGCCCTGGCCAACCTTGCCCTCTACTCATGTTTCGAAGGAAAAAAGAAGATCATTCAGAAGAAGGTTCCCGATTGGTTATTCCTATTGGCCAGTCAAAACGACGAAGTGACCCGATACTATGCATGTCTGGCAGTTTGCACCATTGCCAGTGTCAAGGAATTCGAGCCTGCTGTCGTAAAATCTGGAACGTTGAAGTTGGTGGAGCCATTTTTACAAGCGAAGGAAGCGGCAACTTTTGCCATTGAGCATCACAAATATGTGCAGTCAAGGCCGAAGGAGTGGTTGATGAGGTGAGATTTTTAAGTTAAAATTTATTCATCAGCCAGAAAATGTGTCATGTGTATCTGGTCAAACGACCTGCCTATATAGTGGGAAGCTAAGACGTGTGATAGCCATACCATCTGAGCTGACCTGAGGCTATTCATGGGGTTACACATGATAAAACCCCAATTTTCGACCGGTGTAGTCAAATTTTCCCGTAATTTGTCTGAAAAATAATAAGGACTAAAATTTGCAAAGTGAGTTTTCTAGGTTGCCTAACTTTCAGATTTTTGATCTTAGCATTGCCAGTCACCCCCACCTGAGCTTTTTCAGACTCCTGCCCATGCTCCAATCCACTCGTCGAGAGGCTCGAAGCGTCGCCGCCTACCACTTCACACTGGAAGCCGTGATTAAGAAGGAGCAAAATAAGTTGGACGTTTTTCAGGTTAGTTTTTTTATTCCTGGGGTTTTTTTTTTCATTTGGATTGCGGTAGTTGATCTTTTCTCAGCCTTATTTTCGACATGTAGTTCGTATATTTTTGTTTATTTATCATTATCACTGGTTTTCCTGTAGTTTAGACTAACCAGATAAGCTAATGTTGCTAAGACTATATTGGTTAATCTTAACTAGCTCATAGCATACTTTTAGCCTTATTGTACTTATTTGATAAAGCTATCTAAGATTTTAAAGGCGCATAGGTTTCATACAGCTCTGGTGCTTCTAACTTGTGGTTTTTCTTGGATTAAGGAAGTAAGATCAGTTAGGGTTACTGTAGTTCAGGCTCACTAGCTATGCCAAAGTTGCTGAGACTATCAGTTAAACTTGTCTAGCTGATATTATATTATCCGTCTTAATGTACTAGTTCGATGAAATCGTTGACGGTTTTAAAGGCGCATGGGTTCTTTACAGTAATTCTGACCAAGACTGTTCTAACAACTTGCCAAGACTATCTTAATTAAGCTCAACTAGGTCTCAAGTGCTTATATCTTGTGATCTTTTACTATTGATATATGAAGCTAATGGCGGTTTCAAAGGAGCATGGGTTTTATACAGCTTAGGGAGGCTTACTAGCTAACCTCAAATAGTTAAGACTATTTTAATTAAGCGATCTCAACTGCTTTTAGCTGCTGCTACTATACTGTTAATCTTACTATAGAGTAATGAAGCTAATGGGACTTCCTGAAGGTACTTCTAACCATTGGGCTCACTTTGCCAACCCCTCTCCTCCTATATAACTCATTCTAAGCATTTCCCCCACTATCAGTACACCGAACTTGGCGAAATATTTCGAAACACACATTTGTATACATTTTTACAACAAATTAATCGAAAAAATTGCATCAAGATTTGTCAACTTTCCCATCTTATTTCTCATCACACACAGCCACAGACACTCTCTTTCTTTTGATATAAAGTTCATTGTGATAAGAGAGAGACATATGGTTTGTGACGATTGTTTGTATTTTATGTGAATGTGTTACACGTGTGTATGTATGTGTGCAGACGACCGGAAATAACAATGGGGGAACGGTTTCGCAATTTTTTTCTTCGTTGGAAAGATTGCATTTTTAAAGATTCTCGGAATTTTTAGTACAGTAACTCGGGGGATTTTAGGAATTGTGGGATGAAAGTTATATATTTGAGATCAGCGTGAAAAATGGGAAAATTTGAGTATAATCATGATATAGATTGGATAATTTTGGTGAAAATCCTTAGTTTTCGTGTCAGGACCCAATTTTTTTTATTACAAAAATGATCATAACTCCGTCAGTTTTTCACCTAGAGGCATGAATCTGGTACCGATAGAATCAGCAAGTCAAGACGGTCCTTTTGAGTATAATCATGATATATTTTGAATAATTAAGATTTTTCTGAGCTTTCGTGTCAGGACCCGAAATTTCATAAAAACGTCATAACTCCCTTAGTTTTGCACCTAGCGACATAAAATATATAGGGTTAGAATCAGGAAGTCAAGACGGTCCTTTTGAGTATAATCGAGCCATAATTTCGATTTTTGAGATTTTTTTTTCTCCTCGAGACCCTCCTACAAGTTCAATTTAAAAATGACCTTGTTTCGATAACCTGAAACTGATCGTTGCGAGACCCATGTTCCCTCTGGACACATCTCAACCCATCAGCCCCCAGATCACGATCTAACAATTACAATCAGATCTTCTTGCCTGCAAAGCTACTCCTAATCAAATCATTTTTCGCCGAACACCCACACCAAAACCGACTTTCCCATACACGTGGCAATTAATCCCCCTTTATCAAATATCCATTTGCATCTAGCGAATAGCCTCTTTTATATGAGAATCCCCCGCAGAAACACATTAAAAAGAGAAGATTTCCTCGCCAAAGACCAATATTTCTATTGGTGTCCTTTGGGAGGGAAGAGAGACTACACAACTTTCGATTCTGTCAAAATAATACGATCAGAATGTACGTGATAATAGGTGGTGGTGTAGTGTTGGAGGAGTTGTTATGGTCTGGTATAGGGTGATTTGAATTTTGAATTTTAGACTAGACTCGGCAATAGCAACTTCAAGTTTAGCATACTAGAACAAATATGGTTCTAACATGCTAAACTTGACTGATGCTATAACTAAACCATTGGAGTTGATACTGTAAATCCTGAAACTCACGCGCGCCTAATACTGTATGTTCAGAGCAGTATATCTCGGTTGTCATTAAAGATATCAAAAAATAGTCAACTAAAGAAATGTTAAGCAAAACATTCTGAAAATTTTACTAGTTAAAACTTTTTTTATAGCTTCAAAGCCAACCGAGATATGCTGCTCTGAAAATACAGTATGTCTTAATTACAGGATTTGAAGTAAGTATCTATTAAAGGAGGACTGAAGTCACATTTTTTTATTTTTTTATTTCATCTATTAACTTCTCTTCTTCACGTTTTCCTCTTGACACATATGTCGAAAATCACTCTGAAACGAGATATACAGCTCCAAAGTATAAAACGTTCTCTTTTCCCACGAGGAGTACACGAGGGACGTAATGCGTTTTTGCAAAGGAGACGCTGTTTCTGATGGGTTTTTTTTTTTACCTGTGGTGGTTGCTGATCCCTAGTTATTACTCACCCCTCATAGGGAAATGGAACACCGATTTGTTTTTTT
>GL379789.1:698886-718973 GCA_000143925.2 Caenorhabditis brenneri | reverse complement strand
CAAAAATCGTGCGATCTGCCATATGGGGAGTCCTCTCCGATGGTAGGCATCCTGTGACAGAGAACCATTGCAGTAAGGACGAAGAAGCTGCCACAGAGTCCCCATCCGCAGAGATTCTGGTGGACTTTCTGGAAATCCAGTATCTCTGAAGCGATCTGTCGTCTTTGTAGGCGCAGACTGCAGTTATTCCGAAAAGTCTCACCACGCACACTGTATAGTTTGTGAAATTCGGCCAAAATACGCCGATCAGGGCAGTTCTGTCTGACTTTTAAAGGACGACCGACGTCACCTTTTTGCATTTTCATATTTTGTTTTTTAGCACTCCTCTTCTTGTTTTGCTCTTTATGCATCGGCCGAAATTCCCTCTGAACCGAGATATGCAGCTTCGAAGTACAACGAGTTATCTTTTAGCATGAGGAGAACACTAGGGAAGTAATGCGTTTTTGCAAAGGAGAAACTGTTTCTGATGGGTTTTTTTTTTTACTTTTCTTGTTTGCTGATCATTTTTTCTTGCTCTAAAGTCATAAAAGAAAGAAAAATACAGGAAAAAAAAACGGAAAAAGTACAAAAAGCGCATCAGAAACAGTTTCTCCTTTGCAAAAACGCATTACATCCCTCGTGTACTCCTCGTGGGAAAAGAGAACGTTTTGTACTTTGGAGCTGTATATCTCGTTTCAGAGTGATTTTCGACATATGCGTCAAGAGGAAAACGTGAAGAAGAGAAGTTAATAAATGAAATAAAAAAATAAAAAAATGTGACTTCAGTCCTCCTTTAAGGGCCCCAAAAAACATTTTAAACACATAGATTTTCAAATTCCCGCTTTGAGCTTTGGCGCGAGAATTCAAAAAATCCCGAAACTGCCAAAATATTCTACACACAGTAACAAACAACTATGATTCAGTCAGTTCTTGATTTAGAAGTTTCTGTAACTGTTTCAGAGATCTACTCATGATAAACATGACTGGAATTCAGTCAAATGTCCGCATGAATTAAAATTTCAAAAAGAAAACAACAGTTTGCACCGAGTACAAACCTCAAACATCACTAATTTTTAACTTTATTACGCGCGTTCTGCAGAAGAACTTTGGGTTTTTCTGTATGTCCATTCTTACTCAAAACAAATCCTAGGCAAAATTGACCTTGATAATCAGTGATCATGCATGTTTTTCGTCCTTTTTTCCAAAATATCATGTCTGACCTAATAATTCATGAGTTGTTTTTCTGAGTGGTCAGAAGTAATGAAGGACTGTAAGGTCTCAGGATCGGAGTGATCAATCTTTAGATGATCAAGTGTCAAGCCTGAGGTTATGCTTGATGCTAAGGATGAGCTATTCAAGAAAAAATGAGATTAGCCCTTTGAATTTTAAGTGGAATCATGATAAAATGTAGAATTTTCAGATTTTTTGAGTTTTCGCTGCGAGACCCAAATTTGTAAATTTTGCTGTAACAACCATGAAAACTATACCATTCGATTCAGAATTTTTCAACGAGCAGTTTGGATATGGCCATGACATATTTCGAATTTTCTGGAATTTTCGAATTTTTCAGTTTTCGCTTCGAGACCCATATGGTGGTAACTTGGTCAGTTTCGCACCTAGTGAACTGGAAAATAAACCGTTTGATTCAGAATTTCAAGCCGGTTATTTTGAGTATGGTCATTACATAGCTTGAATTTTTCAGATTTTCGTGTTAGGACCCAAAACTAGATTCCATTTTTTAGACGGTCTGTCCCAGTATGACATCCTTCAAAATTTTTATCTGAAAATTTGAGTTTTCCCTTCGAGACCGAATAATTAGAACCCCTAAACTCATTCCTCCAACTTCACCTCAAAAAAAATTACTCAACATTTTCAAACTTCCCATGAAAACCGTAACCTTAAGCATTTTTGTTCCGCTACTACTACTACTACTTCCCAATGATTCATGCTACCTGAACAATACCTACTTCCCTCTTCGAGACCCCTTTCAAAATAGGCTTCCTACTTTTTATTTCGGTGTTATTTATGTGTATATGAGTAGGAGGAAGAAACTTAAACTGTTGTTTCTTATCATTAAAAAAAAAGAAGCTGCTCCCTCTAAAGTACACAAAACTGTCCCCTTGTCTATTTCTCTTGGTGACTCAAGCTTCCTTACATTCCTCAGCGAACACATTCCGATCTACCTGCCTGCCTGACAGAGAGAATGAGATTTCACAAGAACAGATATCAATTTGATTCTCTTTTCTCACTCAAATCATTTATCGGGTCGTTATGAATGAATGCTGCCGCGCGGAAGCCCGCCGTCCTCTCAATGAATCATCATGCCCGTAGAAGGAGAGAAAGAGGTGTTGCAGCTTCAAACTAACACAATACGCATTTTGATGACGCATATGAGAAGAATTTTCTGCAGCGTGCGGCGCGCGCGCTAAAATTTTGCGTATTTTGAATATTGTTTTCAAAATATAAATATGATTGATGGTGGACACATTTTTGAATATGTGTGACGGAAGTTTTCGGTCTTGAAGATAAATTTCCGGAAAGATAGACTTTGATGAGTCAGATTAGGAAAATGATAGTTCGGAGAAAACTTTCGTCCGGAGAAAATTCATAGTATTCCAGTTTGAAAAACCGCCTGAAATTCTGAAAAAAATGAGCGAGTTATGAATCTCAGCATTTTTCAGTTTTCCTTCGAGACCCAAAATTCAGAAAATCTGTCATAACTCGGTTCATTTTGTAACTAGAGCGATAAAATTGGTCGGATTGAAAAGAGAAAATCAAGACGGTCAAATTGAGTATAATCATGACCAACTTCAAATTTTTGGGATTTTTCGAAATTTCCCTTCGAGACCCAATATTCAGAAAATCTGTCATAACTCGGTTCATTTTGTAACTAGAGCGATAAAATTGGTCGGGTTAAAATCAGAAAGCCAAGACGGTCAAAATGAGTATAATCATGACCGACTTCAAATTTTGGAAATTTTCTGCGTTTTCCCTTCGAGACCCAAAATTTAGAAAAACTGTCATAACTATGTTAATTTCGTACCTAGATCTGTAAAACTGGTCTGCCTGGAATCAGGTGATCGTGGCGGTCATTTTGGGTGTAATCATGACATATTTCAAATTTTCTTGAGATTTTCTGAGTTTTCGCTTTGAGACCCATTCATGTCACCATCCCGCGAATTATTTGAATACCGGTACAGAAGGTACCGCGCAATCATCTTTGCCTACGTCACAAATTGCATTCAATGTATGAATAAGACGGAACCCCCCGGGTGGTACTGAGGAAGGTACCGCGCAATCAAGGGATCAATGAGGGGAAAAGCTTTCTTGGAAGGGGGTAAGATGAGATAAGGAGGAGTTATGCAACAGTGATGATGATGTAACACGGGTCAAATTCGGGTCAAATTACTTGAGCAGAGAAGCAACAGTTTGAATTTGAATTGGGAAGTACTGGATGCTCCAGATTCCTGGGTTGTAACTCGGTTATTTTTGAACGGAGTGATGAAAAATATACCAATTTGTTTAGAATTTTAAGACAACGTGGTTTTCGCTTTGAGACCCAATCGGTCAGTTTTAGGTTAATCCCCATAGAAATTGTACCATTCTGACAAGCTCCATAGAGCTTAAGCCGCCATTCTACATTCTGCAAAACTTCCCAACCCAAGAAACCCCTAGCCTCCTGACCACCATCATAAAAATAATTCCTCTTGCAAAAAAAATTCCGTCTTCCCGGAATTGACATGTTTACATCGTCTTACTGCTCTGATAACCATGGCGCCATATCGTAAAAATCGTCATGATAACCATCATCATCATCATCATAATCATCATCATCGTCCATCAACAACCTCTATGGCGCCATGCTCCAAAGTCGTCTTATCGCAATTTCCAGAGTGAGAGAGAGAGCAACACAATTCCTCCCTTCTTATCAAGAAACCGCTCCTTCCCCATACACTTACAAATACGTAAAACCTTAAAAATGACTCAAAACTGACCTAGTACGTCATCAAAGTCATGTTGATGATGACGTCGGCATGTGGTGGTAGAGTAGTGCAAAAACCGTAAACGGTAATCCGGTCCATAAATAATTGGCATTCGGCCAGGTGCCCTGATGACGTAGGCAGCGGAGAGAAGGGGCGACCGATTCTGAATCACACAAAAAACTTTTGTCCTTTTTTGCAGAATCTTCTCTTCTTGATTCGGCTTCAACCATTTGAGAACCAATTACTTTCACTTGTGTTAGCCACTGCCGATTAATTTATTCTCTCTGTTTGCTAAACGCGCTTCGTCGAGAAACTGTTCAGAAAAGTAGATCAAAAGCTGAATGTCCCTTCTAGCCGTTGCGTCAGGTTATGCACTATTTGCTTAGAGCTACTTAGGTAATTCTGACGGGTGCCAATGCCGAAAAGGCAGGAAAGGGATTAAGTAGGGACCATCGCTATCCTAGACAAACATAATACCTAAGCCACTTGACAACGGAAGGAGGTACCGCAAGTCTCTTTTTTGAATAATATGACACGACACTCTTAATGGGTATTAGCGGTATCTTGATGGTTCGATGGGAGATTTCTTGACTTTGAGAGTTGGGAAGGAATGGAAGGACCGGAAGCTCAAGGGCCCAATAATAAGAAAATCTTACTGTACTCGAAACTACCATCTTGAGATTTTGCATCTATAATCATTTCTTTGATGGCTCTTTGTTGAAAATTCAAGAACGAAAATTCATTAAATCTGAAAATACTCTCAAAATGATCGTCTTGAAATTCTGAGCCGACTGGTATAGTTTTGCAAAGTTTTGGTCAAAACTGATCAGGTCTCTAGCCTTCAAAATCTCATTCAATTCTTGAAATGAACTCCCATCCCAACCCGTCAATACAGCCCCCATTCCCTTGTATTAGCCAAGCTCCATATTCTCGAATACCTTCCAACCCAAATTCAAATTGTTGCTTCTGCTTAAGTAATTTGACCTGAGTTCAACCTTACATCATCACTATTGCACAACCCTTACTCCTTATCTCATCTCCTTTGAACACCTTTTCCCCTCATTGACCCCATTCCGTCGATTGCGCGGTACCTTGTTCCGTACCACCCGGGGGGTTCCGATACGGACCACCCGTCCTAATTATACATACCATTGGATGCAACACGTTCGGATTAGGTAACATCGCTCTGTGACGTAGGCAGGGTGGCAAACAAAAATGATTGCGCGGTACCCATCCATCGCTCGTATTCAAACATTTCGCGGGATGGATGGTCCCTTAACCTCTCGAGCGTACGCCCGATACTAATCCGTTACCATTCCTGCCAACGGCGGATACAGTGAATAGGGTTACCTAATACAAGTGTGTTGCATCTTTTGTGTAATTAAGGAGAATGGAGGGTCCCGTGAGGTACCGCGCAACACATTTTCGAAACAATACGAAAAGAATACGAAAAAGGTTATGAAAAGACAAAAGATAATTGAGATCGGGAGCGCGAGATAAGAGTGGGGGATCTTATCAATAGGGGATAAAATGATGAAACTCTGTAGAAGTTTTGACACGGGGTGGTTGAGGATTAAGAGGATTGAATTGGAAGACAGGTTGAAGATTGTAGTAACAATGAAGATGGTGTAACTTGCTCAGTTTTGCTCCGAGCATCTCAAGAAATTCAAACGCCTCTGGAACAGTTATTCAGGATTTTTCAAAGTTTTCGTTTGGAGACCCAACTGTAATTTGGTTAGTTTTAGGTCAATCACAATGAAAACTATACCATTCTGACCGACTCGTTAAGACGATTATTTTTTAGTACTGACAAGACATTTTTTGATTTTTTCCCCCAACGGTCATTCCTACCATGAGATCCTAGGTGGTCTTTCCAATGAACCAAGTCAAATTCCCCAAACGCAAAATTTCCAAAACTTTGCGTTTCTCTTGTTTACTGGTATCAACAATTAACACAACTACACGGTGTCGTCGACCAAATCAACACTGACTTACGATCCCTCTGCGTCTAGACCACAGAACATTTTAGTTTAACAAAACTTTTCTCCCCTTGACAAACAAACGGAGTGAGAGAGAGCTTGACCATCCATCATCATGACCACTGTTAATTCCAATCATATGGTGTTCTTCCCGATCAGAACATGTGATGTCCCGGTTGAAGTCATACTTTATTATTTCTTATATTCCAGACTATATGTATCTCATCAAGTATCATCGATTATGTATAAACATTGATACTCAGAAACAATACCTTCCCTTTAAATATGAATTAACTGTCGGCCTAAAAATAGAAAACTAGTTCAAACGGGGGGGAAGCTTCTATCTATTTTTCTCTGCCACCTCTCCACCTAAGTATCATAGATCAAAAAAACACAGACACAGCTGATCTACAGTTTCCACTTACAGTTTACAACAATAAATCCTCTTGGATTATTAACTTGTACTAAATTTTGTGTTTTGTAGCCTCCATTGCCTTTTTTGCATAGTTTGGATTCAGGGTGGTCTCATTTTTATGAAGGTCAGAACTAGGTCATTTTTTGTTGGACCGCTTTGAAATTAATACCATTGAAACCGGGAGATTGAGACGATAATTTTGAGTATAATCATGACATAGTTTGGAATTTTTTGATTTTTCGAGTTTTCGCTTCGAGACCCATTTGGTCATAACTCGGTTAGTTTTGCAGCTGGTACGCTGAAAAATATACCGTTCGATTCAGAATTTTAAAACAAACATTTTGAGTATAATCATGACCTAGTTGGAATTTTTCGAATTTTTCGAGTTTTCGTGTCAAGACCCAAAAATCCTAAATACGGCCCTAACTCGGTTAGTTTTGCTCGGAGAACCATAAAAAGTATACCATTCGATTCAGAATTTTGAAACAAAAATTTTCATGACATTCTTAGAATTTTTTGATTTTTTTCAAATTCTCGCTTCAAGACCCAAAAATCCCAAAATCAGTCCTAACTCGGTTGGTTTTGCTCGAGGAGCCCTGGAAAACATATCAAAGGACTCAGAATTTCAAAGCTGCCGTTTTAGTGTGACCCAAAAAATTTTCTGATTTTCTAACTTTTCGCTCCAAGACCCAAAATCACAGACCACCCATGCGAGTACGATCAAACCATGCACTTCTTCGAGGTGTGTGTTTTGTGTCTGAACACACTTTCACTTTAACACAGAAAGACACTACATAATGCAGTTTTTCTTTGGAGGGGAACACATTTTAATTACTCCTCCTCCTTCGACTAAATGTGTGATTAGTCACGTAGGCGGGATTGGAAATGGTAGTTTGTAGTCTGAATTTGGTATGTCTCGGAAAGAAGGGGGTTTCAGCAAATTTTGGGTACAGATTCCGAATCAGGATGGCAAAATTGCTCGGGGGCCAAATTATGAGGCCCCTTGTGGTAGTCCGACTTTCCCTTGATACCGTATCCAGTATCGGCTCCCGGCTCTTGATCTACAGTACCCAACCAAAAAAGGTATCATGATGTTGTTGATCTGATTTCCATTCTAAAACCCTCTTAAGCAGCAGCCCCAAAAGAGCAAATATTGGCTCTTCTTTTGTCCATCATCCCTCTCTCTTTTTTTGCCCGGAAGAGAACCTTTTGGAAACCGGTCCACCACTTCCTGGGTGACCTTTTGCGGAAGAGAGAAGCCACCATCAGCAGCAGCCAGCCAGCACACAACATTGTTAACCGACGTTTCGTTGCCGAGAGAGACTGTGTCATATTGCGAAATGTTTCGTATATGCATATATAAAGATGGGGGATCAAGATAAGAAAGTGTTCCGAGAGATGAGATGCCTCCTAAGAAGACGTTGATTTAGAAGACCACGTGGAGTGGGGAATGTGATAATAAAATTTGCATCATGCTTAGATTCTATATGGTGGTTTGGATTCTCTAGGCGCCAGGGGTAGTAGATCAAAAAGAACACAGTATCATGAGATCGGAGACCAAACGGCGAGGATTTGGGTACCGGCATGTGTGTGTGTCGTCAAAAATTGCTAGGTTAAGGAGCTTAACGAGATTTTGAGAGTTTGCAAAATGGGGAAGAGGAACTTTTGAATTTTGGACTTTGAAAAAAAGGAAGGGGGGATTTGGTCAGATTCTTTGGAGGGGTTTGGGAGAGGGAGTACGGTCTCGGTCAGAGGTGACCGAGGTTTGGAGGTTTGGGGTAGTTGGGTTTTGGGAGTTTTGGCCTTTGGCTTAGGTTAGGCTTGGTAGACTTAGGCTTATCTGAATTCAAGACTTTGGGATTTTGGGCTTAGGCTTAGCTAGAAACAAGGCCTTAGGCTTAGGCTTAACTAAATTCAAGGTTTTCTAGGCTTAGTCTTTGCTGAATTTGGGACTTCAGGCTTAGGCTTAGCAAAAATCGGGACTTTGATCTTAGGCTTATCTGCATTTTTGATTTTGGGCTTAGGCATGATTTAGTACTTTCGACTAAGGCTTATTTCAGGACTTTAGGCTTAGGCTTAGCTGAATATCTAGCCGTATGCTTAGGCTTGGCCTATTCGCAGATATGATATTTTTGGATGGCGTTTGGCACGACCTGAATCAGGGTCTCAATCTTAGGCTTACGCTTGAACTACTTCATAATCTTAGGCTTAATCAAAGTCTGAGCCCGGCCTAGGCTTAGGCTTAGGCATATGCTCAGAGGCCTCGAATATTTTAGGCTCAGCCCAAACCACCCCAAGTGCATCGACCCTTTGTTTTGACCAATTCTGACATGATCCAAGGTTAAACTGAGCTGTTTTGATAATTTCTGACTCCGATTTAGTCTTAGAGGCCCCTGGAACTTCAGGCCTAGGCCACATTCTTCCACTTATCTTTAGCAACCTCAGAGACCTTGAGCCCCACCATTCCCTTATCACTGACCACTCGTTCCTGACCGCCGTTCCTTCCCAATCGCTCCCCGTCCCGAATTTAGTCTCCCAGGCCCCCTCTTACTGATAAGAGAGACTACAACGCGCATAGATCATGGACCACCCTCGTTTCTGTACTTTGTCCTTTCCAGTTTCTCCCCCCCCCCCCCCCTTCCTTTGTATAATAGAGAAACCATATTTATTTCTGTCAATAAATAAATGAGACACTGAGAAGAAGGGGGGTATCTTCAAAGATCAAAAACAGGTTCCCATCCTTACATCTATATAGGTTGATAAAGACGTAGATCAGTTTATGTGTTGTTTGTGAAGGGACTGTGGTGGTTGTTTGCATCATTAAAACGAGGTTGGTTTCTTGTATTGAAAAGAGGAGGTTTTTTGATGCGGCCTTCTTTTTAGATTTGGGAGGTGTTTGGGTTTTAGATAAGACTAGAACGAAGACTGGAATGGTTTTTGAGGTCTGAAATGATTAGAGATTAGGAAACTTTGGTCAAGTTCGTACTCAAAATGACCGTCGCGAACTGGTGATTGACATGCGAAGGGAGTTCTGGGTCTCAAGGTGAAAACACAATATTCTCGTCTTGTCATCCTGGTTCCAATCTAATAGGATAGGTTTCAAATCTTTGGGTGCGAAAATGAAAAAGTTAGGGTCCCGAAGCTAAAACTCGGAAAATTTCAAAAAATCTCAAAGTAGGGTCATGATCATACTCAAAATAATCCCAATCACATTCCAATTCCCTCAAGTCGATCCCATCAAAACTGACCGACTTACACTTTTCCCAAGGGTCTTGCAGCGAAACTCAGATAATTTTTCTCAAAATGCTTGTCACAAAATTCTGAATCGAACCGTCTTTTTTCATCGTACCAGCTGCAAAACTAGCCAAGTTATTACCAAATGGGTCTCGAAGCGAAAACTCAAAAAATCCCAAAACTTCCAATTATGTGATGGCAATACCCGAAATTACCGTGGCTTTTTTCTGAGTTAATTGGTACATTTTCAAGAGTTCTCGACTAAAAATAACCGAGTTACAGTATGATCTTTCCACCAGACTGCCCAGAATCTTAAAGATTTTTTTGAAGCACCAAAAATCTGATTTTATCGGAAATCACTGAAATCACCAAAACATATCAAAGCTCATGTTGTGATACTGTTATGTGATGCTTATACTGTTCGCTTAGAATTTTTTTTGGAACCGAGGTTTTCGGTCAAAGTCAGGGTTCCTCAGAAGCATTGTTTGGAGCCCTGTTAGTTCCTCATCAGCTCAGTTTCCTCAGTCTAACTTTACTATCAATTACTAACTGAGGTATTATTTACTATCAATAAATCACTAACTATTAGTCAGGAGCAAAACTCCATGGTAAGATATTTAGCTTGAAACCCCCTATCTAAAGCTTCTGCCCTCACTGCTTACAGTCCTTAGAGACCAAGCATCTGCCAGCTGACCTTGTCAAAGACCAGGTCACACACACAACAACATTTAAAAGTATCTCTTTGGGGCTTTCCATATGTTTATGTTTTCAATTTTTCATTTGATGAAATATTGTTTCGATCTCTTCCTGCGCTCCTCCTTAATATTTGCTCAAACAGTTCTTGGCACTACATACAAACAACAAGTGTGCTCTTCCTCAACCGTGTTTCCTCATATTTCATGAGCAACCTTTTTCCCTGTCTTAACAACAACCCTAGTTTTCTCTAGCGTCTCTTCGGTGTACAGTTCCTCCCTCGGGAAGATACGCAGGCAGGTGAACAGAAAAGGGGGCGGGGCCAGTTGTGAGAGAGAGAAAGACCACCCCTTTCCTTCTAAACACCAACCTCTCCTTGTCATTTACACATCTTTTACTGTCATGTCCGCCGCTGTCTCATCATCTCCAATGGTACCTATACCTTTTAATGAGAACGTTGCCCCCGAGTGCCGTCGGAACTTACTTCCAAGCTTCCAAGCCACTCATCCCCGTCCCCGTGCTGCGGTGAGCCCCTTCGTGAGGTCACCCAGTCCGGCATCTATTACTTCTTGCTCATCATCGGCTCTCCCGTCTAGGCCCTCAAGCCTTACGGATCTCCCAATGCTCATCGGGTCCTCCACAGATTTTCCCAGTCCTTCTAAGGAAGACATTTCCAAGGAAGATATTGAGGAGTCTATGGAGGAGGAGCCCATCGACTCGCCGTGCACTTCTAACTCTGTACTGGCACACCTTCCATTCCACAGTCTTCTAAGGACGCCCTTGAAAGCTCCTCTGAAGAAGTTGCCGCTGAAAACTGCATTCGTTATCCGTCCACAGTTCGTTGCCAAGGACAAAACTGTTGCGTTGGAACGATTCAGACGGTCCAAGACCCGACGATTCTTTCATCCGTATGCACAAGTGAGTTATCTATCTTTCTATATATAGAATAATTCTGCAACTTAATTCTCTTCAAACTTGCCTCCTTGCCTATCAGCTGTGTCTCTCTCATCTTATCTCTCTAATTCTCTCTAATCATTTTGTAATTTGTGACTAATTCTGGGACATTGTTAGAGGATTTTTCTAAAGGTCTTGCACACTTTCTTGTTGGTTTTTTGGCTTTCCTGCGTCCATCTTCCTGTGAATTTTTTGCAAAAAAAAATTTTTTTTGCTCGGAGCTCATCACGTACTGCTCATTTTTCACATTTAGCAATTAATTTTTGCAAAACTGTATTCAGCTCGTTGAGAGCTTTCAGAAAAGTATAATCATGCCTAGGTTCTTCAAAGTTTTTCAAAATACCCTATTTCCTCGGGCGCCCCTGTGCCTTTAAAGTGACTTTTGACACCGGTTAGGAACCAGGGCATGATTATACTTTTTTGAAAGCTCTCGATGAGTAGATCACGATTCCGGAATAAAAACTTGCGATTTTTGGAAATTGAGCAAATTTGAGCTCCTCAGAAACCGTATTTTGTGCTGCGTGCCGGGCAACCCAGACAACTAACATTTCGAAACGTTGCGAAATCAATCACAAACAGTCCGTGATTGGTCTTGTTTTGGTCTTCTTAGAGGGGGGCCCACCGGCGACTGAGCCCGTGCAAACACACGCACATCTCTCTTTTCACACTTCACCACCACCATTTTATTCTGCATTCGTATTTTTTTCCAACCATCATCATCATCATAGTCAGTTTTTGCTTTCCAACACACAAAACCGGATTGAGCCACACCGTAAAATTGTCGCCGGTATATTGTTTGAGTTGCGGGGAGTATGAGTCATGGAAACTTCTCATTTATATTCCATAAATTTCTTTTTTAGCAGCTTCTCCCCTTGCCTACCGTTCCCTGCGGGGGATGTATGGGCACATACTTCCGGTCCAACACAAAATTTGCAAAACCAAACAAAAAATTGAAAATTCTATAAAGATCAACAAAGTGGGTCAGTTTATAGAGTCTGTAGCCAGACCCGGGTTTACGAGTTTTCCGATTTTTATCATCCTTTTTTTGTTAAGCGATTAGAAATGCGGCGGGAAACGCCCAGAAACCACCTTGTTTCACACTTTTCCTTATCACCAAAAAACCAGAGAATAGTAAAAATGCCTTAGGCTTGTAGGGGGGCCTAAACCACCCTAAGACCAATCCTTAGCTGCTATTGTTAGCCCGCAACATTTCGGAAGGAAAACCAGATTTCCTTCGTTCCGTTCCCTTCGAAATATGACCTTCTCAAAGCCCCATACAATGAAATGAGTAATTGATTACTCACGGTCTCCTTCTAGGCTCCGCCCCTTTTTCCCTATCCATGGGTATGCTGTCGTTAGATTTGAATTTAATGGGGCCTTAGATAAGATGCCTCGAGCAACTTATTGCGCCACCGGACCTTAAGAAAGGGGTGTTACGTTATATTTGTTCTTAGGGGTATTGCGCCATTACTATATAGATAAGAGGCACACTTGAAACAGTTGGGGGGCCTCTAAGACAGTTTCGATGCAATCTCAGTTTAGGCCCCGCCCCTTAGGGGCGTGTCCTTGGCCGCGCTCTTAGACATCCGATAAGTCATTTCATACCATTTCCATCGGTCCGAGTTGGTGACCGGTCCTGATCCTAACCATTAATATTTTATTGATAACTTTTCCAAGGAGTGTATGTTTGAAGAGACGTTATGAGGTAGGATGCATGCCTTATTTTTCTTATTGCCACCTAGCTGTCAATACTACCGTAATCCAAATCCCTTATCCCCGCCCGTTTTTCCCAACCGCCTAACTCCAAGTTTTTCCAGGAAATCGGAGCAATCCAAGCACTGAAAGAAGTGGCCTCCTCTCCCGACGAGGTCGCCGCGAAGAACGCCTCCGAAGCGTTGACGGTTATCGGCGAAGAAGTGCCCTACAAATTGGCTCAACAAGTGCCCGGTTGGACGTGTGCCGACGTGCAGTACTGGGTGAAGAAGATCGGTTTCGAGGAGTACGTCGACAAGTTTGCCAAGCAGATGGTCGATGGTGACCTGTTGCTGCAGTTGACTGAATTGGATTTGCAACACGACGTTGGTATGGTATCAGGCCTTCATCGGAAGAGATTCTTGAGAGAGCTGCAAACTTTGAAAGTCGCCGCCGACTATTCCAGTGTCGACGAGTCGAATCTAGACAACTTTTTGATGGGATTGAGTCCTGAACTGTCTGTCTACACATATCAAATGCTTATCAACGGAGTCAACAGATCACTTCTATCCAGTCTAACCGACGAAATGATGCAAAACGCCTGCGGTATCACCAACCCAATCCATCGGTTAAAACTGACACAAGCCTTCGAGAATACCAAACATCCAGATGACGTGGAAGTTGCAATGCTATCCAAACAAATCGACGTCTTCATTTCGTATCGCAGAAGTACTGGAAACCAGCTTGCCAGTCTTATCAAGGTCCTCCTCCAGCTTCGTGGATACCGGGTGTTCATTGATGTCGACAAGTTGTATGCTGGAAAATTCGATAGCTCGTTGCTCAAGAATATTCAAGCCGCCAAACACTTCATTCTGGTTTTGACACCAAACAGTTTGGATAGACTTCTCAACGACGATAACTGCGAGGATTGGGTGCACAAGGAGCTGAAATGTGCATTCGAGCATCAGAAGAACATCATTCCGATCTTCGACCAGGCATTCGAGTTCCCAACCAAGGAGGATCAGATTCCACATGATATTCGCATGATCACAAAGTACAATGGTGTGAAGTGGGTGCACGATTATCAGGATGCCTGTATGCAGAAGGTGGTGCGATTCATTTCCGGAGAATTGAACAGAACCACACCGACTACCAAGGAAGTGAGTTTTTAGAAAAATCAATAATTTGAATTTTTCAAATTTTTCAAAAAATCAATAACTCCAATTTTTTCAGATGCCAGCACTCTCGCGCAAGACCACCCATCAACAACGTTGGCAACAAACCACCTCGGTCAACCGCACCGGAATCTCCTCCCGCAGTATCAACCGCGCAATGGAGCCACCAACTCCAACTTGTAAGTTTTATTGATTTGCCACGTCATCTTTCCAAAATTTTTTCCGAAAGAAAAAAATTTCTTTTTTTCAGTCACCCCGAACGGCTCACAAGAACGTGCCACGTCGACGCGTCGGAAAATTCAATCATCGATTTCGACTGTCTCGGATCGCACCAAGAATGATATGTAGATCGATCTTCTTCGCTCCACTGAACTCTAGCCATAGAGCGCATTTTCCCTGTTTCCATTATCCCACAATATGATGATTGTCCTCGTGTATTTATTGTTTCAATAGCTTCCTTCATACCGGTGATTTTTTGATTTTTTTTCGCGAAAATCAAAAATTGTTTCAAAAGTCCTCTACAAAAATATCATCCCGCCAATGTCTTTCAATTCTTTCCCCCAAAATTCAAAAAAAGTTTTAATTCAAAATGTTACTCAACAAAAAAAATTTGACAAAAATTCCAAAAAACTGGAAATTCAAAGCGTAGAATCTGTGATTTCAACCCACCTGCCCCCCTATGTTAAAGTTTCAAATGATAATAATTGTACTAATAATCATCAGAAAATTGTTCAAAAAAATTATTTATGTTTTTTTTCAAAAATGTTTTTTCCCCAAAGAATATTATCTCTGATCTCTTTTCCCTCTCTTCACTTTCTATTGTCTCTCACACAATTCGATTCCCCCAACTTTATTATGCCACGTGTAATAACTGATCAAAAACCCCAACTCAGGAAACCCACCTCACCCCTCTCTCTTCACAAGAATCTTTAATAATTCCAGAACTTTAATTGTTTTTTTCACATCTGAAATTTCTATTTTCTATCCATTGTCGGGTACTACTACCGCCCCCAGATTTCTATTGCACTTCCAATGTTTGTATCAATAAATGATTTGGAATAACTATTGAATGAAAAAGTGAAAAAGGATAGCAGAACACTGTAGAAACAATTCAAAAACACTGGTGAAAGAATGCAAAAAGCTGATCTCTTCCCCTTTCATCGCTTTCTCACTCAATCCGATTACCTAACTATATCACTCATGAAAGCACCAGCTTAGGAAAACCCATCTCACCTTTGATTGTCTTTTTTTCAATTATCTGAAACTTCTGATACCTATCTATTATCGGGAACCGCTACCACCCCAGTTTCATATTACACTTCCAATGTTTGAGCCAATAAATGATTTGGAATAACTACTTGTTTGTGTGGTTGCCGAGTTGCTAACCGTGCAAGATTGTGATGTGAGAACAAGAATAAACGCTTGAAACACCGGATAACAATAACAATTTATAATTTTTTGTAACAATTACAAATTTAAGCCTTGGCTTCAGCCTCGGCAAGGAAGTCGCGCTTGAGTTTTCCCATGAAAGCACGCTTCTCGGCGGTGGTCTGGAAGCGACCATGTCCGGTCTTGGAAGAGGTATCGATCCACTTGAGGTTGATCTTCTCGTGGGCGACTCTCTTGGTCTGGGTGATGAGGGACTTGCGGAGGGTGATGAGACGTTTCTTTGGTCCGAGGATGGCTCCACGGAGCATGAGGTAATCCTGGTTGACGAGACCGTATCTTGGGAATCCTCCCTGAAAAAATAGAAATTAGAATATTTCCCTCCAAATAAAATAGATATTTTGGTTGTTCTCAGATACAAATATGTCGCCATACAGAGTACGAATTGCAGACTTTCTCTTCATAGAACAACATTGAGAAATGGAAAATTAAACGAACCATTGGGTTGATGGTCTTCTGGGTAAGATCGAACTCGGTAGATCCGTTGTTCTTTCCTTCCTCGGTAAGAGCCGACTTTCCAATGCGGTAGATCTTGTTGTTGATGATGGTACGGTGATGGAATCCTTTCTGTCCGGCACGAGCGACGGTGAAGGCGACACGGGATGGATGCCAAGCTCCAATACAGGCGACCTTGCGGAGACCCTTGTGTGTCTTGCGAGGAAGCTTCTTGGTGTGCCATCTGGAGGTGACTCCCTTGAATCCGTGACCTCTGGTGACTCCGATGGTGTCAATCATCTCGTCTTGGGAGAAGACGGTGTCAACTTGGATTTGCTTCTCGAGGTGCTCGCGAGCCCAGTCAACCTTCTGCTCGATGGTTCCTCCATTGACTTGGATTTCAACGAGGTGAGCCTTCTTTTGGCGACGGCGGAGGATCTTCATCTGAAAATCAATAACTATATAAATCAATTTTACCATGAATCATTTACCTGAGTGTGAGCGATGACACGGATGGAAGAGCAGTACTTCTTCAGCTTGGCGAAGTCGGACTCGATGAGCTTCTTTCCGTCCTCGTCTTGCCACTTCTTGGCGTACTTGGTGAAAGCCTTCTTCTTAGACTTAGCCCTGTAGGTTTCTACGATTACGAACCGAATGCCTTTCAGCGTATAGGACGCCTTAGCCACTCTGTTCGTTGTCCTTCATACACATTAGTGCAGCGGAAGGCAACCGATTCAGAAACGCGACTGCAAATACAGACTTGGAATCACGAAAGAGTAAGGCCAGCACCATGACACCACACAAATACATAAAGAGAAATGAAGATATCTGAAAACTAAACTAACCAGTTGCTGTAGAAGCGACGGCGAGCCTCCTCGGACAAGTGCTCGGCCCAGATGGTGGTGAGAGCACGTGGTCCTTGTGGGGTGTCGATGTATCCGGTGACTCCAGCGATGACCATTGGTGGGGTCTCAACGATGGTGACAGCCTCGACGACTTCCTTCTTGTTAACCTTGGATCCTGGCTTGTCGACATCACGAACGATGTGGGTCATACCGGCCTTGTATCCGAGGAAAGCAGTCAAATGGATTGGCTTGCTGGCATCATCCTTTGGGAAAGCCTTGATTCTTCCACGGTAAGTGCGTGAGCGCTTCTTTGGAGTGAATCCCATGTGTCCATGTCTCGGAGCCGAAAACTTTCGGTGAGACATTGTTATACCCTGAAAACAAAACAAGTAAACTTTCGCTCAGAAATAAGAAGATGCGGAAAAAATCAGAAAAAATAACAAAAACAACTAGAATTATTTTACTCAGTATTTAACTAAAAAGAAATTCGAAAAATTAACAACAAAAAAAACTAAACTTTGACAGAAATACAATTTTAGGCCAAACTAAAAACTTCAATTTGGAAAATCGTGGACTTTATTCGAAAAACTGCGAATATTTTCAATTTTCACTAAATTATTCTACAATTTTTAAATAATTTTCAAGAAAAAAATGAAAAATTTCACGAAGAACTGACAAAGTTTAGGCCGAAAGAAAGAAATAGTTTAGGCCCGAAATGCAAAAGTCGGGTGACATCGCATACACTCGGCGTACACTTGTGCGTCGGCGACACGCTCCTCGCCATCATTTACCGTAGTCGGGCGGAGTTTGTCGAGAAGCGCGGAACATTCAAATGAGTTTTTGACCTCAATTTCTTTTGCGTTTCAGCATGTTTGAACGGTTTTTCGCTGGAATTTTTTTGACAATAAGATCAAAAATCAAAATCCTAGCTTTTTTTTTAGTATTGAGAGTTTTTTACGCATAAATATCGTTGGAAACGGCCGAAAATTCCTTCTGAAACTTTTTTTTTCAGAAACGACCATCGTTTGGAGACTGCCAACACCGTCGGGAGAATCGAAGAGCTGTGTTTTCTAGACCCCAGGTAAGGTTTCGACGGGTTTTGTGCTCTCTTTCTGCTCGGTTTCAGGCAAGTTCGGCGCCGTTGTGTGAACGGTTCGCTTGGAGACGTCATCATGTGGATGCGCGATTCCAATTGGCTTCTCAGGTAATAAGAACAACATTGTAGTTTGTAGGCAGCTTGCTTTCACTTATACTTTTACAGAAAACAGTCGCTTCAAATCCACGTAATTTTATAGTTTTTTGGTGAGTTGGAAGGCACTATTCTTTATGTCAACAACATTTTTTCAGGAGATTCATCGTTTGAGGAGGATCATTTAGTTATTTATGGACACTCATTCATTTATTTATTTTATTTAGTGGGATGACGATTATCTAACAATGGCGAGCGATTTATAATGATGAGGTTATACTAAGATTTAATTTTAGATGACTAAATTCCAATTTCAGAAAGGAACGAGGCTGTTGGTTATAGAAGTGAGGATAATGAAAGAGCAGATGTTATGAAGAAGCGCATACACTTCCATGCGCCTAACGAAATACGGACTTATTCGATTCAACGAATCTCCAGCAGCGACGCTATAATAATAATTTTTTGTAATTCCTTCTTCATTTTTATTTTTCACATTACTTTTTTTTCCTTCCGACTACAGAAACAGGTAGGCGATTCTGACTTCCTCCTCTAGATCTCAACACGACAGCCACCAAACTCAATCCTGATTTTTAGTTTTAAATGCTTATTTTCTCGGAGAAAGAAAACTTCTCTTAAATTTCAGTGAAACCCATTTGTAATTCTCACTCCTCCTCTATTTTAATTTGATACTCTGTTTTTATGTTTGTCCGATTTGACCATACTGATCTCTGCCTTCCCTTCGGGGGTCTGGGCCTCTTCGGAGGATCATTCGACGGTTTCAGTGGTCTCTTGGAACAAACAGATGAATAGAGTTTCTTTTTAAAATTGCCTGCAAGTCCCAGTGAAACCCATTCATATGTCTCACTCCTCCCATATTTTAATTTGATTCTTTGTTTGTATGTTTGTTCGATTAGACCATACTGATCTCTGCCTTCCCTTCGGGGGTCTGGGCCTCTTCGGAGGATCATTCGACGGTTTCAGTGGTCTCTTGGAACAAACAGATGAATAGAGTTTCTTTTTAAAATCGCCCGCAAGTTCTAGTGAAATCCATTCATAATTCTCACCCCTCCTCTATTTTAATTTGATTCTTTGTTTGTATGTTTGTTCGATTAGACCATACTGATCTCTGCCTTCCCTTCGGGGGTCTGGGCCTCTTCGGAGGATCATTCGACGGTTTCAGTGGTCTCTTGGAACAAACAGATGAATAGAGTTTCTTTTTAAAATTGCCCGCAAGTTCTAGTGAAATCCATTCATAATTCTCACCCCTCCTCTATTTTAATTTGATTCTTTGTTTGTATGTTTGTTCGATTAGACCATACTGATCTCTGCCTTCCCTTCGGGGGTCTGGGCCTCTTCGGAGGATCATTCGACGGTTTCAGTGGTCTCTTGGAACAAACAGATGAATAGAGTTTCTTTTTAAAATTGCCCGCAAGTTCTAGTGAAATCCATTCATAATTCTCACCCCTCCTCTATTTTAATTTGATTCTTTGTTTGTATGTTTGTTCGATTAGACCATACTGATCTCTGCCTTCCCTTCGGGGGTCTGGGCCTCTTCGGAGGATCATTCGACGGTTTCGGTGGTCTCTTGGAACAAACAGATGAATAGAGTTTCTTTTTAAAATTGCCCGCAAGTTCTAGTGAAATCCATTCATAATTCTCACCCCTCCTCTATTTTAATTTGATTCTTTGTTTGTATGTTTGTTCGATTAGACCATACTGATCTCTGCCTTCCCTTCGGGGGTCTGGGCCTCTTCGGAGGATCATTCGACGGTTTCAGTGGTCTCTTGGAACAAACAGATGAATAGAGTTTCTTTTTAAAATTGCCCGCAAGTTCTAGTGAAATCCATTCATAATTCTCACCCCTCCTCTATTTTAATTTGATTCTTTGTTTGTATGTTTGTTCGATTAGACCATACTGATCTCTGCCTTCCCTTCGGGGATCTGGGCCTCTTCGGAGGATCATTCGACGGTTTCAGCGGTCTCTTGGGACATACAGACGAATAGAGTTTCTTTTTAAAATTGCCCGCAAGTTCTAGTGAAATCCATTCATAATTTCTCCCCCCTATTT
>GL379789.1:671454-698876 GCA_000143925.2 Caenorhabditis brenneri | reverse complement strand
CCTTTCCCACTCAGGGGGGTTCGGGGGCCTTATTCGGGAGGGAATCATTGGACGGTATTCCAGTGGTTATCTTAGAAAACAAAACAAGATGAAATGAGAGTTTTTTTTTTAAAAATTCGAGCCCGCAAGTTCTAGTGAAATCCATTCCATAATTATTCTCCCCCCTCCTCTATTTTAATTTGATTCTTTGTTTGTATGTTTGTTCGATTAGACCATACTGATCTCTGCCTTCCCTTCGGGGATCTGGGCCTCTTCGGAGGATCATTCGACGGTTTCAGCGGTCTCTTGGGACATACAGACGAATAGAGTTTCTTTTTAAAATTGCCTGTAAGTTCTAGTGAAATCCATCCATAATTCTCTCTCCCTATTTTAATTTGATACTCTGTTTTTATGTTTGTCCGATTTGACCATACTGATCTCTGCCTTCCCTTCGGGGGTCTGGGCCTCTTCGGAGGATCATTCGACGGTTTCGGTGGTCTCTTGGAACAAACAGATGAATAGAGTTTCTTTTTAAAATTGCCCGCAAGTTCTAGTGAAATCCATTCATAATTCTCACCCCTCCTCTATTTTAATTTGATTCTTTGTTTGTATGTTTGTTCGATTAGACCATACTGATCTCTGCCTTCCCTTCGGGGGTCTGGGCCTCTTCGGAGGATCATTCGACGGTTTCAGTGGTCTCTTGGAACAAACAGATGAATAGAGTTTCTTTTTAAAATTGCCCGCAAGTTCTAGTGAAATCCATTCATAATTCTCACCCCTCCTCTATTTTAATTTGATTCTTTGTTTGTATGTTTGTTCGATTAGACCATACTGATCTCTGCCTTCCCTTCGGGGGTCTGGGCCTCTTCGGAGGATCATTCGACGGTTTCAGCGGTCTCTTGGGACATACAGACGAATAGAGTTTCTTTTTAAAATTGCCTGTAAGTTCTAGTGAAATCCATCCATAATTCTCTCTCCCTATTTTAATTTGATTCTCTGTTTTTATGTTTGTCCGATTTGACCATACTGATCTCTGCCTTCCCTTCGGGGGTCTGGGCCTCTTCGGAGGATCATTCGACGGTTTCAGTGGTCTCTTGGAACAAACAGATGAATAGAGTTTCTTTTTAAAATTGCCCGCAAGTTCTAGTGAAATCCATTCATATGTCTCACTCCTCCCATATTTTAATTTGATTCTCTGTTTTTATGTTTGTTCGATTTGACCATACTGATCTCTGCCTACCCTTCGGGGGTCTGCGCTTCTTCGGAGGTCCATTCGACGGTTTCAGTGGTCTCTTGGAGCATACAGATGAATAGGGATTCTTATTAAAATTTCATCGAATCTCCAGATTGAAATTCCGCTTTGTTGCATATTTTGGGAATTAGACTGTCTCCATACTTCCTAGGCTACATTTTCTTTTTCTAGTTTTTGGAAACAATTCTTTTTTTCTCGTAGAAATTGGACTAATTCGTCTTTTCCGGTTTCAAAAAGATTAGAAAGAGGGAGGAAGTCAGGAAGGAGTTTTCAGGTCAATGATAGCGAGATTAGGTTCGGAGCACTCTCATCAATAAAGATTTCCATCGAGAGTGCTTTCGAAACCCGATTCCAGAAGAGAAGGCTCGGCGTGTAATTGATAAGCGCTCTCGCCCTAATAAAGATTTCATTGAGAGCGCTGTCATCAAATGTCGGTTCCTTTTCCGCTAGTAATGTTGCCAGATTTTCGCGGAGCCTCTGCTATATATTTTCCTTCGGGTTCACATCGATTTCGAACGTTTTTCCTGTTGTTGTCGTCGTAATAGAACGACCGAGCCGTCGAAAATTTTCGTGATCGGAAGCAGTTATTTTGAGAAAAACAAGTCCTTCAGAAGCCTAGAAACACCTTTCAAGCCAAAAAAAGAGTATTTTCAACTTAGAATCCGGTTCTCCATTGAAAAAACGACGAAAAAACTCTTTTCGCTGAAATTTTTTCTTTTTGAAAAAACTGAAATTTAAATTACCGCGAATTTTTTTAAAGGCGCATGGAATTAAAAATTTCTCAAAATACCCTCATTTTTACTTCTTTTTGGCCAGCGTGGCGAAACCATTTTCTTTTTCAGAACATGCACCTTTGAACAATTACCGTACCCTTTTAGCGCGAATTTGAAAAATAAAGTTGTTAGATGAAGTGAAAAAAATCCGATGTTTCGCACGGCCCGACCGTTCTGAAATCGCTTTTGACGCGCACGAAGGCGCGTTCCTCGATCTTTCGTTTTATTCGAATTTTCGGTGGCAAAAATTTTTTTGTTGTATGAAACCGGATAGTTTATGTTCGCAATCGAAAAAGAAAACAAATAAGACCTCAAACGCTAAAATCGGTCAGAAATGAACAAAGTTAATACAGTTTTTAAGAAAATGAATGGAAAATGCTCAATTTTTCGACTTTTGAGCATTTTTTGAGGAATTGAGAATTTTTTTTCAGCTGAAACCTGATAAGTTTGATAGATAACGAGTTCGCGAACATTTTGATTGGTTTACACTCTCATAAAATTCAAAACTGAGTGAGTTGATAGACTTTTAAGCCAGAAAATTTCGAACTTCAAAAAATAAAATGCAAAATTTTTGTTGTTTCAATCATCAGTCTCCATTCACAAATTGTTTCTGAATAATATGCCACTACTTTAAGACAAAATACACACAAAACGAGGAAAATTATGCTGAAATTTCAAATTTTTCGATTTTCAAAAAAAAATTTTCCAATTTTTTCTTCGACCTATTTTAGTGTAATTTAACATTTAGTACCCGTTTTGTTCATATTTTGTTAGTAATCACTCTAATTTGTCTCGAAATCAGAAGTTAAAGTCAACTTTCGGCAACATTTGTGTTTCGGTTACTGTATTTTTTAAAGGGACATGCGCGCAAACTTTTTAATCGGGAAAAGTGCCTACAGCGCTTCTTGTGCGCATTGCATGACGGTCGGGCCGTGTTTCGTGGAAAAATGAAGCAGTTCAGGAAGAAGAACTCGAACAGAAATCAGAATATTTTGTCGCTATTTCGGATAGAAAGTAAGAAGAAAAAAAAAGAAACTTCCTGAGTTCGTTTCCTAAAATAGTCTTCTAAAAAAAACCAAAAACCTGTTGCAATGCTGAACCGATTTACTTTCCGTCGTCGGCAAGGGATTCAATAAATTACTGGGGTAATAAGAGAAAAATGACAGGCACAGAGAAACACTGGAATTTAATTCTACACAGGCGAGATAAAAACGGGAATTCTAATTACAAAGAAAAGGGGAATGGAGTCATGTAAATTAGTCGAGTTACTCATTTTTAATGCTGACAGTTACAAGTGAAAAAAGAAACAATTACAGCTAAAAGCTCATTTGAAAAAAAGTTATTGAAATCTCGATTTAAGCTCTTCCGGAACGTCCCGAGATGAGTTGTTTGATGACAGATTCATCAACAAGAGTAGTGGTATCTCCGATGCCAGACTCCGATCCTTCAGCTATCTTCCGAAGAATTCTTCGAGTCACTTTACCGGAGCGGGTCTTTGGAAGTCCTGGAGCCTCCTGGATAACATCCGGCACGGCCAGCGCGCCAATCTTCTCACGAACCATCTTCTTCAGCTCAGCAACAAGCTTATCGTTGAGCTTTTCTCCAACATTCAAAGTGACGAATGCGTACGGGAAGGATCCCTTGATATCGTGTGGAGCTGCCACTACAGCCGCCTCTGCGACCTTCTCATGAGCCACTAGAGCCGATTCGATCTCCGCAGTAGAGAGAAGATGTCCACTGACATTCATCAGATCATCGACACGTCCAGTGATCCACAAGTATCCATCCTCATCGCGTCTGGCACCATCTCCAGTGAAGTAGTAGCCGTTGAACGGTGCGAAGTAGGTCTTGACGAATCGCTGCTCATCTCCATAGATTCCACGCATCATTCCCGGCCAAGCGCGGTCGAAGCACAAGGATCCCTCTCCTGGTCCCTCGATGACACGACCCTCGGCATCCAGAAGGACAGGGGAGGCTCCGAAGAACGGCATCGCCGCTGCTCCAGGCTTCATTGGAGTGGCTCCAGGGAGACAGGTGATCATATGCCCTCCGGTTTCGGTCTGCCAGTAGGTATCCACAATGGAGACGTTGGAGAGTCCGACTTTTTTGTACAACCACATCCAAGCGGCCGGGTTGATGGGCTCTCCGACGGTTCCGATCACTTTGAGCGATTGGCGGGAGGTGCTGAAAATCAATAATTGAAATTTGTCGGCGTTTGTTGCTTAGAATTACCTTTCAAGCCACTTATTCCCGAGTGCCATAAGAGCACGAGCAGCTGTCGGTGAGGTGTACAACTTGGTGACTCCATACTTATCCGTCACATCCCACATTCTTGAAGGCGTCGGGTAGGTCGGCACACCTTCATACCAGATTCCTTTCAGTCCATTCATCAATGGACCGTACAGAAGGTACGAGTGTCCGGTGATCCATCCACAGTCGGCGGTGCACCAGTAGACGTCGTCGTCTTTCGCGTCAAATGTGAATTTTGTCGTCGCGTACGCATATGTCATGTAACCGGCTGTCGTGTGCTGAATTCCTTTCGGTTTACCCGTCGAGCCGGATGTGTAGAGAAGGAAGAGCGGCGATTCGGCGTCCATCCATTCCACGGGAGAGTCGACGCCCGCGCATTTTTGCATTTCGGTCTCGTAGACGAATGTGATCGTGGTGTAGTCAGCCTGGAAAAGTTTTTTGAGTTTTTGATGGGGAATTTAGGGTAGTCCAGCCTAATAGTACGCTATTTCCGGTATGTTTGATGAATTTACGAGCCATTTTATCTATTCTCGGTCTCTGAATACCCCGAAAGCAAAAAAATGGTTGCATAGTTTTTTTGCCGATTGCCATGCCTTTTTCCTCTATTTTCTAGTTAAAAAAAACCTCAGAAGCCTAGAAAATAGTAGTAAAAAAGCATTCTAAATGCTAATTTTGTACTTTTCTAGCGACTATTCTCAACGGAAATTCAATTTATTTCTCCTCCTTTCCACTCCATCCCGAAATAATCACCTTCGGCAGTTCCACTCCGTCAGGCTTCGTCACCCTCTTCAAGTGCTCCACCATAATGACAGCTTCCACTTTGACGTCTTCCTGTGCGGCAAGCGCGCACGCAGCATCAGCAATCGACTTCAGCCCAATTGGCTTAGCTCCCCGGAACACCCCATCAGCCGTCACCACCACTCGACAACGGGCGTCAACGACACGGGCGGCGAGCGATTCGGCAGAGAAACCGGCGAACACCACAGAGTGCATGGCTCCGATGCGGGCGCACGCTAGCATAGCAACGGCGAGCTCTGGGATCATTGGAAGGTAGAGAGCAACGACGTCTCCTCGTTTGACACCGTGCGCTCGGAGCACTGCGGAGAACTGAACGACCTGAGCGTGTAACTCTTTATAGGTCCACGTGGACACATCAGTCGGCTCATTTCCCTCGAAGATGTAGGCGATTTTGTCGCCGAGTCCTCGTTTGATATTCCGTTCCAGGCAGTTATAGGAGAGGTTCGTCTTGGCGCCATCCATGAATTTACAGTAGACCGGTCCGGCTTTTGCGTCGAAATTGTACTCGAGTCCTTTGGAGGTTCCCTGTTCGAAGTGCAGTTCGGAGGACACGGTACGCCAGAATTCGTCAGAGTTGTTGATGGAGGAGCGGTACATGTCGTGATAGGATTGGAGACCCGAGCAGTGGGCGCCGGCGATAAGTGGTGCTGGTGGATTGAAGATCTGGAAGAAAAATTATGAATTTTGGGGGGAAATAAGAGGTTTTCCGCTTGAAAAGCTGATTTTTCTGTGAACTAGACAAAAAATCCGATGCTTCGTCTCTAACTAAGCTAATTTTGTGAAAAATCATCGCGAAAATTCTTATTTTCGCCTGAAAATCAGCCACTTTTCTCGGCTAATTTTTCACAACTTGTCATGAATTTTCTGTTTTCCATCATATTTTCTAGCAATGAAAACTCGCTTACATCCTCATCCACGGCCTCATTGGCAAGGTTGAATTTGACGCGAACGTCCGACATTTTGAGATGAGAAAATCTGCAAAATTTACCATTTTTAAGTGTGTCACTCGTCAAATATAGTACGATAAGATAAGAAAATGCGGGAAAAAAGGTGAGAAAATGCAAGGAAATGGCGCCATACAAGAAGGCTAGCAGGACAAAGAACAGGGAGCTGCGTGGGAAAAGTTTAGGAAAGTTGGGAAAAAGAAAGAAGAATTCGAAAGAAAAGAAACGCGAAATGCAATAATAACACGCGGAAATTGCATTTTTCCCGTTCTTTTATTTGGTTTTCTTGGTCACACCGTTTCCAGTAAAGTCACGTCTTCGTGTTTTTTCGTTTTTTTCTCTTCTCTAATTTTTTTTGTCATCCCCTACCAATTGCAAAAACGGAAGACTGTTCTTTGAGACGAACTTGCCAAAGAACGATCAGAAAACGGCCGACGAGTGCGCCGTTTGTGATCAATGGGGTCAAACGAAAATTGATAAAACGAGAGAGAAAGAAGAGATGGATGGAGGTGTGTAAAATAAATAAAAATGGACTGGTGCTTTGAAGGACAGTGGTTTTGATGGTTTTTTGCTGTGTGTTTGGGGATAGAGGTCAATTTGTTTTATTGATACCGGCGCGATGATTGGAGGTCATAAATTTTGAAATTGAAAAAAATTTGTGGGATCTGTCAGATGAAGGAGAGATTTTGAGTGCTTTCTTTGCATTTTCAGAAGTGTTTTGGAACGTTTTCAAGTGCGGAAAACACTTTAGAATTGGAGAAATTGTGATTTTTGCAACTTCGAAAAACTGGAGTTTTGGAAATTTCGGAAATATTTTTCCAAGATTTTTTGGTTTTTTTAAAGAAACTATTTTTTCTAGATATTTTGATTTAACAAAGAAATTATTTATGTGAATTTGAATCAAAATTCGAGTTTCCAGACAAAATTCGGCGAGAATTTACCGCCCGGGTTACTGTAGATGGCGTGTGATAAAATGCAAAATCCGCGAACACTTTCACGTCAGAATGCACATTTTTAAGATTTCTCATTTTATTTTTGGATTTTTTGTCGAAATATGAAACTGAAAAACTTCTGAGTTTGAAGCAGAATATGCGGTATTTTGGGAAATTTAGTTTTGAAAAGCGTTATGAATAAAAAACTAAGAAAATTCTTCTAAAATTTCTAGCCTTTTTATTGACTTTTGAAAAAAAAATTTTTAATGCTTTTGAAGTTGCAAGAAAACTTGAAATATTTTTTGATAATCTACCGGAAATTGCAAAAATAAACAAAATTTTTGCAATTCACGAAAAAAGTTCAAAAAACCTCTGCAAAACTAGCACACCAGCTGAATAAACACAAGCCTAATCTTCAAAAAATCGCAAAAAAGAAAGTGAAAATAAAAGCGAGAAAAGAAGAAGCAGCAGCAGAAAAAAACTTTAAAAGAGTGAAAAGATATCCTCAAAAGAAATAGGATCCTTCCAAAGAAAGAAGCTCAAAGAAAGAAGCTCTCAAGCAGAAAATATTCCCATCCAGACAGAAAAAAAAAGAAAGAATAGACAAAAAAGGCCTCGGCGCAGCACTCCTCCTTTTCCAATTCTAAACACAAAAAGTCCCTCTCCCCCTTCTCCGTCTCCCTGGGATTTCGGAGAACCGAAGTGAAGGCGAAGTGGAAATAGTGTGGAAAAACAGGAGAATTCCCCAGAGAAAAGCAGGGAAAAGCGGGAGAAATGATGCCTGGGGACGACCGGAGGCACCGACTGAAATATAGGCACAGACGAGAGGGCGGGGCGCTCTCCCTCTCCGATTAGGCTCCTCCCATTTGGCGATAGAGCGCGTTTTCCCTGTGCGTTCTTTGGTGTAGAGATAAGGGAAACCGTGGAGGGGGTAGGCGCGCGAAATTTGAATGGTTTTTTTTGGCATGCTTATTTTTATCGTAAATCTTGAAAATTAGGATTGTTAGGAGCAAAAATTAAAAATATTGCATTTCAGATGTCAGAACAGGCGCTCAAGATCACCAATACAGTAGCTCGGCTACAAAAAGAAATGAAATGTGGAATTTGGTAAGGGTTCTTGAAAAAAAATTGGAAAAAATAGGAAAAAAGTGGTTTTTGGGATTTTTCCCGAAAAATATGGTTTTGTAGTGAAAAAAGAAAATTTTCAGCGGAAAATCAAAATTTTGGAATCTAGAATCTCAAAATTTTCAATTAAAGAGTTTTAGCCGCAAAAATTGAGATCTTGGCGCCCAAAACCCCAAAAAATTGCAGCTGCTCGACATTCAAAGATCCGATTCTCTCCACATGCTATCACATATTCTGTCGTTCGTGTATGGACGCGTGTTTCGAACGAAAACGAAAAGTGCAGTGTCCGATATGCCGGACGGTGCTGGATAAGAGGAGTTGTCGTGACTCCTATCAGATAACAATGGCCGTTCAGAACTATTTGAAATTGTCGGAGGCATTTAAACAGGACATTGAGAATCTGAACACTTTTCGAACGTTGCCACCGGAGAAGGCGTTCCTGGAGAGCCAAATGCCGTTGGACGTCACCATTATTCCGGAGAACGATGGAAAGAGGTGTGCGCCGGACTTCGCCATTCCCTTGTTGCCTGTGGTGAGAGATTTTGGAAATTTGGAGCAAAAATGGAAGTGGAAATTTCTAAATTTGACATTTTCTAATTTAGATCTAGAGCTTTCAAATGCAAAAAAAAAGGATTTTTGGCTGGAAAACCTGAGCTTGTCAACCAAAATATCGTCATTTTGTAGTGAAAAACTCGATTTAAGTAGTGTCTTTGAGCAGAAAATTTGACAACTAATTATAGGTTTTTGAGTTCTTTGAGACAAAAAACAAACCAAAAGTCTGATTTTTGGCTGAAAACAAAATTAATTGTAGGGTAAAAACCATGTTCTTTGAAGCCAAAATCTTCTTTACAGAGACGAAAACGAACGAGCCGCCCGTCCGATGAGCCCACCACTTCCACCGCCGCTCCCGCTCCCCCAAACACTGATTTCCACGTGTTCGCAGTGCCAAAACTCATCGAAAAACCAGCTCAAAAATCCGAAAAACCGCCTGTACAAGCGAAAAAAGCGGCGAACCCCGCAAAAATCGACGCGGAAACCTCGACGAATCCATTGAAAATTCAGACGTTCGACCTTCGAAATGTCGATATACAGGAGCACATAGATGTGATTTCTCGTCAGTTTTATAGGCGAATTCCGCCGATAATTTCAGCTAATATTAAAGAAAATGTTTGCAGAATACGGACAAAGTGTGGACGAGATAGATGCACTCTTTCAATTGATGCCATCGATGCGACCGTTCCTTGAAAAGGTGCTGATTATGGCTAATTTGTTAGAATCGAAAACTCGAGAAAATCGGGATTTTGGGATCTATTTTGACCTTTTTTGGACCTTGTGAAGCCATTTTGAGCTTCCGATTTTGGATTCAGAGCTCGGAAATCACTGGGAATCTAGATTTCCGTGCTCCGATGCTCATTTTCCCTAAATCCTTCCGGTTGGGCCAATTTTGGATCGGATAACATGATTTTCCAACTCAAAACTCTCGGAAACTCACACTGTCACTGGTTTTTCGGATTTTCAGATTTCCAGATTCCATAGCTCATTTCAACTAGTTCTAGATTGATTTTTGAGCTAAAAATCGCTGGAATTGTAGCTGATACCGTAATTTACCGGATTCCAGAGCAACTTTCAGTTTTATTCAGAATAAAAATATTCCGATAGGCTAAAAGATTTTTTAAAATTATTTCGCAATACCTCAAAGAAGCTGAAATTTCGCTGAAACTACAAATTTTTTCCTGATTTTTCTCAGAGAGTTAGAAAAACCGTCAGTTTTGGTTCGGTTTAGTGGAGTTTTGGCTACGATTTCAGTCCAGGGATGTCTGTGAAGCTCGAAAAAATTCTGAAAACTTGAATATTTGTTTTCGATGATTCCAAGTTGTTTTTCAAACTCAAAATTTCCCAAATACCATTTTCCGATCTCAGAAACGCAAATAAGCCCGCCAAAACTATCGATCTAGACTGCAAGATGCTCTTTGAGCATTACATTTTTTCTCAAGCATTTTTCCCTCTTCAAATTGTTGATTTCAGGTCTGAAACTGTCAAAAAACGGTAAAAACCTGATGAATTTACCATATTCCGCCCTAAAAATCATCGAAAACTATGGCTTATGAAGGTTCCGATAAATATTTCAAAATTTTGAATATTTCGCAATAACTGAAAAATCTGAAATTTCGAGCTGAAAACGTGGATTTTTCTGGAGTTTGAGTCAGAAAATCAAGTTTTTGAGCAGTCTTCAGTCTAGGCAGCCCAAAAGAATTCCGAAAATGATCTAAATTTTCCTGGGAAACCCGATCGATTTTCTCCTGGCTTCCCCACAAAACTTTCCACGTCAAACCCCATTCAAAAGCAGTTTTTTCTTACAAAAGACCCATATGCTTTTAAAAATACCGTATTTTCATCCTATATTCCTTGCAGAATGCCAACTTGCTCCTCCACAAACTCGATATGCCGACCGTCGTCTTCCCCCCGTCTCCACCAGCCAAAAAAACCCGGAAATCCCTGGAGAAGCAGGAAAAACGAGTTTCCTTTGCCAATAGTCAGGAGCTCGAGCAGCATCGATATCCGGATCCATCGGTTTCTTCAGAAGCGTTGGAGGTGGTGCCACAGGAGGAGAAGGATGTGAAGAAGGTCAAGAATTCTGCAAGACCCACAGGGAATGATGAGGATGAGGTGGTGGAGGATTCCGAGGGAGAGGGTGATGTGGAGAATGAAGGGAAAGGAGATGAGCCAATGGAGTTAGGAGACGAGAATCAAGAGGTAAAATAGAATTTTATGGCGATTTTTTACTACGTCAAACCCTGACTGAGAGTGGAGATTTTGACCTCAAAAACTTGCGTTTTTTGAATTTTAGCGTTCAAAAATTCCCATTAAGCCACCAAACATTTCAGAACAACGCCATCGAACCAGCCGATCGTACCCTGGTGGCCGTACAAACCGAAGCGGAGCGAATCGACGAGGAGCTCTCCCGAGTGCCGAAAACCATCGTCTGCTCCAGAATACACAACGATGAGGACGAAGTAGTGGGCTTTTTTCACAGTGAAAATCCTCAAAAAGTCAATTTCTTTGCAGGAACTTCTCAGCGATTTCTATCATAAATTCCTGTCAAATGCGTGCCGGTTTTCAGAAGAGGTCAACAGTCATACTACTCATTTGGTGATGATGAATAGTGGTTGGTAGTGATGAATTTTTATGAAAAAAACCTCAAAAATGAAGTTTTTTTGGGCCAAGATGTTCATTTTTCAAATATTTTTCACCCATTTTCAATTCATTTCATTTTCCAGAGGGCCGTACCATCCCGCAAAAATCAACGGCCTATCTACAAGCTATCGCGCGAAAATGCATTATCGTCGGGCGACAGTGGATGGTGGACTGCGTGTCGATGGGAATGTTGTTAGCGGAGGTAAAAACCAGATTTCCAGTACAAAAAGTCCAAAACTGCTAGAATTTCAGTTTTCAGAAAACCTAGTTGAGTCTAAAATAAGGGTCCGAAACACTTGATTTTACTGTTTTCAGTTCTCTGCTTTTCAGTCACCAGCCACCAAAAAAATGTTCCGATTTCTGTGCATGGTCTGATTCGAATTTTTGTATCATACCAAAAGAAACTGATAACTTCTCTTCTCCCCTCGCCCCTCTTTGTGTGCGATCTGTGCTGTTGCCCATAATTGCGGCTTCACGTGACAATTCTCCTCCATTTCATATTCCCAATTTTGGAAAAAAAAGTTGCCGATTTGAGCAGAAATTCTATCAATGAACACTCAAAAATCGGTCGCCGACGACGGACGACAACGCTCTTATCTTGGAGGGAGCACATGGTGGTGCATCGGGCGTTCTGTGGGGGAATCAAACAAAATGTTTACTTATTTTTTAACAAAGTGGTTTTTGGAAGATGGAGGAGCACAACTCGAAAAACGAGCACATCCTTGAGGAGGAATGGTGTGATGACAGTAATCAGGAGGCTACGGAGAACGAAATAATGAGGGGATGGGGTGACAAAAAAAAATGAGGGGAATTAGAAGGAAATCAGTGGGGACTGGGGAAGCAAGAGAAGTCTTATGTGTAGTTTTGAGTGGGGAAAAAGAGGAAACAAAGCTGGAATTGATGGTAAAAATCGATATTCTCCGGTAAAATTTCTCTAAAATTTTGACAGAATTTACTGAATTTCGGGTTGAGCTAACCGGTTTTTTCTGAGTGAAGTTACCCTATTTTTAATTTTTTTTATTTTGTCAACTTCTAGCCCCAAAAAATTTCCAGGCTGACTACACAATCACCACGTGCACCTCGGCGATCTCCGCAGAAATCGAGTCAAACACCGAAATCGGATGGCTTCGATCGAGAAACGACGCGCACGGAAAACTATTCCAAGGGTGTCGATTCATGATACTTCGCAAATTCACAATGAACCCATATTTTGATTATAAGGTAACAAAAAAGCGAAGCGCCTTCATATCCCAATAATTTTAGCAACTAATCGATCTGGTCCAGCTATGCGGTGGCGAAATTCTCAGCTCCTACGAGAACCAACCGCCGGAGAATCTCTACATTATATTCTCGAAACACTCGAAAGCACTGGAAGAGTCGAGACGAATGGAGCAAGTCTACAAGTGCGCGGTGGTTCGAATGGAATGGGTGTTGGATAGTATCAGCGAGTACACGATTCTTCCCACTGACGCCTACCGAGCAGTGGATTCGATTGGACAACATCATCAATGAGAATATATATTTTTTAACTTTAGGGCATTTCTTTGTATTTTTAAACATTAATTCCCCTTTTTTCCTGTCGCGTTTTCGTTTTTATAATACACTTCTATGTTCAATTCACACGGGATTTCTTCGATTTTGTCCCCGAAAAAAATCGTTCATTTCATGCTTTCCTTCTTTTGTCAGAAATAAATACATATCGAGTTTAAATTTTTGTTTGGGCAGTTCTTTTTTCTAACAAAAATTCGCGAAACGCACATTTTCCAGCAGAAAGCCGTAGTCTCTTTTTTCTCCAAAAATAGCTCACAACGACACTCCGGAATTCCGCCTTTGGCATTGTTTAGCAGAGCGCCCATTCAAATTTTTTACAGATTTAGACTTGACAACCGGGTTTTGCTTGAGAAATTATTCACTTTTCATCGTTTTTTCTTGAAACTTCAAGTCAAGTTCATGGTTATTAGCTCGAAACTCAAGTTTTTAACTGATTTAAATTCAAAACCTTTCGAGAAATTCGCTTATTTTTCACTTTTTGCGTGTTTGCTCAGAGTTACCTTTCAAAAAATGAAGAGCCGTGTTTTCAGGTGACTAATTCAATGAGAAATGCTGAATCAAGTGCAGCATGTTGAGCTGAACCCCATTCAAGAGTTTCTTCGGTAAGAATTCGAAAATTTCTGCGAAATACTGAAAGTTCTGATTTCTAGAGGCAAAGATTACGAGCAGAAAAAGCAGTACTTCATTTGCACTCTCCCCAATGAAAGTGGAAAGTGTGGTCACTTTGGCACCTTTTCCGATTTGATCAGCCATTCTGCGCAACACTGGTAAGACCTATACAGCTCCTTGCCGTTCTGATTTTCTAAAGGCTATTAACACTATTTTTCAGGCACTGTCACATGTTCGTCTGCCAAGTATGCAGTCGCCAAATCTACGAGTACAACGAGATCTACCGTCATACTGATCCCGCGAACCAACAGCCGTGCCGTGCCTCGGCTCGCCAAATGACACTCAACACATCGAATCGATTCGGTTTCGTGGATTTGTGGAAGTCTCGCAACGTCTTCATCTCAGCAATTTCGAAAGGAGAATATCAACGACTGAAGGCGATGAAGAAGACGGGCGGCGGAGGAAGGAATACCACGTCCACTCCCATGTATGAGGAAGAGGATGGAGAGGTATTGGAAGTGGAAGATCAATTCGGATACGACAATAATAACTATAATCATAAACCACAGAATCAAGTGAATAGAAATTTTGGTGGTGGTAGTGGTCGGAATGCAAATCTGGAGCCACTAGGAACACAGAGAAGATCGTCGAGAGGTACGTTGAGCAGGAATTGCTCAGAATAAATATTCACCGCCTGTTTTTGTCACTATTCATCGATTTACATGACAAACCACTAAAATGTCTATCAACACCCAATTAGCGCCATTGTGAGATGCGAATTCGCTGTAGAGCATAATTGATGTGTAAACTGATAGTTTTTGTGCGGTGGAGCGCGTTTTTCAATAACATTTCAAGTAAAAAAAAATGCTTCAGCTCAAAATCAAATTTTTCAGTCCGCTTCGACGACGAGTCACCATCGAGAGGACCGCCAGGAATCAATCCACGTGGCGCTTATCAAAATCAACGCAGCCAGAGTCGCGCGCCAAACAGCGACTACAATAATCCGCCACGTGGAGATTATCAGAATCAACAGAACCGTGGAAGAGCAGGTTTTGGAAACGCGAACGGTGGTGGAGGCAACAGCTACAACAACTCATGGAATAACAGAAATTCGAACGGAGGGGACGCCTCAAACCCCCGTAATCGAAACAAGAGTCGTGGAAGAGAGGGCTCTGGAGACTTTGGTGGAGGAAGTGCAATAAGAAACCGTAGTCCGTCTGATGACTTCCGTACTCCAAGCAACCGTCAACCGTATGCAGATCGAAGAGCCATCCACAGTAATCCACCGGATCCTAGAATGAACCAAGGCGCTGATTCCATATACCGTAATCAGAATAACAACAACCGTAGTCCGCCGCCATCCGGTGGTAGATCTAGTAACAATTCGTCAATGTTCCGTAGTCCAACGCCGTCGCCAGCGAAGCGTCCTGAGAGCCACAGTAATTCCGGCTTCCGTAGTCCAACGCAGTCACCTGCAAAGCGTTCAGAGAGCCACAGTAATTCCGGCTTCCGTAGTCCAACACCATCACAAAATGAGCCAGGATCCAGTAACCCTCAGTACAGTAGATCACCGCCAGACTACAGTAGACCACCGCCACCACTTTCAACAAGAGGTGCACACCGTAGCCCACCACCTCCGAGAAAGAATTCAGCTACCAGAAACCTCAGAAATCCACAGCAACCGGCGTATCGTAGTCCATCACCACCACGAAGCGAGATTAATCCACCGGCTGTCCATCGTAGCCCGGTTCCACAGGATGAGGAAGGATTCAGAGTTTACTGTAGTCCGCCTCCACAAGAAACGCCGGCAGCGACTACAGGAAGGCCAATGACACGATCGCAGCTTGCCGGTACAGAAGTCCTTCTAGAATCTTAAGCCACGTTTGTTTTCAGCAGCAGGCGCATCACAGGAGCCACATGGAAAGGCTACTACTGATGCGCTCAAGCGCAAATCTGCTCCCATCCGTACTGAGGAGTCCGAGGAGCGTTCTGGGTAACCTAACAGACCTCTAATGAAGGGCACCTCTAACGTTTCAGAACTATTGATTTGGCAATCAAAAAGCCGGATGAAATGGTTCGCCAACGTCGGAGTTCGATCAATTATCGATCGATAAGTCGTGGAAGATCGGTGTCAAAAGGAAGAGATGGTTCTGATGATGACCAGATGAAGGGTAAGGGTGAAACTGACCGACTTTCTTTATGCCACTCAAAATACAAATTGTAAGGCTAGTGCGCTCCATTTCTAATCGAATATGGCCACTGGAGATGCAAAAGCTTTACCCAAATTTCCATTTCAGAAATCGAAAAAACGCGTGCATTGTACCAAATTCAAGGAAAAAGCAACGTCAAAGTGCTCCACAACACTAGTCGAATGTCGAGTTTGCTCTCGAATCCGATATCAAGTTCATCGGCCAAATCCCGAACAAACAGTCTACCACCGAAGAAGACAGCAAAGCTCGATCGTCTCCGAGCCAGTATTTTAGCTTCCACACAAGAGCCAGAGGTACCAATAAGAGAAAATGCGCTCTGTTGAGAATTCTCCCATTTTTCAGCCTCCCCGTACCCCACTCTCCACGACGTTCCGACATGAATCTGTCGACAATATACCACTTCCGTCACCAGTATCGGTCTCTACAACTCCACCGGGGACTCCAGGACCCAGCAGCAGCTATAGTAACCCGCTGAAACGCCTTTCGACTTACCGTACTCCATCTCCGCAACCTGTCCCGCCGCCATCGTGTCCGCCAGGAATCTCCAAACGTCCACGTACGCAATCGGAGGATGATGAAGACGATGTGGAGATTATTGATTAATAATTGTTTACTAGAATATTCATGCATACGCTACTCTGAATTTTTTCAAACCCTGTTTCGTCTCAAACTCCCTGTTACATTCATTCTTTTTTAATGTTCCTCACTTATAGCTTTTTCTATAGAATGTAATTGACTCTACCCATTTCCTCGGAAAAGGTGCAGAGCTCACAATTTCCCCCGTGTAAGTCGCTTTTAGTAGCTGTAGTTTTATATAAGGATTTAATGAACGACTTTCAATTTGATATTTTGTTTTTTTATTGCCGTTTTTTCGCGAAAATCCTATTTTTATATTTCTTGGTTTTCCTTTTTCTTTCCCCGAAGTCGTCAAAAAAACAGACCGGAATTCCAGTAACCCCAGTCGATATAACTGTCATGGAGGAGGAAAAGAAGGAGAATGAGCCACAACAGGTTTCCCGTCCGTCCGATATGTGCCACATTCCGATAAAAGTGATAGACGCCGTCGACGGAGACGAGCCGATCGTTATCAGGGACAAGGATCTCGTCAAGTACATCGGACCGCTCGCACGTGCGGTTGGCGCCTATGTAAGGCTGATATTTTGAGTTTGAAAAAATATGATTTTGAATCCAAAAATCGCTTTTTTCAAGCAAATTTCTAGAGCTGTTGTAAGTCGCCCGAAAAATGTGTTCATTCCGTCGTGGCGGTGATTGCACAGCCCGTGAATTTCAATAAACGACACTTTTGGGTTTTTATGACAAAAAAATTTCGCAAAAATTGTCGAATTTTGAGATGAGAGCATTTTTTGGGAAAAAAATTGCCAAATAGCTTATAAGTTTTTTCCAGAACCCGAATTGGGAAGAGCACGCAATCGATGTCCTCCCTGTCAAAATTCCATTCAAGAAGGAGCACGTGCTCTTCATGTTCGACACCGTTCGCAAGTACCAACAGCCAACTAACGAGACTCGTGTCGAGATTGACTATCCGGAGACCGTTGACAAAGATTTGGACTTCTTGAAGGACATAATGACTCTGTGCCAATATTGCGAGTGCGATACTCTACATGGTGCTATCGCTTATGTGGCGGCTCAACGATTGAATAATATAGACGATGTCAAAGTGATTGCCGATTACTTTGGATTCGAGTGTGACCCAAATCAGAGCATTCTCGATGCGAAAGACGGATGGATGAAGGTCGACTATCCAGAATAAAGGAAACACCGTACTAATATTTTTTATGTGATTATTTTTATATTTTGGCACTATAAACTCACTCTACTCAATATTATTTTCAAGGTCGCTTATAGACAAGGCAAATACTTACTTGCTAGCAGATCTTCCGCTATTCCTCCTCCCTCAGTTGCTAGAATTTGTTTAACTTCTTTTTCTATTTCCCCTCAAGACCCAAAACCACTAAACTAATTAAAACTTTAAAACTTTCGCCTAGAGACCCAAACAAACCTCTACATTTTTATTCAAACGTTCCCAATATCACAGTTCACTTTTCCCCTCTGGCTTACTTCTTTCTTCTCGACGTCTTCACCTTATTGTTTATTTTATCCGGCGCAGCTCCACTACTTCCCGGTTCAGTCTTCTTAGTACGTCTTCTTCCGGTGAAAAGTTTCTCATCTTTCGTGTCTTTCAAAACTTTCACAACGTTCGAATCTTTCGTGTCTTTCGGGATTTTCGGCTCCTCCTTCACTTCGTTCTTCTTCGAAACCGGAGTGGTGGGAGCTGTCGGCTCAGTGGCCATCGATGAAGGTATGTTAACGGTCACTTTGAATTTCGGATCGAACGGAGGGCGTTTCTGAAAAAAGCGGGGTTTATTCGTGTCATTGGCTCCTCCCATTTTCGCAATTGCGCCGCGCAAATTAAAAAGAAGCCACTCAAAAGCATGCGACTTCTTTCTACCCCGCGCAGCTGTAGGGTATCTAACAGTCTTTCACCAGTGCGTCGTATGGCTCAATTGGTTACGCTTTTGCCCCTCGTTCCGGGACTCTCGAGTTCAACCCCCGATGGGTAAAATCTTTTTGTTTTTTTTGTTGGGGTAGATCGAAGAAAAATTGATAATTAGGATTGAAAGAAAACAAGAGTTTTCGCTTCGAGACCCAAAAAAAAATAGAAAAGCACGGTTTTTCAAAAGAGCGCATCCCAATTCCAACTCATTACCCCACTTACGTCAATATGAATCTTCAACTCAGCCTTGACGGCTTCCGGCAAAGTCGGATAGATGACCTTCTCCACTTGATCAGCAACATATGACAACTCAATGCGATCACGAAGCCTCTGCGCACGCATACCATTTAACATCGGAACAAACTCTTTCGGTAGATAGTCAAGGTTATCAGTGAACGGCAATTCAGGTCTCTGAACCGTTTTTCTCCGAGTATCTCTCAGATGAGCCGGCTTGCGACGTTTTCGGGTCTCCGTTCCTTTCGTCTTCGATTTTCCATTATTATTCCCAGCACTATTCTTCTCTAGAATCGGGGTGTTTGACGGGGTACATGGTTTCGGTTCGAATGCTGACGCGGGAACGTTAGCGTAGGGTTCGGCGCCGTCGTGATAAATTTCCCAAATGGTTACTGCCAACGACCACGTGTCACTTTTTGTGGAGAAAATCCACTTTGTGAGCGTTTCCGGGGCGAGCCATTTCACGGGGATCTTGCAGGCGGAGAGGGCCTGAAAATTGGATAGTATGTAAAGTGTCTCAACTGCTATATTTGGCTCTTCTGCTATGGATTAACTGCTATTCTCGCTTTTTTGGTGTCTCAACTGCTATAACTATTCTCTCAACTGCTATGACTATAACAGTTGATCCATAGCAGAAGAGCCAAATATAGCAGTTGAGACACTAGCAGTTACGACAATGCAGTTGATCACCTCTATAGCAGTTGAGTACTTGCCGACGCAGGGGAACTTACGAAACCCAATTCAGGTCGCGGCCGCCGTTTAGACATCCTTGACTAGAACACAACGGTATAGCCGACTCACCTTCATCTCCAACGCATGCTTGGCCAATCCGAAATCGATAATCTTCACAGTCCGCATATCATGCGACACCATCACATTTCTCGCCGCGATATCTCGATGAATATAGCTATTCTGATGCATGTACACCAATCCATAGATGATTCCCATAACAATCGGGAATCTCATCACATTTGACACCTTCTTCTTGGTAAGGGCACCATGGAGACTACTCCCTTCAATGAATTCAATGACGAGGAGGATCGGCAGTTTTTCGACGACAACTCCTTCGAGATGAATGATGTTTGGGTTGGTGAGAGCACGCATCGCACGGGCTTCGGTGTACATTTCGGGGTACTGTAATTTGATGGTTTTCGACTCAAGACCCAAAAAAAGTAAAAACTCACAATTTCAGCACTATTCTCATCCGTCGAACTCTTCACCGCCACATCAATCTTCTCACCTCCAGGTTTCAACAGTTTCGCTTTGATCACTTTTCCAAACGATCCACTTCCCAAAGGAATCTCCGGATTGGGAAACTCGATATCCGACAGTAATAGTTGCCATGGTCGACGTCCAATCCCTTTGATAAGCTGGCCACCCATGGGAAACTGAGTTTTGGCGGCGATGTGGGCGTCACAGAGGGCCTGGACGGTGGGGAAACACTCAGTGGTCCCAGGGATTGTGAAGGACGTCCCAGAGGAGTCGTTGTTGATGATGTAGGATTTGAGGCGGGGCATACATTCCATCTGAGGGGAAGAGGTGTTGGGGGGAAAGGATTAGGGAATGTGGGAGGTGTCTGAGGTTATCTAAGGTCGTATCCGGGAATCCGGGAACGGGAACTTTTTGATCCCGGATTCTCGGGAATCCCGAAATTTCTGCGAATCTCGGGATTTCCTGGTACTCAGACCCGGGATTTCCGTCCTGTCCCGGAAACCCCGGGACGAAACGGAAAACATTTTCCCGTTTTCCCGGGAACTCTCGGGAGCACTCCAAACTCACTCTCAACGAACAATCCTTATCAACCTTCTTGCCGGACTCCGACGCCTGATCGCTGGTGACGGCGCATGTTAAAACGCATGCACACTTCTGCGGATCCGCCTCCTTCTTCTTGTCCATATCCTTCACGTGGTTTCGGATGAGAAAGTCGCCGAGCTCTGTGAGCAACTCACGGCATTCTCGGCTGGAAATTTAGGTTTGGAGAGGGCAGAATAGGAGGGAATGGTAGCCTAACAAGGAAATATTTTTCTCGAGTGGGTTAGAAATTTTCTATGAATTGGTGGTCTGAAAGCAGATGCTTCTATGAGTGGATTCTGAAATTTCCGGCCCTCACTGGAGCCTGAGAGTCTGGAAATCTTCATCTGAAATCGCCAATGCATTGCAAATAAGGGGACAGAGCAAGATATCCATATGAAGATTTCCAGACTCTCAGGCTCCAGTGAGGGCTGGAAATTTTTGAATCCACTCACAGAAGCATCTACTTCCAGACTAGCAATTTTTAGAAAATTCCTAACCCATGTGAAAAAACATTCCTTTGCAAGGAACGGAGGTGCGGTCTTAGAGAGAAATATTGATTTTTAGGGTGGCAACGAGACTGTTCAAGGACCTCCCAACCCTTAAACATTAAGATATTTGAACTTCAACTCGGCCTAACAAGGGATGTCACTTTAGAAAACGTCTGGGAATTTTCTGAAAATTTGCCAAAACACTAATTCGGACCCGCTGAGAACGAAAATTTTAGTTAGAACTCCCACAACTCAAAAATAAAAATTTTCATTTTTTTGGGTAAAAAATTTTGGAAAAATTTTTCGAAACTCTAAATTTGACGCCGTTTGTAGTCTACACACCTTTTCTCAACTTGTATGAGCATAAAAACTCGAATTTTCGAGTTCCTGTCAATATCAGATCAAGTTTTTGAAAATTCTTTGAAAACCGGATTTTTTCACATTTTTGGAAAAATTGCTGTAACTCCCTTCAAAATGGTTTGGGGCACGTGAAATTTGGACTGTAACATTCCAGGTATGCCAGAATAACGTGATAAAATTTTGAAAAGATTCTGAGAAAATTCACTTTTTTTCGGATTTTTTTCGGATGAACAGGGGGGACCATATCAAGCAAAATTTTTCGAAAAAAAATTTTTTTCCAAAAAATGTCAGAAATTGTTGGAAATAGTGGGAAATGACCGTAGTTCATTCGGAACGAAATTTGAATGCCGTTTACCGCACTTTTATGGAGATTTCCCTCAAAAACTGTACTGAAAAACACGAAAAATGAAAATTTACCCCGATTTTCGGGATTTGTGGAATTTCTCGTTATGATTTGTGGCTTCAGGGGGCCAAAATGTACCCGCCTGCGAATTTATAGAAAATTCCCAGACGTTTTCTAAAGTGACATCCCTTGTAACCCCTATATACCCCCACCCTACACCTTAGCCCCTCCCCCTCCCATCCCAAAAACTCACGTATCAATCGTTCCATGGAAATACGGTAAACTAGTCAATGACGACATCTTTCTTCTATCGATTTACTTTTTTTCCAATCTTTACCTTCCGGTCGCTCGTCAAAAATCGAAACTAAACTCCCGGAAGAATATCGATTTTCTAAAAGGGAGGACACGCGAGAAAAAGGGGACACCTGTGGTAAATGGGACACGTGGAAATTGCCTGTTTTCCAGAAAATTTTCGAAAAAAAATTTGTGGATTTATTCAAAAAAATATCAAATCAAATTTCAGCAGCAGATCGATTTCAAAAATATTCCTGAGAGCCAAGAAAATTGAATTATTTACAAAAAAAAGGGGAAAAGTACTTCACGAAGAATTATCACTATAAAAATCGAAAGATCCATCCGAACTGAAAATCGGGGTCCGTCTCGGACTGGGACCCGAATTCTTGCGTCGCTCCGCCTCCAATTTCTTGTGAGCCTCAGATAATTCGGAACGCATTTTTTGCAATTCTCTCTCCAGTGCATTGATTTTATGGGTGGGGTCGGAGAAGTGTACATGTTTACGGTTTCCACAGGTTAGGTTCTGCAAGTAAGGTTTTGGTTGAAATCTACCGTAATCTAGGTTCAAAGGCACACTAGCCCTTTGAAACTTTGGTTTTTAAAATCAGGAAGTCAAGAGCTTCAAAACGAGTATAATCATGACCCACTTTGGAAGGATTTCAATTTTTTGATCTACCTCAGTTTTGGGTTACTGTAGTTTTGCCCCAGCACTCACATATTTCTCAATGACTATCTCCTTATTCAAATTGCCCTCGATGAATTTGATACACTTCGAGACACACGCATCCTGATACTCCTCGATCCAACTGATCCCATTGAGCTCTGTGATCAAACAGATATCCATCGGAATCAATGATTCTTCAGGGAATTCGAAACCCGGATCGAAAATCGGAATCACATTTTTCTGATGATCAAAGGCGCATCGAAGTTCTTTGTGGAGGAGATCCTCGTTGACATTATCCAGGGAGTTTGGGGATAGGACCACCACGATATGTTTGGAATTGAGCACGTTTTCCAGGAAGGATGAGTCAAATTTCCCCGGATTTGGTTCATCGATGTCGAAGTAGACACGGTAGCCACGGAGTTCGAGGACGAGCTGAAAAAATGGAGTTGGGTCTCGAAGCGAAAATTCAAAAGGCTTCAAAAATCTCAAGTTATCTTAAGATCATACCCACATTAACTGTCTTAATGCGCTGATACCAAAAATATCAAAACCAAGACTCTAGGTGCAAAAATATCCGAGTTACCGCCAATTTTGGGTTTTTGGGCCTTGGAGTGAAAATCCAAGAATTTCCAAAATATGGCTTCATTATACTCAAATCAACCGTCTTGCCTCGCTGGGTTTGACAATACCGATGTCTTGACTCTAGGTGTAAAAATAATAGAGTTACTGCCAGTTTTGTGGTTTTTGGCTTTTGAAGCGAAAATCAAAAAATGTCCAAAAACTCTAAGCATGGCATGACTATACTCAAATTGATCGTCATGGTTAGCTGATTACAAATCTGTCAAATTCGAAGCTCTAGGTGCAAAAATAATCGAGTAAGATCCAAATTTGTGGTTTTGGGTCTCGAAGCGAAAATTCAAACAATCCCAAGCCTATACTCTAAAAGACCGCCACAACTCGGTGATTTCAAGGAGACATATTTCATTTTTTGAGTTATGACTCTATTGATCGTTTCGGGTCTTGGAGAGAAAATGTTGCGGATAAGACAAACGTTTTCGATCAATACCATCAATTTCCTATCAATATGTTCCAGCAATATTTTCTTCACATTAGTTAGGAATTTTCTACAAATTGATGATCTAAAAGTAGATGTTTCTGTAAGTGTATTCTGAAATTTCCAGCCTTCACTGGAGCCTGAGAGTCTGGAAATCTTCATCTGAAATCGCCAATGCATTGTAAATAAGGGGGCGGGGTCAGATATTCAGATGAAGATTTATAGACTCTCAGGCCTCAGTGAGGGCTAGAAATTTCAAAAATTTTTCTCGTAGACCTACAAATTGCTCCTCCCACTTTTCAAATCCCACCATACTCACCCTTATCAACGCGGCCAGATGTGCACCGGAATCTCTTCTATAGCTGATGAACAAGTCATATTTCTCCTTGGACAACGCCCCCAACGGCCTAGACTTGGCCAAAACCGCAGCAACCTCCTCAGGACGGATAGCTTGGAGTATTTTGAGTCGATGAATCGAATTGGTCATCTGTATATCCGTCTCAAGAATCTTATCAGTCAAACTCCACACAGATCCTCGATCGATGCCTCTCGCAAGCATACGATAGGTATAGCAAGACAACTCTGGACTCAAATCCTTCAAAAATCCATTCAAATCCGTCTTATCCGCTTCAGAATAGTCTGCCTCCAGTTTCAAAGTGTGCAGGGATCTCATGAATCTTGTCCGATGTAATCCTGATCTCATTCCAATCTCGTTTTTCAGATCCTCCTCGGACAACATCAATAAAATATCGCCGTCGACCATTTGCTGACAGAATCTGTCACGGTATTCTTGGAAGTCAATGGACTCCACCCAATCCATCACATCTCGAATCGTCCATGTTGGTACCGATGGAGCAGTTTGATACTTGCGGGTTACTGTAGGGAGTTCGGAGGTGAAACTTTCAAAGGAGTCGTCGGTGGAGTAGGATTGAAGGGAGTGTTGTTTCTGGAATTTTCTGGATATTTTGTGTTTTTTTAAAGGCGCATTGTGCGAAGGCAGACCTAAGGATAGGGTAGATCAAAAAAAATTTTTTGACCCAATTAAGGGTAGGTCAAAACTGAAACTTGGCAGAACCTAGTCATGATTTTACTCCCTTCATGTGCTGAATTCAAAACTTCTATCAGTTTTTGCTAAATGGGTCTTGCAGCGAGAATCAGGTTGAAGGCGCAGGCCGTTTCGCGCCGCCCATTTCTGGGGGTAGATCAAAAATAAAGCTGCTCAGAATACGGTCATGATTATATTCATTTTGAAGGTCTCGACACGCTGAATCCGAATTTTTCAGTTTCAAATTCCTCTTACCTTCCTATAACTCGAGCTGATCTCTCCACAATGCGACCATTCGTCCGACTCGCGACTACTCATTGTTTTTTTTCCAGCCAACTACTCTTCCATTTACCTGCAATTCTATTGAATCTGAGGGGAAATAAACAAAAAGACTAAAAAAAACGTGGAATGGGCGGTGCCTAAAATTAGTACAGTAGCTCCACCCAACTTGATAAATAAAAATACAAAACAATTCACGAGAGAGAAAAGGAAAATAAGGGGTAACGAAAAACAACAGAGCGCGTACTTTACCCCTTCTCACAGTAGAGACGCAGACAAAATGGGGGATGGCTCTTAAAAAAGAAAGCAGTGGAGAGAGAGTGAGAGACGGCGAGGGAGGTTAGAGCGAATTCGTCATTTTAAATATATATACATATGTGCCCCTCTCTTGCCTTCTCCGCTGCCACTCGGAAAATGAAAAAGGACACAAACAATGCAAGTGCGCTTTATGGAGAGAGAGAGAGAAGGGGATAGCCCTGGGAAGGGACGGAATAAAAGTGATGTCATTTGGAAGCGAGGGGATATGCAGAAGCAATTTTGCAGAAGCGGAGAGAGGCTTATTATTATAACGTCTGCGATGTTTTTGGGGGAGATGAATGGATGGATAATAACAATGCGGCAGAATTGCAAAAATGGGAGGAGTCGGGGAATGGTTTTTGAAAATCTCACTCTGCTGAACTTCCCCCCCCCCCCCTCTCTTTTTCTCTCATGCGGCGCGTACTTGTACGCCTTGCGCACCCTACACTTCAGTGCAACGTGCGGTCTACCTGGTTAAGCTTTTGCCCCTCGTTCTCACCCTCCCGGGTTCGAACCCCGCCGGGGTTTTTCTTTTTGTTTTTTTTTGTTTTTCAGAATTTTCAGGTCCACTAAGACCTTATTAGACAGATATGCCTCTTTTTAGGTTCGCTGGGCTTTTTTTTCTAGACTAATACGCCCCCAAAAAAGTGAGAAATAGTTGACAAGTGAGCAAGTTATAAAAGGGAGACGACGCCCTTCAGTGTTTCCCACGCTTTGAGAGAGACTCGCTTGCTCAAAATTTACCAAATAGGCACACCCTCAAAGTAAACTAGTTGTTGAAACAGAGCGGTAAACTTTGAGGTCTCACCACGATTGAAGGAGTTACTGTAGTTTCTATAAAAACCCGGGAAAAAAGTATTACAGTAATTTTTTTTTGTGGTGGGACCCGAAAATGTTCAGTGCACTTACCTATATAGGTACCTATTGATAAAAATGGAATCGCTGAGCAATGACCTCAAAGGCGCATAACATTTTTTGTGCTGGAAAAATTTTTCTATGCGGCAAAATTGCAAAAATGGGAGGAGCTTACACAACCAAATTTCAAAAAAATGTATAGTTTTTAAATTTGTTTTCATAATCAAATTTCAAAAAAAATTGGTAAATAGTAAAAAAAACAAGTAAAGATCCAGGAAAAGCACCAATAGGAGACAAAAAATTACAAGAATTAGTTGGTCAGTCAAAAGGCAATGAAGGTGATAAAGCACTATAAAAAGGCGGGGAGAGAAAAAAAATATGATCCGTATCAGAAAAATTCAGGGTTAATTGCATAAAAATTGTGGAGGGGTTTTAAGAGATTTTGGAGTGTTGGCGGGAAAATAAAAATTCGAAAAAAAGTTATTGCAAAAATACTCGTTTCGAGCAGTGTTCAAGGTCAGCTTAGGGTGAGCAATATCAAAAAAAAAATTGCAAAAAAAATTAAAATCTAAAAAAATGGTCTTAATTGGTTTTTCCAGCGTACACTGGATTTTTGAACGTCGTCGTGGCTTGCTTGTAGATTGGGTTCTCGTTCTGCAAAATAAAAATCAATAAACTCATGAGGAAAATGCGCCCTTTTAGACTTACCGTATCCCATTTCGCCATGAGCCTCTCATTATTGAATTTGGCGTACTCTGCCCGATCGTGAAGCACTGTCAACAGTTTCCAGAGCAATAGGAGCAGGATTCCGAGGATTACGATACCGGCGATGACACCGAGTACGATGGCCAAAACTGGCACTGGTGGTGGACAGTCTTTGTGTCGTCTGACCCAAACTGTCGCGTTGTCGGTGGCCTCGTCGTAGTAGTAGAGGTAGTAGAAGGTGCAATCGTCGGCTGGGTCGACGAATTGGCAAGGGGTGGTTTCGTTGAGAACTGGAAAAATTTGAGGTATGTGATGGTTATTTTCGGGATGGTTGTCTCAATTTGATGGTTCGAAAACTATCCAGGTCCAAAAATAGCCGAGTTATGTATCCAAGGATACCTTGCAGGAGGATTTCACGTGACTGAGTCACCCTTTTTCCCCCCATAGTTTCTTCCTCATTCCTCTCTCCTCGTCAAAAGCACTTTATTAAATTGTAAACCCCCACAGTCTCCCCGTATAAAAGGGGGACTGTGGGGGCAATTTTTCATTCTTTTCTATTTTCTTTTCAATTCTTCAAGTTTTCATATCTTTTTGTGCTTCTCTTTATATTCCCCAATAAACTGTTATAAGTCTTTCTCTTGTTCCAGTTTAACCACACCACTCGCTTGACCTCCTCGAGGTTATATATGGTGCATCAGTCACCGATCAACTTACCCAACAGTCAGTCCCGCGTGGCAACCAAGAGCATCCTATCAGGATCATCCCGACAAAAAGGTAAATTTTTCAAATTTCCTTTCCTTTGTTTTTTTAACCAACGCTGTCTCCAACAGCAAACACTGACTCACTCAGTCTCCCAGCAATAACCCTCCGGGTTATT
>GL379789.1:615203-657222 GCA_000143925.2 Caenorhabditis brenneri | reverse complement strand
CTGAGAGTCTAGAAATCTTCATCTGAAATCGCCAATGCATTGTAAACAAGGCGGCGGGGCCAGAAATTCAGATTAAGATTTCCAGACTCTTAGGCTTCAGTGAGGGCTGGAAATTTCAGAATCCACTCACAGAAGCATCTACTTTCAGACACACAATTCATAGAAAATTCCTAACCCACTTGAGAAAAAAAAACCTTACCTCCATGACACTCGGCGGCATTCGTCACAATTCGATCCTGTCGTTCACAGTCACAATCACACAAAACCTTCACATTAACAATAAGGGTCTCATCCAATCCGGATGGTCCAATACGAAGAACAAAGTCACGTTTATCGATACAGTGGGTGTTTTCCAGAGTGACCTCAAACTGAACCTCATCTCCGACACGGATTCCCTCACAAACATTGGTGTCCTTGAGTGTGGTGCCGCTGGAAAAAATAGAGATATTTTTGTCATTTTTATATTGTTGTAAGGGTCAAAAAATATTTTTTTTTCAATCAATTTGATAAAATTTTTATCTGACTCACTCCAAACACATCGACCTATAGGTCAACTTGAGTCCCTCGGAAGCATTGGCATTATCGACCATAATAATCTTTTCAGAAATCTTCAGATACTCCTTTTCAATCAAATCAACAATATTTCTCGAGTCATTAGCCAACACTCCAACTGAAGATGAAACATCCGGAAGTGCATTTGACAACTGGGTATACAGATCTTGATTGTTCTTGGTCACAGCAAAGATCACATTAGCCTTTCGATCCTTGATCATTTGGTGGAGAAGAGCGATGGAGGGGTAGTCTTGGTTAAGGGTTTCAGTGTAGTAACCCTCACGGTCCAAATGGCAGGATCCGTCATTTGGCTCAACGACTCCGGCGAGGCGACCGTCTCCAGCGAAATGGAAACCGGCGTCCGTGGAGAAGACGATCATTTTACGGGCACGTTCACGCCAGCCAATGGTTTTCTGGAAAAATGTGGATAATTAAAGTCACATGGGATATTGTGGGTGTGGCTTGGAGAGAACTTTTTTTCTAGACACGTTACTGGCCCTAAGGGTGAGATAAGCCAACAGAAATGCAAAATTTGGCAGGAGACCAGGTAGTTTTAGTCTTGACCAGGTCAAATTGGGCCGCGGCTGTTTTTACATCTTGCTCCCTTGCGATGGGATCTTATCAATACAAGAGGCGGACTTGTAGAGCATAAAAGTTGAGCATTTTGCTAAAATTACGATCCGGGTTTGGGATTCCGCGGCTGACTTATAGCAAGAAGCCGCAGCCAGCCGTCATATCTCGTATATACTGAAACTTTGGAACCTCTACCAGGGCCGCTAGGCTTCTGTAATTCCCCAGACCGGACTGTCGGAGCCCAAAAAGCCGTGGCTGGTATTTTGACAGTCTTCATCTTGACCACTATCGTCTTGAGCGCTATTAGATTTCAAAATCGATGTAAGAACTCACATTACAAGCCAGTGCCTGCACAACAGCATCGAATCCTCCTTCCGGAGCATCCAAGTTTCCGGAGATCTCAGCCTTGTCAACCTCAGCCTTGAACTTTGCTGTATTTGTGGTCAACGACATTTGATGCTTGAATCCGTATGGCTCCGCACATGGAGTTGGGCATGGAGACAACTGCTTTTCGATTCTAGGATCAATGAATGGCATGAGCTTCTTATCGATGAAGGATCCGAATCCAAGACGGAAATTTTTGGTGACGGTACGCATTCTTTCAGCGAGCAAGTCTCCGAGTTCAGATAGTTTTTGCTTGTCATCCTTCATGGAGTAGGACAAGTCCATCAAGTAGTAGAGATCAACTGGGTAGTCGACGGCTTGGCGGTAGGTCACGTTGAATTTGACGCGGGATTCTGGAGAATTTCGAGATTTTGTTACTGTGGTTCAGGTATTTTGGCTTTACTGGTGATTGATTCACAGAATACTAATTTTCAAAAGAAGCAAATGCGCTCTACTGGAAAAAAAATACTCACTTGGTCGGATCTCAACATACATCTGCTGTGGCTTGATCTGCACGGCTTCCTCCTCAGACTCAACCTGTCCTTGATCGGATAGCCGACTATCCTCAGTGATATCCAACTTGGTAGTGGGGTCCTCAATATAACTATCCGGGCACCCGTGCTCCATTAGCTTAGCACGACTGTCACATCTAGCATAAGGCTTCTTTTCATCGAACATCTAAAAAAAATTTAGGTTAATTCGAAGGTGCATTTGACGACTCACCGGTGACCCACACCAGGCGCACGACTCGTGGAACTGAATACAGGCGGAACATGTGTAGTTATCTCGGGACAGGCTGTAGCATGGGAATTCTGATTTCTCGACGACTTTTCCGGTGACTTCTCCGGTCTTCCAATCAGCTGTCAGGGCTAATGGTAGGAGAATTGCTGCTAGAAGCAGCAGTGGTGTTGAGGGTGGCATTTGATGCCGAAAGGGGTAGGTTTACTGGAAAATTTTGGAGGTTTAGGAGTGGAATATGTTTTTTTTTCTGAAAAACGCCGGGTCGGAAAAAATGGGCAGAAATAGGAATCAAAGAAGTTTTGGGATTGTCTAGAAAATAAAGGAAGAGAAAGAGAGAGAGAGAGAGAGAGAGAGAGAGAGAGAGAGAGAGAGAGAGAGAGAGAGAGAGAGAGAAAGAGAGAACTAAAATTGTAGATCAAACGCTTCTTTGTCAATAGAGCACTTTTCTTACACAACTCCAATTACTTTTTCCAGTGCTCCAAAAGGTAAATGCTCAAGTTTTGTTTGTTCACAGTAGTGTATGTGAAGGGGTGTCAATGAATGTGTGAAAGAAGGAATGAGAACAAAACGGGGTGAGCATTTTGGTGGTGTGTAAAGTCGAACGTTAGTCATACATTAGGAGGGAAGGGGAGTCAAGTTTTTTCAGGACGGGAGAGAAACTGGTCAGAAGAGAGCTGATCATGAATTCATGAGGTCAAGAGTTCGGAGATGGACAATAGTAGATGGCCCTGAGGCGGCAGGTAGGGTTCAGGAAAAACTGTAACTTCGGGAAAGAAAAAATTGAATCGATTGTCAAAAACTGATGAGACCAGGATCAAAAAAAAGCAGAACTTGTGATCATGAATTCATGAGCGGTCAAGTTTTTGGAAATGGATAATAGTGAGTGACCCTGAGCCAGCAGGCATGCCTCAGGGAAAATTCTAGCCATAAGAACTCTGGAAACTTGATAAGACCTTTAAAAAAAATTATGCGTGCCTTTGAAATAGGCTAGACTAGCCGGGCCGTCCGGACCGGGTGAGCTCGGCCCGATCGGCCCGACTCAACTAGCTTTCTTTCAGGACTTTTTAGCGAGCCCGAATTTTGTCGAGATCGAAGAACTTGCCTAGATCTACGGTCGGAGCTGTTTTCCAGCTCACAAATTCAATTTTGAGACGAGATATAAGCCGGCCCAGCTCGGCCCCAAGAGAGGGCATTTCAAAACTATGGTCAAGAGGTTTTGGTAGAAAATGAATCAAAATTTCATAAGTCCATTCTCCTGGTTACCCTAGAAAAAAAAACAAAAAATCGATAAAAGTAACAAGAGTCCCCCTTCCGTACATCTCTTGAGAGAGAGAGGTTCGGAACGTGGGCGTCTGCTGCTTCTTTCCCTGATCTGCCAAGTGCTGCTGCCTGCCCGGGAGAGACTCTCCCGGGGCCTGCTCTCTCTATCTCTATATTCTAACTTCTTAGTGTAGGCGATCGGAGGACGGGAGGACCGATTGGAGAGTGTAAAACAGAGAGAGAGAGAGGTTACACCTGCTCCTGCCAGATCTTTTGAAAGAAGAAGAAGAAAAGAGTAAAAAGATGTGTTGAAGATTCTCCACAGAGGAGACATCAGAGACCGATGGGACGGAGGAAACGGGGATTGCGAAATGGAAAAGGAGGGGATCAAGAAATGGAGATGGGAGTATAAAAAAGAGGAAGGTGAATATTGGGAAATACTGAATTTAAAGGTGGCCGGACATCAAAAAAAGTATGTTTGGTAGGATCGAAGAATGGAGAACACTACCTAGACCATAGATATCACGGGCCAGGCTGGGCCGACACACCAATTTCTTCGGCCCGGCCCGGTTATTGAAGCATGTTACACGGTTTAGATGAACTTTCAGTGAAAAAATGCAGAATTTTCAAAAAATTTATAATTTTTTGAATCCGGGCCTTCGGGCCAGATTTTGAGAAATTTTTCCTCGGTCCGGCCCAGGCTTTCAAGCTTTGTCGGACCGGCCGCCATTTTGACAGCCTTGACCTAGACTCATTTTCAAAACAGTTTGCAGCTGTTATGGTGCTGCTCCCAAGTGACTGGCAACGTGGCGACTGCGGAGCTGGTTAGCGGTTTTCAGGACTACAGGAGCGGAATCTCGTAGCGACACCATTTAAGCTTACAGTTTTTTCGAAAATTATTTAGACGGTAATGAAAAAAAGGGTAGCGGTAATAAACAATATGACTCAGGGCTATAAAACTGATAAGGAAAAAATTGAGTATGGTTTTTTTTTGACAATTGCCATGTGCCTTCAATTAATTGGATGAAAATGATAGTTTTTATGCGGTTGCAAAATAATCGAAGTTTTTTTTACCATAAATTTGAATTCGATCGCCATTTTTTGTTCATGAATGACGGTATTAAAAGAAACTTAGAAAAAAAAATAATTTGGCTCAAACGACTTTTTTTTAAAGAAAAAAATTACTGTAAAGGCCTTACAGTTTCATTGATGAAAAAAAAAGATTGTGTAGCTAAATTGCAAAAATGAGAGGAGCCAAAATTTGAAATTTGCAAAGTAATTCGGATAAAAATCATGAAAAAAAGCCCCGAAAACTGAACATAGTGACCTCAGAAAATGGCCAAAACTTTATATATTTTTATTTACAAATTTTTAATGCGCCTTCAAAAAATTAGGATTTCAAACCATTCAAACACACAATACAGTCAGAAACAGTCACTAACTTTCTTCAAAATTTAGAATTGACCCCCGAAAAAAAATCCCTTAAAATTAAAAAAAAAATTATGTAAGGCTTCGAACCACAAGACAAAAAAATGTTACTGAAATAACTTTTTCAAAAATAAAATTCACTTAAAAGTGACTCATCTTCCCACGCCCACCACCCCTACCCTCTACCGGTCAATCAAATCCATCAAATCGATAAGAATCTAATTTCGAATTGAAAAATCCAAAAACCGCCAAAAATTCGAAAATTAGCCCAAGATCTTAGAGAGACAAGGGAACATAAGAGAGAGAGATACGGACATCTGGTGCATACATATACTAGTAGTGTCCAACTGCCCTTGTGTGTTTAATGCTAGAGAAATAGTGTGGAATTGTGAGAGACGGAGAGATAGAGAGAGGACGAAGAGGAAGAAAAGGGTCGACACTGTTGGGTGGTACTTTTGTTAGCAGTTTGTGGGAGGGGTGGGGGAGATGGGTATAACAGAGGACAGAGGAACGGAGAGAGAGAGGGAGGATAGTTGACGAGGGAGAGGGATATATGGAGATTGATGATTGTGGAATGGAAGTGACCGGAAAAAAGTCAGGATTCCATTTTAAAGGCGCATTGGATTTTGGTACAGTAAATCCTGAAATTTAGAAAATAGCTGGTACTGTATGTTCAGAGTTGTATATCTCGGTTGCCTTTGAAGCTATCAAAATGTAGTCAACTAAAGAAATAATCAAAAAATTATTTTGAACATTTTACTAGTTAAAAATTTTTTGATAGCTTTAAAGGCAAGCGAGATATGCTGCTATGAACATATAGTAGCTACAGGTTACGATATATTCTGTTGATTTCTGATTTTTTTTGTAGTCTGGGTTTAAAGGCGCATTCAGTTTTCGTTTTTTTTTTCTCTCAGTTTTTCTATGAGTCGGGCCTGAAATTGACAAAATCCTATGCGCCTTTAAGGTTCGAATCGAATTAAGGTTGCATTGTCGTTATCAGTAAAATTCGATGGTTTTTGGTGGTCATGGTCAAAATTTAGGTTTTGCGCCACGTGGCATTTTGTCATCTTAAATTTTTCTCTCTTCAAAACTCAATGCGCCTCCAAACTCTCTTTTTTTGAATTTTCAAAAAATGCCACGTGTCATTCGAAAAAACATTTTCCAACTTCCATGCGCCTTTGAACTCAATTCCAGGCCTAACTGACCATACTACTAAAAACTGAAAATAAAGAGCTAGAGGAGAAGGAGGTTATGAAAGAGAATATCTCCCCTTGGGAGATATCATCACTCAACATATACCAACACACTTTTTGATGGGGGCCTCAAACCATCAAAAGAGGCGGCCGACCGCTGACTTTTTGGAGAAGGGAAGAGAGGAGTTTTTTATGATGGGAAAAATGAAAAAAAAGAAGAAAATAGGGTGAGGAATTTAATTGAAATGGAGCGATTACAAGGGGGTTAATGGAAAAAGTGCAAGTATGCTCTATTGAGATTTTTGATTTTTAGAAAGTTTGACGCAAAAATACGAATTTTTTCTATGTTCGAATGGTTTTTTTTTTTGGTTTTTTGCATTGCTGGCTATCTGGTATCATCCTAAAAAATCCATTCAACATTTTCCGAATAAAAAAATTCAACAAAAAAATCTCGAAACTTCCAGAACTTTTCTCTTGATTAAAACCAACTATTTTCTCCTTCTAAATCAATCAATTCGACCATTTCCTTCTTCCAAAAAAACCTGGCGCCGTTATGTTAGCTAATCATATAACTTTCCCCCTTTCACTTTCTCGCCTTCCGATAAATTCATAATGTTATCGGCTTATCGGTGGATTTCTGGTTTTTCAGATAGATTTAGGATTGAATGACGTGTGAAATCTCGGGAAAATGTACTAAAAAGCGTGGGAACCTCTTCTGACTTTGTTATTCTTGAAAATTGTACTCAAAAATAAAATCAGGAAAACTCCAACTCCCTGCCGCACACTTGCGCAAAGTGCGCGCCCCGCCTGCAAAAGGGGGCGGGATTACTAAAAACCGATTATTTTGCAGTTCTACTACCACCTTTTGCATCAAATTTTGCACATTTTCAACCGATTTTTCTCGGATTTTCATGTTTTTCATCAAATTTTCTTGAATTTCAGACAAATCACTCAATTTCGGGTAGTTTCCAAGCGCCTTTCATCATGAAAATCATCGGGATTTTCGTATTCCTGGCCATTTTGTGCGGTCATCTCGGGTCGACCGCCGGCAACACCGACGACAATGAGTTTGCCGAGTTTGAGGATGACTTTGCGGATAGCTCAGTGCCCGATATTCCAGAATTCAAAGAGGATAAAGAAGAGAGACGGGCGGCACCACCGGTTGTTGAGCAGGTAGGGAACATTCTGGAATAACGGAGAGAAAGAAAAATCAATAATTTTTCTACAAAAACTGAAAAATTGAGTAGAATTCTGTTTAAAAAATGGACTAAAGCTAGAAAATTTTCAGACCTTCTGTGTCAAAAAATGCAATCAGCCAACCCATAATTCATATGAAAAACCCTCCAATACCCCGATTTTTTTTCCAGAAAGATGAATTCGAAGACGAGGATTTTGGTGTCGTCGATGAGCAAGACGAGGAACTCGAAAAAACCAAGGACGCCGACTCAGAGACCGACGAGCAAGCCCCCGTCCAACCACTGAAATTCACCGATGTCCCGGCACATTTCCGCTCAAATTGGGCGTCATATCAAGTCGAGGGAATCGTCGTTCTCGTCATTTTCATATATCTTCTCAATTATATCATCGGAAAAACCACAAATTCTACAATTGCTCACACGATTTTCGATATGTGTCGGCCGAGTTTGGAGGAGCAATTCGCTTTGGTAAGGGGTTGAATTGGTGCTTTCAGTTATTTTTGAGTGAAAAATGTCCCTCTCGGTCCCAGAATTGCTGACTCAACTAACTTTTTTTCAGGTCGGAGACGATGGATCCAGTGAATTGGACAAGTTGGAGCCAACGTTGAGACGCGAAACCGATTCGGTGTTCTCCGCCTGGTGTACAGGACGTGTCAACGCAAATTCGCTGTTTATTCAGGTGAATAAAAATATTTTCGCACAAAAAAACCTGGTGCTAAGGGAGTTGGGGGGGGGGCCACCCAAATTTTGTCACAGCGGAGTTATTTTTGGGATCTTTTTTTACAGGAACACGTTCGTGAGTTATTGTAAACGTGCTAGAAACTATTTGCGAGCAACTAGAAATCATTCGGAGCTCATTTTCAGCTGAAGCGAAAATTGGCTGAAAATCGATTTTTTGGGGGAAAATCAGCTTTTTGCTCCTGAAAAAGCTTTTTTCGGTGTTTACTAAGCCTTTTTTTATAAGGTGCCAACTCGCTTTACTTCCAGAAACTCTATACCCCACTATTAAACCAGGCTTAGGCCTCCAGTGCCCAAGTGCCAAAATTTGGGTGGCCCCCCCCCCAACTCCCTTAGCACCAAAAACCTAGAAAATCAGCTCCGAAATCACTGAAAATTTTGGAAAATAACCCCTAATTTTCTAGGTGAAATCAGATAGTTAGAAGAACAAATAACACATTTTTGAGCTTAAAATTGCATTTTTTAGCATTCAAAAATCTCCAAATTAACCTGAATTTTTCCAGATGAAAATGATAAAACGTCAAGACCTCGTCTCCCGAATCTTGGATATTTTCGATCCATCCTACGACAAAATGACCATCAAAGTGTCCCTGGAAGGAGGACAAGACGTGGATCCAATGATTTTCGCCGTTGGAGAGAAGAAGATCGCCTCAAAGAACTTCAAGGAGATGCTCGATTTGAATTCATTCGTCTCCGAACGAAAACAGGCTGCCCAACAATTCAATTTGCCTGCCACGTGGCAATTGTACGCTGATCAGAGTGAGGTGGTCTTCTCGATGTTGGAGCCAGGAGTGGTGTCTCTATTGAAACGGCATGAGGAGGCGATTGAGTTCATTCATATCTCCGATCAATACACTGGACCAAAACCCGGAGAGGGAGAGACATATACCCGGCTCCCAGAGGCTCAAAGAATCATGTTCGTTTCGTTGAATTTGAAAAAGTTGGCAGAGGACGAGGAATCCGTCACCGAGATTCTCAGTTTGGTCTACTATTTGATTGATAAGGTGAAGAAGACGAAGTTGAGCAAGGACGCCAAAGTGAAGGCGGAGCGGCGTAGGAAAGAGTTCGAAGACGCCTTCCTTAAGCAGACCCATCAGATAAGACAAGAAGCTGCACAGGCGAGAAAAGAGGAGAAGACGAGAGAAAGGAAGCAGAAGTTGATGGATGAGAACGATCCGGATAGGCAGAAGCGGTTGGAGGCGAAGGAGTTGAAGCGGGAGGCGAAGGCCAAGCAGCCAAAGATGAAGCAGTTGAAAGTTAAATAAATAGAGTTTTTTTGTTTTTTTTTCCTTTCACATTTTCCCCATTTAATAATCTAGTTTCTCGTCGTTATTCATGTCTTTCTGGCACCGCCCCTTTTCCCTAATAATTGAATTTTTGAATTTTTCACATTCCTTATCTAAATTTCTCACCAAAAAATCATTTTTTTGTCTCAAAGCAGCTCAATTTTTCTCTAGGCCTCTATTTTCTTTTTCGATCTGTTCCCCCTCAAATTATTCAAATTTTTTGCATACATTTGAATAATTTCCCCCCATAAACCCACAACCACTTGATACTATATACGGAATTTTATTATTTATAAATAAATTTAATAATTTATTGTACCTAGGGATCTGATTCGGCGGAACATTTGAATTTGAACGATTTGTATTCTTTGAAGCATTGCTTTCAGGCTTGGTTTAGGCGTATTTCTCACGTCTTCAGCCCCCAAAAAATGTCGAATCTGAACAATTTCCGGCGGTACAATCCCCTCATCGATGAATGGATAATAGTGGCCGTCAACCGGATAAACCGACCTTGGCAAGGTGCCAAAACTGAAAATAACAAGTCCGGTGAAGTCCACGTGGAGTCTAAAACACCGGAGAAAAATCAGCTCGCTCCGGGCGGTGTTCGATCTTCCGGCGCCGTGAATCAGGTGTACACGAGTACCTACGTTTTCGATAACGATTTTCCGTCGTTCACCGAGTTTCAAAATTGCGCGGGGGAGCGAGGCAAGTGTGCTCTAATGAGAATTAGCGGGAATTTCAAATTTTTTGTAGAAGATTCTGATTTGTTCAAGCAGGAGGAGGTTCGCGGGGTGTGCCGAGTGATTTGCTATCATCCGGATAGTGATTTGACACTGGCGACGATGGATTTGAAGGAGGTACATAGACTACAAAAACTACAAACTACAATTCCTGCAGGTCCGCACCGTCATCGACCTCTGGAATCAACAGTACCTGGAGCTCGGCCCCAAATACACGTGGATTCAAATTTTCGAGAATCGTGGCGCCGTCGTCGGTTGCTCCAATATGCATCCGCACGGACAATTGTGGGCGTCGAACCATTTGCCGACGATTCCGCAGAAAAAACATCAAAGTCAAAAGGTTCGGTTTCGAAACGAAAATATTTAAAATCAGCGCATTGAGACGGTTCGAATGAGTATAAAAATGACTAAGTTCTGAGAAATTTGAATTATTGTCGTCAACTCTGGCGCCGGGTACGCAAACACCTCCACCTCCCAAATTACGCGCAATTACAGAAATACTACGAAAAGCACGGAAAAGTGATGTTAATCGATTATTTGGATCAAGAGATGAAGAAAAACGAGCGAATTATAATGAGAAATGAGCATTGGACGTGGCTGGTGCCGTATTGGGCGTTCTGGCCGTATGAGACAATGTTGGTGCCGAATCGACATGTGCAGAGGTTCACGGATTTGGAGGAGGTAAGGAGACTCCGCCCATTTTTGCAATTGTGGGGCGCGGCAGAGCATATTTTCGAAAAATGAAATTTGAACGTTCGCCAAACCTGGCTAGCAGTAAAGCGCAGTTGCATCAATTCAACTCTGAAATCCGAAAACGCGCGCAATTTCGAAATCTTAAGTTGATTCAAGCGCGCTCTATTGCTAGCCAGATTTGGCGGGCGTTCAAATAGAATTTCGAAAATTAATTTCAATTTTCAGCCTGAAAAGCAGTCCCTCGCCTCAATTCTTCGTGAACTCCTCATCAAATACGACAACATTTTCCAATGCTCCTTCCCCTATATGATGGGTTGGTCCGGTGCGCCCACCGGCTCATTTCTATCAGAAAACTGCGATTTTTGGCAACTCCACCTCTCATTTTTCCCGCCGCTTCTTCGTTCAGCGACCGTCCCCAAGTTTCTAGCAGGATATGAAGTTTTCGCGGAGAAGCAAAGGGATATCTCGCCGGAGCAGGCGGCGAAGACGTTGAGGGAGATGGATGGGGTGCATTACTCGAAAAAGTGATTAGAAATGTATATAAATTATTCTTTCAAAAAAAAAATCAATAAAAGTCAACAATGCAATAAAAACAACAAACAACTTAGAATCTAAAATAGCTAACTCTCCCGAATGAACCGCGCCTGCACGAAAATCCTCGGCGCCTTCAGATTTTTCTGATGATTGATGGTCATTCGATGCAAGTACTCCTTCCGCTCGCACCGGAATCCCGACTCCTCGAATATCGTCGACAACTCGTCCAAATCGAAATAGTAAGCGCGTGTGCCGTCTTGTCGGACATAGAATCGATCGGAGATCAGCGCTTCTCGACCGAATCGGATCATTGCATGATCGTTGATACCGTAGTCACGAACCACGACGGAGCCGCCGATCTGGAAATTAAGGAATGTGGTTGGGATAGAAGGGTGTCTAAAAGGACCGAATTTCAAAAGAAATCATGCCAAAATTGCTTAAAATGACTGCATCTTGAGCCAAACTGACCAAAATTGTTCTCTAAGAAGTTAAGATTACTTTTTAGAATTTGGAGATTTTGGCTAATTTTGACCAGTAAAATTGCTATAGAGATCGGTTAGACTATGATTTAGAAAGCTATTTGAAAATTTCAAATTACGCAACGACCTTGCCTAAATGGGCGGAGCCAAAACCAACGAACTTTGACTAAATTCCTCATATTCTCCGCCGCAACCCTCATCTTATCCGGATGAATTGCCGAAAGAACAAAAATCAGTGTTGCCAAATCGACTTGTTCTTCGAATGGAGATGAGATTGATGGGATGGACAGGTCGACGACGGCCGTGGCGACGGGGAGCTGAAAATAATTTATTCTAAAAAAATTTCCAAATTTTTTGGAAAGTCCCTCTTTCCCTTAATTCTTTATTTTCTTCTATACATCCTCCTAATTAGGATCAATGAAACAAGTTTGATTGACAGGTGAGGTGGAGAAAAACAAAGCGGAAGGACAAAGGGATTAAGGAAACGTCTAGGTAACGGTTAGAGATAATGGGGTAGACAGTGAAATCGAAGGGTCAGTATCGTGTGAGGAGAAAGGACAATAAAGCAGTCTACTTTGATGAATGGGTGACAGGACTTTATGTTTGATAAGTTCAAAAATTGGAATTAAGGGGGAGAATTAAGGGGGAGAGGGACCAAACCGTTATAAGATTTTTTCCTTGAAAGATTTGTTGTTTTTTTGGTCTAGTGGTCTCCGTTTTCTTCACTTTTTTAAGCGGAAATTTTTCTACAGATTGGTACAGACTTTGAATAATTTTTCAGAAAGTATGGGTCAAAATTTCCGATCACCTGGGAAGCTGCCGAAGATTTTGGCTTAGAAATTCGATTTTCCTTCTTTTTGAGAACTTTTTTTTTCTTGGTTTCTGAATCTGAATTTCAGATTTTTTTCTATCAATTTCGGGTTCTTTTTTTACCGTTCAGGTTTTTTCATAGATTTTTGAAAATCGATTTTCAGCTACTTAAAAAAAAATATTTTTGCCTAGTTTTCATTCCCACTCCTTCCTCACGTACCCCCAACTCTTTGGCCCTCTCCTCCAACAACTTCACTGCATTCGCCGAAAAATCAAAGGCGTACAGCTTGAGGAGTGGAATTTCGGCGACCAATGGGAAGAGCATGTTGCCGACACCGCATCCGGCTTCCAGGTAGGAGATCTCTTTCTGAAATTCTTTTATTAAGAGTTTTTACGGGAAAGAAAGTGCGCTCTAATGTAATTTTCAGGGGTTTGTGGTATTGTTAAGTATTTGGAGGCTTTTTGGCTGTCTATACAGTAATTTCGAGCTCCTAGAACTATGTGGAACTGGCAAAAAAGTATTAAAATAACCTCAAAATCAATGTCGGGACAAATAATCTTCAAGTCCTCCGCACTCCAATTTCTATCTTTAAAGAAATTATTTTTGTTGCGATTGTAGAATTTATCCCAGTTCTTCCGTGCCTCCACTTCCAACTTGTTTTGCTTGAAATCACTGATTTTTGTCTGAAATCGTTTATTTTTCTCGTTCTTAGTTTGCTTTACATAATTCAGACCTGCTTCGCCAGCTTCTCCCGGTCCTCTTCAGTCAACTCTCGCGAGTTTTGACTCGAAAAACTGTAGAATCCTTCCTCGCTCATAGTGCGGGCTGGAATTCTGGAAATTAAGTTTTAGAATTTTGTAGTATAATTTTAATATTTCTAGATTTTTTCTCGTTAATTTTAGCCAAAAACCAAGTGATTTGGTGAAAAAATCGCGGAGAACGAGGCAAAATAAGTTTTGAACAAATTGAAAAAAATAAATAAAAGTTACGACACTCCGATATTCCGCTAGTTTTTTGCGCGGTTGTTTGAAAACGAGTTTTTCCATGAAAGAGGAATGGGGTCTTCTGAGTGAGATGAGGGTTTGGAAGTTGAGAAAACGATTTTTAAGAACTCAAATTGATACAGTTGCAGAAAAAAAATCAGCGAAAATCGATTTTTTTCAGTTTTTCTGAAATTTCAAATTTTGATTACGCATTACAAAAACATTCGTATCTCGGTCTATTTTTTATTTTCAGTGATGAATTTATTTTTGTTGAAATCAGCAAAACCAGCCGGTTCGAATGAGTATAACCATGACTTGGTTCCGTGAAAATTTTGATTTGGGTCTTGCCACGAAAACAAAAGTTTTCTTCCAAATTAGGCGCCAAGTACGTAAACACTCTAACTGAATTCTCACGTAAAAATGCAGAGCCATCCCTGAACCACAGCTCACGCACACATCTGGTGTTTCATGATTTTTTATTCCATTTCCCATCAATTTTTATTTCAAATTGGCACCCTTCTTCCATTCTGCCACTGACACCCCCGATACACTCACATACACACTACTAATCGCATTTTGGCACCTGGTGAAGAGAGAACCTATCAAAAAATCCTTCATCTCTCTCCTCCTCCCCTTCCCTTCTGCTCCCCATCGACCAAACGCGGGGGATGTGTCCCGGCTCCGGCAGCTTTCAGTTTAAAGAATCCCGCTCTACTTGTCTGACCGCTCTCCGTGATCTCTGTGCTATTTCGTCAAGGGAATTCAGACGTTTTTGTGGATGAGTTGGAAGGAAGAAGAGAAGAAAAGATAGGGGAGGAAGGATGAGCATTTTTTGTTGTTGATTCATTATCAGCCATGCCGAGAATGAGGATGGCAACTGGACGCGACGGAGGAAGAAATCTGTTTCCTTTTGGTTTTTGATTTTTCGATAATTTTCAACTTTTTTTTTCTTTTTCGTGTTCCTCGGCTGCAGGTAGCTGCAAGTAGCTGAAACCCCCGCGCACCTGTAGGTATGCCGCCACTGTTCTTCCAGTCTCGCGTTTGGTGTATGTGGTAACCGTTTTGTCCTTCGTTCGCGGACTCTGGGGTTCGATCCCCACTGGTGGAATTTTTTTTTGTTTTTTTTCCTGAGCTCCCTAAAGCTTGGAGTGGCCCTACCGACTGAAAAAAACCTTCAAGTGGGTCTTGCCATGAAGAACTTTAAGATTTTCAAATTTTCTTCAAAGCTCAACCCATTTTTGCGTGTCTGCCGCGCGCCATTTCAAAAAGTGTGCGGCAAGCTTGCAAAAATGGGAGGAGCCAAAACTGACTCATCCCTTACTTCACCAACTGATCAGATAAACATTAATCACCCCCTCTCAATTTCTTTGTTCTCCGATTACAATTGATTCAAAACCCCCTTTTTTTTGTTCGATCTACACTAACTGTTGCAAAAAAAATGGATACACCTTCTCCACCCTCTCGTCTTCCCACACTATTTCCACCCCTCCACGCAGTTTCCTAGTTTCGGCAAACATACCCTTTTATTTGTGAGAGCCTATCTCTTATCTCATCCCCCTTCCTCATCACAAAAACCGTTACTCTACTCGTCTACCCCCCAAAAAATATCCAGAAAATCTTGAGAAAATTCAAAATATTCCCTATATTCTTGAAAAACTGTCTGATAATCTAAAAACTTCACAAAAAACTTCATGGTGGCCTCGTCGGTAAAACATGATCCGATATTTGAGGATGGGCCTTTGTTGCCACCGTTGCCAGAGGAGAAGAATCCGGTGGGGCATCGGTTTCAGTCGGAGCCAACTAGGTAAAAATAGGAGTTTGGGGGAAGGTGCATGAAAAAAACTAACCGAAAAGCTAGGTTTTCGAAGATAAAAACCTAAAGTCTTACCGAAATGAACAAAAAAAGTCAGAACGGTTTTGTCATTAATTAGTTTTATCACTACGACTTAACATTTACTCACAATCAATTCCGAAAAAAAATCTAGTTCCAAATTGAGCATTTTTCAAAAATCCGGAAGATTTTCAGTTTCTCACTGTAATCAGTCCCTTTAGGTCGAGTTTGCTCATGGAGCATGACATAGTAAAGGTCGACGCCGCTTCAAGTGAAGACGACGTGCCTTTGTGATGGACTACTACGAATACCGATGCAACTGAACCAAAATCTAATGACTAATGCTAAGCGTGTGCAAATAGAGTCCAGAGGTTGGTCTGGTGGCCAACTTGTCTCACTTATACTAATACGTGCAATAAGACTAAGATGTGGAAGCGTCAGGTTTATTAGGCGTAACAAGCAATAGGGTTAATGGACCAGCAAATTAAAAGAGAAAAGTGAAAAGCATCGGGACGTGAAACACCGCCGAGCCATCCTGAATCCGTGGTCCGTTCGCCTTATATAGGCAGTGGGCGAGAGAGTGAGAGACGCGAGGGGCGCGAGCGTGTCGGTGTTGCCGCGTGTGCCTTTGAATGGAGATCAAGCGAGAAGTTTGGTGGCTACTGTAGAGTGTGGAAAGGAAGCGAGTCTAGGAAGGATAAGGCGGCTGCCTTACACCTCCCCCCTTTAGAAGAACTCGTCCCCGAGTTCCTGACGAATGGGTGCTTCTATTTCCGATGTCTCCTGCCCTCAACATCCTATCCCGAAACTCCTTCATCTCGTGCTCCTGTTCCTTGTACTCCGATCTCCTTATCTTGACGTCCTGCTGAACTTCTTGACAACTCCTTGATCGTTTCTCCTTCAGCTTCCTGATCTCCTTACTTGCGTTTGGCATATCCTGAGACACTTTGTCTTCCGATTGACTCTTCCGACTAGTTGACTCCTCTTGGACTTCGTAACACTATTTGATCCTCTGATCGAAACCAAAATCTTCTTCTACACATTAACATGCTCAAGCTTAGGCTGCTACACTTCTAGTAGATCATCACTGAGCTTCATCTTTTGCACTGATGCTTCCTCAACTTCTTTCTTGCAAGTGGTACTGAACCCATGCATTGGTTGTTCCTCGACTACGAAAGACTTCCATTGATTCCACAACTGGATTGATCCTTAAGCGATTGTGTTGCAATGTAGTTGATAACTTCGGTACGACTTCTGACCAAAATCGTTGTTTGTCTTGACGACTCAAACTCCTTCTAACGAAAACATCTTCTTGAATCCTTGAGATTCCCTACTCGGTAACCAATTGACTGACTAATCCTTTCGGTGACTACTTCTGATTCTTTCGGAATGTTCTTCCTCTTGCATACGATCCTCTTGATTAACTTGAATCTTGGTTGAATCCTTGACAAGTGAACTGATTGCTTCTATTCATTCTTGAATATGAATGTCTCATAGTTGTCTTCGAGATGATAACACACGTCTGCATTTTCATTGTGACTAGACTTGCTCTATGAGTTGATCCAATATCCTTGATTGACCTTTGCCATTGTCCTTGACTAGAATATTTGAAGATCTTTTGCTGAGTACTCTTGATGATAGAAGGTGGTGAGTTTCGCTTTCGCACTTTGATACGCATGTCCACGGACTTTGACATCCTCTCTGCTTTTCTTCGGCTACTTGCTCTTGACTCCTTTTCGGTGTTGTACTTGCTTTTGCTAGTGTCCTTTGCTGCTTGCTTATGACGTGTCTCCTGAATCGAGTAGTTGTCGACGACTCCTTGACCAGTGACTTGTCTTCGTTAGTCCTTTGCTTGATTTGTTAGACGAGAAACCCATTTGCTTCATTTTGTGAGTAAGTCTTGACTTGATTATTAGTATTTGGCCTTTCCTTCTTCCTTTTTATCCTTGACCTTCTTTTACTTCTTCATTTCACTTTTCTTTTTACTTTTCTTTTCTTTTTACTTTCTACTATTCTCTTTTCTTTAGGTGCTTCTTTGGCACATCTTTCACTGTTACTATTGACAATTATCTAGTGATACTAGCTAATGTCTGGTCTTTTGACCATATACTAACAACAAAAACTAGAGGGTGAGAACACACAAAAAAAGTTTGGGGAAAACTGGTGAAACTTATTACCATGAAAAACTAATGGGGTTCAATCTAGACTACGAGTAAGGCTAATGAAAACATGAATAAGACGTAAAACTACGAGTTACTTACGAAGTTTACTAACATTATCCTCCTGGTTGTTTGACTCCAAATACGACTCATATCCTAATCGTACTTCACTGTCTTGACTGAATATCCTATAGCTCCTTTGGCTTCAAAGCTTCTGGACGAAATCATTGACTACCGTCTGACTAGGAAATCTAGACGTGTCCATAACTCCTTGGGTGATACTTGCTTCTTGAGCTTTCTCTAGGCTTCTGATGACTTGACAATCTTGGTTGTATGAACGAATGCATCATCCTTGTGTTTACAACTCCGACTAAATCCGTTGAACTTCTTGTTGTTGTCCTGACAACTGGTTGTTGAAATCTTCACAATCACTTGCTTAGACCTCTTCGCTTGACTATTATTGCGGGAAACGTTGAGCTTGTATAAGATAATCTGACGACTACTTGACGAGGTGAACTGTAGTTGTTCTGACTTCATCTAATAGCTGCCTGACTATTCCTCGTGAAACCGTTGAATTTGTCTTGTTGCAATCCTTGTGTAAGCTTGCTTCATCTTCTGTAGTTGTTGCCAACCATTGACTGAATCCTTTTGTCTCTTTGTTGATCTTGAAGACTATTGTGATCCTTTGTCTGCTGCTGTCACGAGTATCTCATTTGATCTGTTGAATCGTTGACGATCAAAACCATGTGTGAACAATATCGAAACGACGAATTGCTTTGACTATCACTGGCTTGAACTACCATTGACGAAACTTCCAATACTTGATGTCAAAACTTGACTTGTCTTCTTGGAACTTCCTTGACTACAGCTTGAACAGATCTTGACGAAATCCTCTGATTCATCTTGTTAGCTTGAACCATCTGACGTAGCGAACCGTTACTATCCTTGGATACCACTAAACAATCCGTTGATCTTGACGTGTTGTTTTGACGAACAATCCTTTGATTTTGTTGAGCAAATCATTTGACGGCTTCATTCTCAAATCCTATTCTCTGTGATGTGTTGCATCATAAGACTTCCTGATTATCGAACTACTCGTCAAACTTGCTTGAACTGTCATGACCTTTATAGCTTTTGGCACGATGCTTGACGACATCCTGCTTTGACTAGACATGTTCTCTTCTTTTGTTGGACTGAATGTCTCCACTTATCCTTGATACAGTGGATATGCTGACGATCTCCTTCTGGTTACTTTGATGATGTTACTCTTGAAACGTGTTGACATCTTCGATGTTTTTCATCTTTCTCCGAGTTTCTCTCATCTCTGAACGAAATCCTAGATCGTGTTATACTACGTGGTTCTGCTCCTTGGATTATTACTCTGACACCTTGACTTCTTCTTACTTCTGGACCGAGACGACGATGAATGAATTCTTCTGTCTCTTGAATCACTTGTGACGACGACTTATGTACACCATGTCTGTTGACTGACTTGACTAGTGTTGATGACTTATGCGAGTCTTGACGTTGTTTCCAACTCTTCTTGATTCAATGTCCTTCTGTATTTGCTGTCAAAAGCTATGATCTTCTTTCGCGAACGGTGCTACTTGAAAAATCCATTGCTAGGCGTTATACAACTCCTGATCTAACAGCTTCCTGATAATCCGTGTCGAATCCTTCTGACGATATCTTTACGACAATCTTCTTCTGGATACTCTGTTGGTTGCTAGAATATGTGACAAATGTTTCACATCTGTTATTGTCTCATCTTTCCTCCTGATACTGTACTAAATCCAACCATTAAATTGAATCTTCCTCGTTTCTCTGGATTACTGATGAGTGACTTGATATCAAAGTTGTTTCATCTTCCGACCATTGCTGAACGTCTTCCGACTTGACAACTGATGTGACCATCTCCTAACAACTATTTACAGCTTTCTCATTGCAGAATCGCTTCTTACTGACAACAATATTAACTGCTTGTACTACTGATATCCTAGATCATTTGCCTGATGTTGACGACATCGGTATTCTGTTGTTTTGGATCTTTACTGTATCACAAGACTTCAGCTTCTGTTGACAAAATCCCTGTTTTCTTCTTTAACCAGTGTTCTTCTGTATTATTCACATTCTTGATTGCTTCCTCAAGACTGAACGTCTTCCGTCATATTGCGATGACTTCCGAAACAGAACTCTCCTTCTGGATACTGCTTTACTATCTTTTGTGGATCTTCTCTGCACAATGCTTTGGATGTTTTATGACTTTGTTATCAATTGTGATGACGTTATCACGTTGAATCCTCATCTCTTGGTGACAATGATACTTCTCCTGAGATTTCTTGACTCCTTGTTCCTTTGTTTGACACCTTCTGACGAGCAAAATCATTGACTATGTACGATAACAATCCTTGACAATGTTTAGATAAATTTCCTGACAGCACTCCTTTTGACTGGTTGATCATGTTAACTAGGCATGTCTTCTTTCTTCTATTGCACAACCTCTGTTGACAATTTCATGATGATAACAATTGCTTGTTTAGACGACTATTCGCAAATCTTCAGACGATGTTGACATCTTACTAACAACCCGCTTTCGTTATCCTCGAAACAATCATCCTCGAGCATACGATGTTTGTACAAGTTGATTTGAATCGCTGTCACAACCGATATCTCATTTGTTGATTATTTCTTCTTCTTCTTCACGTGTTTGATGATCCGAAAAATCAGAATTTGTTGAGTTTCCCTCTGACGACATCAACTAGCAATCTTCGATCCATGTGACAATGAATTTCCGATTTTGATTCATCTTCTGGGTGAGATACAGAGTTGCAGTCTGAATGACTACTTCCTGACTCGATTGAATGACCAGAACGATATGATGAAATCCGTTACGAATCCTTGGCGAACACGAACATCTTCCATACAACATCTTCTAGTCTCCGACATCAATTGCACTAGTTTGGCACAACTTCCGATGGTTTTCTTGATTAAACGAACATCTTCCGCTGTTTGTATGACTCGATAGGTTCGATCCGAAACATCTTCCTTGTTTTACGCATCACGAACTATCTCTGGATTGTCTTCATCTATCAGCTATCTAACCAAATCGGCTATCAATTCTTGATTTCCACGAGCGCTCTTGCTAACGAACGCCCTCGACCAAATTTAGATACTTTATCCTTTTCGGCTAGCATTGCCTATTCTTGAGTTTTTACTTCTCCTCCAGAAGTTCCCTTTGGCTTATCTTTCGTGTTGCTCTCCTCCGCAACACTTCCTTTCTACTCTATCTCATCTGCTTGACTGATACGAGCATTTTCTTCTTCTTTATCGTTTGAATCAGTTATTTCAGAATCCAGCGATCCTTTTATACTTGATAGCGATATGTTCAGCTTGTTCACCGATTTTGTCTTCTTCTCAGCCATAACGATTGATTATACCCCGATTTCCGACCAATCACACGAGTTATTCACATCCGAAATCGAGTTATCCGATTCTTCATGTTCTTACCTGTGGGCTCGTCATGACGACGAAAAAGTATAAAGTGTGGTGAGGGTGATGCTCTCGGGCGGTGAGCCAGCCCCTACGACCGATATGCAACGGCCGTCTGTTGGGGATCTCACACAGACCCTTTAGTGAGAGCACCCGCCTTTTCTTCTTTCGGCTTGTCCGTTTGTGCTGACCAATTGCTCTCCGGCGCTTCTTCTGCTGCTGATCACTCCGACGACTTGTCTCCAAGTTGTGTGCGCAACTGTTGCCATGATTCCTTCCGATTCGCCAACCGATCGACGACTCGATCGAAAAATCCTCGAATTCCTTGAATTCTTCGACGAAAAATCCTGATCGATGCCAATTGTGTCCTTTGACGAGCCAATTGGGTTGAACGCGAACGAAACATCTTTCCGACACGACGAAACACCAAAATGACGAAAAATCGATAATGCTTCGTTGATTTTCGAAAGTCCGTTGTTGTTCGAACTCGCGGTTGTTCCGATCGTTGCGAGACCCATCCTTGTACTGGCATGTCCCTTTAACATCTTTCGGCGCGAATTTTGAATTTTTGAAGTGGTTTCGGCGAAATTTCTTCGTTGTACTCCCGATTTGAAGGCGAATTTGACAAAAATGACGAACCAATGTCCGAATTTGTTGTTGCGCGATCCTTTTCAGGTACTTGGCGACGTGTTGCTGACGATGCGACGAGAATCCTCCTCTTGTGTTGTTAGTTCTTGCTTTGTCTCCAATGCCCAGCACGATTTTTGCTGCGTTGGCTCATTACAATCCACTAACACTTTCTTCTTTCTTCTTTTTTACATTGCTTCTCTTCGCTGTCTTCCTTGACGCTGTTTTGTGGCCATTTGCGGTTGTTCCGTAACAGAGCCGCCTGTTGATATTCTTATCTTCATTGAACCAATACACGCGTCGACGCCGACCCATACTCTTTCTATGCATCCACCCGTAGAATGCACCACGCCTATCAGCAGCCATTGACCAAATCTTCATGATCCACGTGACGAGTATGGGCTAACCAGCTTTCGCTGGACCTCCGATCCTTCGCAGTTGCATACCGGCCGACTCCCAGACACCGATTCCAACTGCCACACCGGGCGATTCATCACACATCCTCAGCGATTGTTGTCGCTCCTTGCACTTGTCGATTCCTCCTGTTCGACTGACTCTACCATTTGATGTGCGGTCCCTCTCCACTGGACAAGAATCGAAGGATTTCTTTTTGATTGGCTCCTCCCTCAGACAGATCCGGAAACCAATCGTTAACGAGAGGGTGTCTTCAGCCCAAGGCCTACTTCCACAAGTGGATCCCAACCGGATGTGCGAGCAGGTGTACCGCCGTACTCGCATCATGAGACTGCTTCATCGAAACGAGAAGACACGTGCAAATCCTTCGCTCCGACTCCACAACTTGAACTGGACTTGCAGCCAACTGCCTCATGACCTCGACTTGATCCCACGTCGTTGCTTATCTACTCTACAACCCCTAGACTAATCCCTTAAAATTAGGCGAGCGCTATACCTACAGGAAAAGAAAAATAAGGAGGGAGCTCTTAGCTTATCCCTAACAAATTAGCGAAAACACTAACCTATGCTAACCTAATAAAACCTGGGTGGAAACTACGCGAGCTGCTACCAGTAAAGGTCGACGCCGCTTCAAGTGAAGACGACGTGCCTTTGTGATGGACTACTACGAATACCGATGCAACTGAACCAAAATCTAATGACTAATGCTAAGCGTGTGCAAATAGAGTCCAGAGGTTGGTCTGGTGGCCAACTTGTCTCACTTATACTAATACGTGCAATAAGACTAAGATGTGGAAGCGTCAGGTTTATTAGGCGTAACAAGCAATAGGGTTAATGGACCAGCAAATTAAAAGAGAAAAGTGAAAAGCATCGGGACGTGAAACACCGCCGAGCCATCCTGAATCCGTGGTCCGTTCGCCTTATATAGGCAGTGGGCGAGAGAGTGAGAGACGCGAGGGGCGCGAGCGTGTCGGTGTTGCCGCGTGTGCCTTTGAATGGAGATCAAGCGAGAAGTTTGGTGGCTACTGTAGAGTGTGGAAAGGAAGCGAGTCTAGGAAGGATAAGGCGGCTGCCTTACAACATTTTATGCTTTCGTGTATCCTGTTACAAGGGGATATTTTTCTCACGTGGGTTAGGAATTTTCTATAAATTTTTTGTCTGAAAGTAGATTCTCCTGTGAGTGGATTCTGAAATTTCCAGCCCTTTCTGAAGCCTGAGAGTTTGGAAATCTCAATCTGAAATCGCCATGTCGACAATGCAATGAAAATAAGGAGGCGGGGTCAGAGTTTCAGATGAAGATTTCCAGACTCTCAGGCTCCAGTGAAGGCTGGAAATTTCAGAATCCACTCACAGAAGCATCTACTTTCAGACCTCCAATTTGTAGAAAATTCCTAACCCATGTGAGAAAAAAATTCTCTTGTGAAATCTAAAATTTATTGGTACGCAGTTTTGAAAATTATTTTCCTGAATGAAAAGTTTTCAAAAATAGAACGATTTGTTTTTAGCAATCCAATCCAATCCATTCTAGAGGATCAATTTCTTTGGGCCAAATTTGCTCGTGGAGCATGATTTCTTATACAATTCTTTATGTTTTCGCACATCCTGTTAGACTCACCTAACTTTCAACTAACAATTGAATAGAAGAACGTTAAAATCTCTCATTTTGGATTTTTGAAAAATTTTAAAATTTTTAAACGTGCTAAATTTTTGTAGATGTTCTAGTTTTTTTTTCTGTAGAAATCTGCATTTCTGGCACCAGAACAGCTCTGTAACCCTAGTCTGAAATTGCTCTTTATGCGAAAAAATTCCTACATTCCTGCAACCAGTTAACTCCACAGCTCTTTTTTCTCCTCTTCCTTGCTTCTTCCCTCTTCATCACAGCCTGTACTTCCTCTCCTCTTCTATACCATTATAACCTGCCTGACACATCCCTTCAAAACCCAGTTCTTCACCCTTCCAGATCCTCAACCCACTCATTTCCAGAGCCAACGCCTTAGCAGCGGCGAAACGTCTTCTCGACGACTCGCGTGGACAATCGTGGGAGCAGTTAGCCAGAAAGTACACGTTGGGTCTTGCCGCGGCACCGTGTGTTGAGAGGTTAGTTTTGAGAAGGAGGTGATGAGGATGATGATAAGGCAGAGAACAAAAATAAGAGAGAAGGGATAGGAAGGAAAAAGTAAACGGATAACAAGTAAACAAGTGAGGGGGAGAAAAAGTTTTGGAGGAGTCTGTGAGGAAGAGCTTGAAACTTATGGGTAGATATTGGGGTAACAAGGAAAAAATAGAAGAAATGAGGAATTTTCTATAAATTGGTAGTCTGAAAGTAGATGGTCCTGTGAGTGGATTCTAAAAATTCCAGTCATCACCGCAGCCTGGGAGTCTGGAAATCTTCATCTGAAACCGCCACGTCGACAATGCAAAGAAATTAATGGGCGGGGTCAGATTTTAAGATGAAGATTTCCAGACTTTCAGGCTCCAGTGAGGGCTGGAAATTACAGAATCCACTTACAGGAACAGTTACTTTCAGGTTTTCCAATTTATAGAAAATTCCAAACCTATGTGAAAAACATTCCCTTGTAAGAAGGTATGAAGGAAGGTTAGGAGGTGTTTTTGACCAATTTTGTAAAAACTAACCTACTAGACATCAAATTGGTAGCCAGGCATTTTGAAAAATCGGGGTTTGTCAATTTTGTCAACGGAGCGCGTTTTCTGGAGCTCTAATGCCCTATCCGAGCAATTTACCAAACGGCAAAAAAATTACCCTTACAGGGGAATGTTTTTTTCACATGGGTTCTCTGGAGCCTGAGAGTCCAAAAGTCTTAATCTGAATATCTGGCCCCGCCTCCTTATTTACAATGCATTGACGATTTCAGATTAAGATTTCCAGATTCTTGGGATCCAGTGAAAGCTGGAAATTCCAGAATCCACTCACAGGAGTCTCTACTTTCAGACTATCAATTTATAGAAAATTCCTAACCCATGTTAGAAAAAATTCCCTTGTTAGTGGGGGTTGAACCCAAGAGTGTCATGTCGATTCCCGTCAAAATAACAATTTTTTGCAGATTAACCGAAGAAGAGCTCGACGAGAGTTTCGACACAATGCCCGAATACCACAACTATCGTTTCAACCGCAGCAGATCTGTCGATCTCAGCTCGATTTCTAGGTAGGTGATTGCGTACTCGGCGTCAGAGTTGACGACAATCTATTCAGATTTTCATCAAATCTTTGGCTTTCAAATATATTTTTGATGACCTTTGTGACGTATTCTTAAAAGCGTAGCCACTTGAAAAACATCAAAATCTCCCTGAATATCCAACAAATTTCCAGGGAAAAATACCTGTCAAGATGGTCCAGAGAGAACACGCCGGTGGACAATGAGAAGCGTTTCGCCTCTCACGTTCGTCGTAGCTACACACCCGTCCGTGACATTGCCGCCGTCGAACATGTGAATGATGGTAACCTGCACAGATCCAGAACCCCATTAGCCGCCGTCACTGCTCCATACCACACAAATGTGCACTATCGATCGGAAATCGAACCATTCCGGAAATACGATGTTTATGGACTCAGAACTTGGAGTTATCCGATTTATAAGTGGGTTTTTTTTTGGTTTTGGGGGTAGGGTAGAGAGTTTGTCTTGATATCCTGATAATGGTCCGAAGAGTTTCTAGGCTATGGGTGCAAGAATAACTAACAAGACCATTTGTTTCTCAGATGGGTTAGGAATTTTCTCCAAATTTTTGGTCTGAAATTAGATGCGTCTGTGAGTGGATTCTGGAATTTCTAGCCCTCACTGGAGCCTGAGAGTCTGGAAATCTTAATTTGAATATCTGACCTCGCCTCCTTATTCACAATGCATTGGCGATTTCGGATGAAGATTTCCAGACTCTTAGGCTCCAGTGAGGGCTGGAGATTTCAGAATCAACGCACAGGAGCATCTACTTTCAGACCACCAGCTTATAGAAAATTGCTTACCCATCTGAGAAAAAAATCCTCTTGTTAGTTACGACCAGATATGTAAATTTCTGGGTCTTGACGCGAAAATTTATAGAAACTAGTCTGGACACAAAAATTGATTCTAAGCTCCTCCCAGTTTTGCAATTGTGCCGCATGATATCTATTAGACTTCTTCTGTATATAAAATATGCGGCCAACTTGCAAAAGTGGGAGGGGCCTGAAAAGTTTCGCGATTCTTATTTTTAACATGTTCATCTTTTCATCTTATCTTCTTCATTTTCTTCTTGTCGCTTTTTTCTGTTCTGCCATCTCGTTCGCTGTAACCTCCATATCCCATGGAGTGTAACAAAAGTTCGTGAGGTGTCAGGGTGCCCCATCAAATTTTTTTATATTGCAAAAAAAAATTTTTGACACAAAACAAAACACATGTATAATGGGAAAATTCAGCTGCAAAGTGGAGAGGAAATACGGACAGACAGGCAGACAGACAGACAGATAGGGGCGTGGCAAAAAAAGAAGGTCTCACCACGAAATCAAATTTTTTTTTGTGAAAGTGAGATTTCTAACTGCCAAGGAACCGTTATTTCTGACACTCTCCCATTTGATCCCTTTGAACATCCGGACAAACATTCACTGTTACAGATATGTGTACGGACGAGAGGGCGACTACCGGCGACCATACTCATTCGATAGAAACTACGGAACCACACCAGTCTACACACCACCACAGTTAGCCGCAGAATCTCGGCCGATCACGACGAGAAGGGGGTGAGTTTGTGGTGTTCACGGACTAGGCGTTGGAATAGACGACAATTGAGCATTTGGATTTTTCAAAATCGCTATCAAATTTTTCAAAACTGGCTTCCGTAAAAAAGTTCAATGGAGCGTATTTTCAGCTACTCGGGCTACTCGTATCTGGCCAACGAGACCCATTTCGATATTGCAAGTCGTCCGAAAAGTTTGAGCTCGTATATGTACAACACAAAGTATCTGGGAACCACGTAAGTTTGATTTGAAAAAATTTTGGGATAAAAAATTCAAATTTGCGCGTAACACCTGAAAAAATAAAAGAAAAAAAACTAACCGGTGGCTGTGAATTGCGATGAAAAATTAATAATTCAAATTTGCGCGTAACATCAAAATAAGTTGAAAAAAATTCAAATTTGCGCGTTAAAAATTTTTTTTTTCGCGCGTAACGTTGAAATAAATTGAAAAAAATTCGAATTTGCGCGTAACATCAAAATAAATGGAAAAAATTCAAATTTGCGCGTAACACCTGAAAAAACTAACCGGTCGCTGTGAATTGGGGTGAAAAAAAAATATTCAAATTTGCGCGTAACATCAATTTTTCGCGCGTAAAATCAAAATAAACTGAAAAAAAATCAAATTTGCGCGTAAAATCACACTTTTTTTGTACACAACATAACATTTTTTGTGCGTAACATAATTTTTTTTTGCGCGTTTCATCAAAAAAAAAATTGAAAAAAATTCAAATTCGCGCGTAACATCAAATTTTTTTCTCGCGTAAAATCAAAATAAATTTTCAAAAAATTCAAATTTGCGCGTAACATTAATTTTTTCCGCGCGTAACATCGAAATGAATTTTTAAAAAATTCGAATTTGCGCGTAACACCTTAAAAAAAACTAACCGGTTGCTGTGAAACAAATGCCAACAATCTCAACAAAAAAAACTTTAAGCTCCGCCCCCTGGTACTGGTCGTACTACGGTAACAGTCATCTCCGTCACTTCAACAGCTATCGCCCGCACAACTATACAAGCTCCACTGCCAGCTGGTCCCGCTATTATTAACAAAAACTTCTTCGATTTTAACCTTTTTTCGATCGATTTTTCCTGTCCTTTCCCCCCAAAAAAAACTTATTTTTTTCCACATTTCCCCCTGCCACGTCATCGCTTCTTAGCACCTTTTTGTAGCAACGTTTTGTATGCGATCGACATTTTGAAAATTTTCTAAAAATTTATAAAAAACAATTTATTTGTAAAAAGATCAATCCACACTCAATGACTATAGAGATATATGGTTAATAAATTTTTTTGAAATCAAAAAAATCGATAAAATCACTTTTTAGAAACCGTACTCTGTGAATTTTCATTAACTCTCAACTCGAAAACATCCGGTCGACTATAGTGTCCCACCACGTCCAAATCCATTTTCCCTAGGGCAATATCGGATAGATCGAATTCTGTATACCGGATGGTCTCTTTGGTGAAGTCTGGTTTCACTAGGACAGTCCCCAATGGATCCACAGCGCAGGATCCACCACGAATAAGGATTGTGTCGTCTCCGTACTCCTTACGGAGGGCGTGGTCGGAAGGGTAGGCGGAGCTTTTGAGGAATTGACAGGAGGAGACGACGAAGCATCTGGAAGTTGTGGTAGGTCAAATTTTTTTTTGAGTTGGATTTGGCCATAATGGTGACTTTGGAGCGTGTAAAAAAAAATTTGAAAAATGAAAAAAAATGGGAGCAGTCAATTTTTTTGCTTTCCTGATTTCAAAACTACCAGTTGAATTTCGAAAATCGAAAATTCTGAGATTTTCTGAAATTTTGGGTCTCACAGCGAAAACTGCTTGCAAAATTTGTTTTCCTCACCTTCCCTCCAACGCAATCGTCCTCATTGTTGATAACCAGACATCTCTATCGTCGACAGTCGGGGCGAGGTAGATTTGGATTTCTGGAAAAAATGCGGCTTGAACTTCTTACAAACAGTTAGACACCTCCACTATGATTTTGTAAGCCCCCACATCTCAAAAGTGGGCGGAGCTAGAAAAAAGCTGTCAACTGCAAACTTGCTCGAAATTCATTTCTGAAAAAGTTTGCAGTTAACAACTTTTGCCTAGCTTTACCCACTTTTGAGATGTGGGGCAGTTTTGTATCATCTAACTGTCTCAGAAAAAATATTTGCTCCAGTGGGGGGTCGAACCCGAGAGTACTGGAACAAGGGACAAAAGTGTAAACAGCTAAACCAAAATAGACTGGACCAAAGAGTCAAGGGTCCCAGTCCCGAAAAAAAATTTTACAGCCTGCGCCTTTAAAGTCCCCACTCACCTTTACTATACAACGTCATTCGATACAATGGCATATAGTTCTCCCAACAGATCGCACTTCCAATCTTCCCGACACTTGTATTGAACACTGGCATAGTTGATCCATCCCCCTGACCCCATACACATCTTTCCAGAGCGGTTGGTAGAAGTTTCCGATGCTTCCCAAGGTATCCTTCCGGGGAATAGAAGAACACGGAGCAGTAGAGGGTGGAAGCTTCTCGTTCGACTACTCCGATAACTATGTGAATGTTTTTTTGAGCGGCTAGGGTCTCAAGAAGTTTGGATTCTTCGCCGTGCTCTTCTATGGAGTTCTCGAAGTATCTGGGAAGAGGGAAAGTTGAGTGAAGTGGAGAATTGTGCTCGGCAATGGGCTCAACAGAGCTGACAGGTTAGGGGTTTACACCTCCTTTTTCCGGCTCCACGAAATTTTGAAACCGTTTAAAATTAGGCTTGAAAAATAAATTAGGCTTGAAATTTTCAGATTTTTGTGTCGGTTTCAATCCATTTTCAGAAATATTTGAACAAAATAAAACTTCAAACTTTTTTTTTCTGAAATTTCTTTTTTTTTTTGGAATTTTCAAGCCTAATTTTCGACTGTTTCGACATGTCTGGCTTCTTCAAAATGTCGGGTTTCAAAATGTCACGGAGTCATTTGTCCACGAAATACAGTCAAAAATTCAATCGCGCTGAACTTTCTTCATGATAAAGTTACATGCGCTTTTAGAATAGATCAAAATGCTTCTCAGACCTAAATTGGGATAGGGCTTGTTTGAGAAAAAATGTCCCAAACCAAAAAAAAATTGCTCGTCAAATCCAACGCCTAGGACGCAAACACAACCAACTCACCTCTTGAACTCCTTCCTCCCTTCCGGTGTCCTTGTGCCCATTGTGATCCCAAAACTGTTCCATTTTGGATATCCTCCGATGAACGCTTCAGGGAACAATACCAATTCCGCTCCATTCTCAGAGGCCTCTTCCACATACTTTTTCACTTTTTCAAGGGTAGCTGCCTTGTCATAAAGAACAGTCCCCGCTTGGACCAAAGCGATTTTTGGCATTTTCTGGAAATTCTCGAGATTTAGCGGTTGGGTATTAGTCAGTTATAGAGCAATACTTTTGATAGCACGGAGTTAGGAACTTAAAATTATTAAAATTAGAGCGCACTGACTGACAAACTCTTCTTTGTTTTTTATCAATCTCAGGTCCTAGAAAAAAAATCATGGAAGCAAAAAAAAAACACCGATCCAGTACAAAAATCGAGACTTATATAGACCATTAATGGTGGCTGACGGCAAAAAATGATGACAAATGGAATTGATAAGATTGTTATTAGGAGGAGGAGGAGGGTTCAGAGAGTAGAGAGAGGGGGACAGAACAAAACGAAACTTGTAAGAAGTCACGTAGACAGTTCAAAATACCATAGGATGATAAAATGGTCTTGTGAGGTCTTGAATACTAAAAACTACGGGTCTCGTTTCAGGGAGCGGCTAAAAATTAATAGGTCTGAAATTTTGCGTACTCGAAAAACCGGATTTTATGTAATAAGCTCATTTATTCAAATTCACAAATTCTCGAAATTTCTGAATTACAAAAAATCCATAGCACCAGAGAAGACAGTTTGAAGAGAAATTTCAAATTTTACAGAAAAAAAAGTTTCGAAAACAAAAAAAATTATTGCCTAAGTGAAACATAGGTGGTGGGGAACCTCCCGGACCTCGGATCTATCGACGAGTTGTCCGGCTGACTTATCACATGTCCTATTAGCCAATCCTCACCGATACGGTCCTCTACCAGCACACATTGACCTTCACGGATCTGAAATTGGGATTTTGGGTTTGAGAAGTTGTAGATCAAAAAATTTTCTATCGATTGCTAATTTTATGTTGGGTTGTATTGGGAAAAGTGGTCGAAATTGAAGTGAGGGGGGTCAGATCAGTTTTTGGAACCCAGGCCCCCTAGTTTTGGAATTTCTGGGGATGCGAAAACATGGATTTGTAGATCAAATAATTTTTATCAATTAGTACACATTCCGAACAGGGTTGATTCAAAAATAAAGGGTCAAACCCGCCAAAAACCAGATTCCAGTTCAAAAAAAGAGATTTTTCTCGTTACTCTCCTTGTGGAATTTATACCAATTGCCAGATAACATTTTGATCTACCAACCCTGCTTAAGCTCCGCCCTTTACCTGAATCTCATCTGCATGTTTTGGCTCAAAATCATACAGAACCCGACAAATCGTGGGCCCATCTGGCTCACTGAACGTTGTGGTGGTTCGAGGACCACTGGACGATGTGGTAGTGGTAGCAGTTGAGTAGAACCCGTCGTCAGAAATCTGGAATTTAGAATAAAAAGTTGATAGTTTGGACACGCCCATTTACCTTCTCGTACTCATCATACTCATTACTTCCTCTGGGTGACGGATAGGCGGTGGAGGCTTCCAGGGACAGACTTGGCGGGGGTAGACTGTTGTTTTCACCGGAGAGGGGGATGGTTAGGATTGTCATGGCGAGACCCTGGAATGGAATTTTCGGTTTTGTTGTTAGGTATGCAAGTGCGCCCTATCGCTAATCTAGGGGGGGAGGTAGATCAAACTGACCCTTAGCTATTATGCTCCAGTTCTACGTCAGACAAACACGCTCTGGGGTCGATTAGCGCGACCTCGGTTAGTTGTGTCCCCTCGATCAAGGTTGCACACCTATTTCGATCCAAGTGCGCTCTATTGTTAACCCAGAAAATGAAGACCAGCAGGCTTCTTTTTTTGATCTACCACTAGCATTCAGACGTGGTATTATGCACCTTATCTTCCGGAAAACTTTATTTCGCTAGGCCAGACTACATTGCCATGCAAACATGCTCCAAAGTCAATTAGCGTAATCTAGGTTAGTTGTGTCCCCTAGAGCGAGTTTGCACACCCCTTGCATTTTTTTTATTTTTGATCTACCGTAACAGTTAAGCCACTCTTCAATATTTCAGATACTCACCGACTTATCCTTAATCTTGTGCTGAAACCTCGACAATCGATGGAACCCACGGTTCTGCCCTCCGTCCACAATATTGATGGCATCGTTGATTTTGTAGTAGAGGTACTCCATGAACTCGAGGACGCTCTGCAAGTGAGTTTTTGCTGTTGACTTGATGCCACTTCCCACTAAGAGACGCAGACTGCCTAGAGTGTCTTTTTCTCTGCGTTCACTCAACCTTCAACAGCTCATATCTCAAAATGGGGCGCAGCTAGAAAACAATGACCAAAGGCAAAGTTGCTCAAAATTTTGTGCTCTACAACTTTGTAGTAGAACTTTTTTTGATATTTCTAACGGGAACGGAGATTCTCACTCACAATTTGCTTAGAATTCGACACCATTACGTCGGCCGTCTGATTGTTGTACATTCTCTTCAACTCATTGTCCAGTACTCCAGAAACTCTTTCCAAATTCTGACGACGACGAGTAGAAGACATCACTTCTCCGAAGTTTTCCGCCTGGAAATATTGGTGTGTTTAGTTTTTCTTTCTGACCTAGATTTTTTAGGCTAGCGCTTTATAAGTCACTGTAGCTGATGGCTCTTTCTTAGCTGATTTAATCCCAAGTGTTATGTTCTATACTAGGGAAATTTCGGAAAAATCGGGACATGTTTCGGGAAGTTTTTCGGGAAATTCAGGAAATTCCGGGAAATTTCGAGAAATTACGGAAAATTTCCGGGAAACTTTCCGGGGGAATCGGGAAATTTTCCAGAGAATCAAGAATTTTTGGGAAATCGAGAAATTTCGGGAGAACCGAGAAATTCCGGGAAATTTTTCAAGAAATTTTTCGGGGAAATCGGGAAATATCGGGAAAACTGGGATATTTCGGAAAATTCCGGCAAATTCCGTGGAATTCCGGGAAAATTGAAAATTTCGGGAAAATCGGGCACTTCGGGATGCTCGGGAAATTCCGGGAAATTATTCTGGAAGTTTTTCGGGAAATCCGAGAGATGTCGGGAAATTCCCGGAAATTTCCCGGGGAAAATCTAAAAATTTTGGGAACTTTTTCGAGAAAATCGGTGGAAAATCTGGGAATATCGAGAAATTTGAGTTATTCCGGGAAAATCGGAAATATCGGGAAACTCCGGGAAAATCGAGAATTTTCGGAATAATCGAGAATTTTTGGGAAAATCGAGAAATTTCGGGAAACTCGGGAAATATCGGCATTTTCATGAAAAAATATCCCGGGAAACCCTGGAAATTTCCTGTTTTATACAGTAGGAGGCACCATAATCAAGAAATTTCTCGAATCCAGTGCCAATTTTTCAAAAAATTCCAAAAATTTCGCAACATTCGGTATTGATTGATTATGAAATATTTCTCTGTATCTCTGTCACTCTCTCACTGAGCAACAAAACAGGCTCCGCCTCTTTTCTTCCCTATAAAAGGAGGAAAAAACGGCCAGAATCATCATTCTTGTTCCGGTTTTCCTGTTGGACTGGTCGTCTTCTATTTTTCCTCTTTTGTAGTATTTTTTTTTTACTTTTTTTGTGCTCAATGACTTTCTGAGAGAAGTTACATCACCTCAATCGCTATTGTGCGGTATTCCATTAACGAAAAATTGAAAAAAAAAGTGTCATGGAGTACGGTAGATTGACCCATTACGTGCCATCTGGCGATTTTAGTGCCCCCATAGATAGTTTTATGACCCTTGCTCTCCTAGCACCTCCCTCTCCCGTCATGCCGACAGAAAGGGATTAGTGTACCGTAACCAATTCTGTTCATCATCTAAAGTGACAGGTGTTGGTAACATAAACATTCTTTTAGTGGTAACTAATAGGATCGGCTGGTGACGTAACTAGTGACTCTTTAAAGTACATGGCTTCTTGAAGGCGCAGGGATGCTTTTAGGTAACTAAGTCTATGCGCCTTTAAACTCGTCAGGAATCTTTCTATACCGCTAGATTTTAGCAAAAAAAAAACGAAAAATAGCCACAATGGGGATCGAACCCAATAGTGCTAGCACCTCCCTCTTCCCGGTATGCCGGAAAAAAAAACTAGTGTACCGTAACCAATACGGTGTCTGCTCATCGGATAGAGTGTAGTGACGTAACTGGTGAATCATCAGTTTTACATGCACTTTTTGCAGAATTCCGAGGAGTTTTTCCCATAAACCACCTCATGATGAGTCAATGAGTGGTCAGTGGTTGGTCATCATGTGGTTACGGTATTTGTTTATCTTTCATCACTTCTTTTTTCTCCCTCAACTCTAGTGGTACGGTAGGGAACAGTCACCAACAATTTTTGTAGCCAATAGACTTCGTTTTATTTTGTTTACCATGAAAATCAAGCCACGCCCCTTTCTCATGCTCGTCTTTCGTTTTGTTATCACAACATAGCATGATTTTGTTTTATTTTTGTACGAATTTTTGAGAAAGTGTTGGGATTTTGCTGGGGAGCACACCATTCGAGTCGAGACGTACATAAAATGTGCGCCTTTACAATATATAAATCGGCCTTTTTGATAATAATTAAGAACACGCCCACTTTTGCAGTCTCGGGGCACAATTCATTTCTCTCAAATGGTGCTTTTCTCCGATAGAAAACCACCATTCTACAATAAAAGTGCAATGAAAATTCAAAAAGTGCCGGCTTTCCCACGCCCATAAAACGTCCTCCCCTCCAATTCGGACGACAGTTTTTCCATTTTTTCCATTGTTCTCATGCACAAAAAAGCAATAAATTCGTAATGGCTTTTATTTCCATTTTTTGTTTCTCTTTTCATATTTCATAATACTTTTCTATCCGAAATTTTCTTCTGGGGAAAAAAAAGATTGGTTTTTTTTCCGAAGGAGCACCATAAAAATTGGTCAAATCGCCTGTCAATTCATCAGAATGACATCGCTCTGAACATGAAAACTATCGGTTTTCGATGGGTGGTTGTCAGATTATTGATGTGAATACGCGAATTTATTGGTATATAAAATCGGAAAAGAGCAGAATTTTTTCGAGTACCTTAGTTTAGATCATCGGGTTTTTAGCACTTTACAGGCCGGCCCGCCCTGTTGGACCCCTCAAATTTTGTAGTTTTTTTCTGGTATATTCAAAATTTTCACATGATTTTTGTCGAATACCTAGTAATGAGTTCATGTTTACCTCCAAACATACTCAAACCTCAAACTCAAAATAAAAATTTCGATAAAAAATTGCTCCAGAAAAAAAAACAAAATTCTGCTTCCGGCCTGGCCTTCTGCAAGTATAGTTTTAGTATCATCACTATGTGTTCATATCATTTGAAAATAACTTTTTTTTCTGCTCAAAGTTCTTGATTTCCTTGGAACCTAAGACTTGACATTACACTCAAGGTTTCCGCAAAAATCGGTGTTATCAACATCTTTTTTTTATTATCAAAAAAAAAATGCTTTGATGGGATACCGCTCTTTAGTTTCGCTCCTTAGCTTGATAGATGAAGCTACATCAATTTTTTTCAAAGTTAGTGTAATGTTATATCTTTCGTTTTTTTTCCTGCAGAAATGTGTCATACTAAAGTGTAATAGGGGAGAACACCTGCCCTCATGTAACGATCAATTTTTTTTTCATTATCACACTTTTTCCTGATTGCCTACCAATTTCCGGACACCTCAGTTAGTTTTTCTGCACACCGGTCACCTCAAACACTTTGAAAACCCCGTCCACTTTTGGTTTCCCTAATATGACAGTTGCGGGAAAAAGTGCTTATCACAAAGGAGTTGATACTGATAAGAACACATGTACCTAGCACTATCAGTTTACGACCGTCCTTGTGGTTTGATGGGTTTTCCCGTAATTGATAGGTTGTTCTGGGAGAGACAAATTGCAAAACAAAATGTGTTTTGCAACGTTTTGGAATTTTCACCTTACAACAAATAGTCAACAATTTGTTATTCTCGAGAAAAAACGTTACCAAGGTTATTCATATTTTTGCATATACAAATGATGATCGACCTTGCTTTACTTACTTACTTTGTTTTTCTACTTTGTCGGTTCCTTTGTTTCGGGGACTACCGTACCCTGGCTAAGAAGAGGAGAAAATAACAGGTCAAGAAAATTTTCGACAAATTTATAACCCTTTTTGGGTATTTTTACAGTAGCTCACATAGGAATCAAATATCAATTTTCAACATACTTGTCTAAATCCGGGCCGGGGTCAGGGAAAGGGAATTTTTTTAACTGAAAATTGATAACTTTTCCACGGAAAGAGCTATTTTCAGTTAATAACTCGCTTTTGAAGAGAAATAAGCATCTTAAATTTGAAAACTTCCATTTTTTCTCAAAAATTTACGCTGAAAATTCGAATTTTTTTTTTCAAATTAGGGCCCGCCGGGCCGGGCCGGGCCTGATTTGGACAAGTATGATTTTCAAAATTAAATTATTTTGGGACTTTGGATGATTTTTAATTGATTTTAGCATGTATTTTAGGCTCTTTTTCGGTTTTTTTTCTGGTTTTTTTGGAATACCAAAATTTATAACACAATTTGTACTGATATCCCCTAGAAACAAAAAATAAATCAGGGTTACATCTATATTGCACTTCGCTGTGATGCGAAAACAAATTCGCCAAACTGGTTTTGGGAAGCATGGGTTAAGGGGTGATTAAGTCCAGCTGCTCCGGTCGTTTGTAAGGTCTTACTGGGCACGGGAACCTTTTTTTTTTTTTTTTGAGAGAATACATTGTTCTGGATGTACTGAAAAAATTGATTTGACCTTCAGAAAACCGGTTTTCTGCGGTATCATGTCAAAATTTTGATCTACTATGTAGACAATTTTTTGGACTTTGAAGGTACAATTTCGAACTGAATTCAAATCTAACTAATTCTGGCCACCACAAAATCCATTTGACTACAGGGCGGCTCGACAGCTGCTCATGAGCTCCCAGATAGGTGTGACCGACATAGAGTAATTGGGCTCGCAGTAGGGTGTGAGTTCCCCCTTTGATGAATAAAAGATACCGGAGCACTTTAGGATGAAATGATGATCATCATAATCTGACAGGTGGATAGTGTAAGGCGGTATTCCCAGGAGGAGGAAGGACCGCCCATCTCACTCTTCTCTGTTGTCGCTCCGTTACATTTCCCTCATTTCCTCCTCCATTAGACGGTTAGTACCGAACAAAAAAATTGACACATAAAATCGAATAAGTGTCATTTTTTCTGTTCGTGAATATCCATAACCGCTTAACCCTTCCGCTTCTCTCATTTTTCAAAATTTTGACTCTTATCTGTATTGCGGATCTCTGTTTATTCTAGTGTTTTAGCAATGTTTTTCTAGTGTAAAAAAATGAGAAATGGGTGGTTGACAGAAAATTTTGACGAGGTGACCAAGATTTATTTAGGCGTTTCACTCGATAGGAGTGAAATCTAGATTAGCTGTCACTGTCAGTTTAAAGGCGCATGGGCTTTTTAACAGGGCTGCCATGCTCATGTAGAATCGGGATAGATTAGCATACTAAGCAACTGGACGATAAGGTGTACTACTTGCATATGCAATATGTAAAATACCTAGTGACCTTAAAGGCTCATTGGTTTTTAGAAAAACTTTTTGAATTATCTTCTGCTAATGCGTATGGCTGCTACCCTCCAGAATGTACCCCCAGAAGAATGCTCATGCGCCTTTAAGTACGGCTCTTCTAAGCGTGCACCTTCATAATATATTTACCACGACACCATTCTTCTCGCCTCCCCGTCATCTACCCTTTACAATGGATATACATGCATATTATTTCCAACATTTCCAACTTCTCTCCCCTCTCTCCATGACAACATTACCCCAGTTTCTACTCGGATTTTTGTTGTTTGTGATCAGTCTTCTCCCAAATTTTTGAATAGGGTTTTAGGCTAGTGGCTTATTGAGGGGAGGGTGCCATCGGTGATTTTTCGGGATTTCGGATCAAAAAACGTCGTTGCGCTTGAATATCAGGCGTGTCTAATTAGATGCACAATGTAACCTATCCAAATCAAGCACATATAGGATGTATGTTACAAATATCGCAAAAATTTGTTCGCAAAAGATCACATGTATTAGGTTGAACCGAAAGTTTTGCACCAAAGTTAACTTTTTGTTTTAGAAAGTTCTGAAATTTCTGGAAATTTTCTCAATGCTATCACATTGTAGAAACTCCCATCTTTAAAAGGTATACCGTAAATCCTGTATTTGATGCCCATGTGCGTTTATTTTTCAGATGGGTCTCAAGAGTGTGCGTCTATTACAGGTGTGCTTCTAATACAGGTTGTGATTTTATTTTTCGTTTATTTTTTCTAGAAAAAAGGAAATTTCGGATAACTTGCATCAAATGTTTTTTTTGCAAACTGCTTCCGAAAATGTTCAACTTTAACTTGAAATTGTCAAAAACATACATTTTCATCATTTCAATTCAAAAAAACCTAATAAAACACTTTTTGATCGGAAAAATCGCCTGTTCTGTAACCCCTCTGTAACCCCGGACCACCTGTGACGACGTATAAAAGCACAAAAGCGTTTAAAACAGGGTGCGCGCTAATTACAGGTGTGTTTCTATTAAAGGGTGTGCGTATCTTTTTTATAAGGGGTCTGAGGGTGTGCGTATATTACAAGTGTGCTTTTAATAAAGGTGTTTCACAGTAATTAGATTTGTGGTGGTTTTGAATTAAGTCTAAAAAATTTTTGAAAACTGTGTTTATGGTGCAAGACTTTCGGTTCAACCTAATGAATAGAATTCATTTTCTTCAGTACTATATTGTGCCCGTGGATGCTATATGGATCATATTTGATACATATATCATTTCACCTCGTGTTCTCTTCGGTTTTGTTCGTTTGGACGAACTAAAAAAAGCATAGATAAGGCGATTAATACCGAACAAAAAAATGAAACTTCACTTCAATTTTGCGGCAGATTAATGCATTAAAATTTCATGAAAATCGGATTAAAGTTTCATTTTTCAGATTGAGAACAACCGTCTAACATCCCATGTTTCATGTACTTTGAACGTTTTGTTGGGAATTGTGAACAGTTTTTATCACAGCCAACAGCCAACGAGAACATCAAAGTACAAATCGAACAAACTACAAAGACATCAAACTGCGAAGTGAATCAGAAAAAAATCATCAGAGACTTTCCACTTTCCAAGTTCATGAACAAATTGAATTAATTGTTTTATTGCCTGTCTCTCTATCTCTCCCTCCTCCAAATCTCTCAATCTCTATCTCTCCTTTTTTTTCTGAACGCGCCCGTCCCTGTTGTTCGCAAAAAATCACATATATTAGGTTGAACCGAATGTCTTGCAACAAAGTTAACTTTTTGTTCTCGAAAGTTCTGGAATTTTCTAGAAATTTCTTCAATATGCTAGCACATTGTAGAAACATCCATCTTTGAAATATATAATTAGGATTGTGGTGGTTTTGAATAAAGTCTGAAAAAAAGGTCTGGGTAAGGCGATTAACCCGACAGTTCACTTCAATTTAGCGGCAGATTAATGAATTGAAATTCCATGAAAATCGGATTAAAGTTTCATTTTTTCTGATTGAGAACAACCGTCTAACATGCCATGTTCCATGTACTTCAATTTTGCGGCAGATTAATGCAAAAAAAATGTCAAAATTTTTGAATTAAAGTGTCATTTTCCTGATCGGGAATAAGCGACTAGATTGTACATCAAAAAATCCTATCATTTTTTTAAAATGTAGTTTGAACGTTTTGTTGGAATTGAGAACAGTTTCGATAACATCACAGCCAACGAGAACACCAGAGTAAAAATCGAACAAACTACAAAGACATCAAACTGAATGTTTCAAAGTCGAAACCGTCTATCAGAAAAAAATATCGAATTAATTGTTTTATTGCCTGTCTCTCTATCTCTCCCTCCTCCAAATTTCTCAATTTCTATCTCTCTCTTTTTTTCTGAACGCGCCCGTCCCGTCGTTGAAAAACCAACACTTTTATGCAACGTCGACTTGTCGGGGAACATGTATCATGGAACGAAAAAGAACTAAGTCGACGTGGCTCTTCTCTTTTTCTGCTAGGTTTTTTTCTGGTTTCTCTAAATCTCTCGGCGCCTCATGCTACTGGCCGATGTTTCCCTTGAAACACTGGGAGCGGCGCCTTGAGAGCCCCGGAAAAAAAAGAGAAGGGCAGTACACGATGGCACGAGATGAGATAGAAGGGGAGAAGGGGAAAAAAGTGCAAAGAGGGAGGCACGGGAAAAAATAGAAGGAGATGGACTTTTCTGCTGAGCAAGATTTCTGCTTCTTCCAAAAAAAGGCTTTTCTAAGCCGCGGAATCCCCTGCGCGCGCACCTGTAGGCATGTTAGATCATTAGGGAAAGTTGTCGGTGTAGTGTAGAGGTAACACTTTTGTCTTTCGTTCTAGCACTCTTGGGTTCGATCCCTATTGGGGTTATTTCTTTTTTTTTTTTTGTCAAAACAGCTGGGGTGGTATAAAAGATGCCTGAATCGTCCCTGCGCCATTAAATAGCCATCAGTACCAAAACGAACGGCTGGTTGAAAAAAAGCCATGTACCTTTAAAGAGTCACTAGTAGCCGATCCTACTAGTTACCACCAAAGTAATGTTTATGTTACCAACACCTGTCACTTCAGATGATGAACAGAATTGGTTACGGTACACTAATCTCTTTTTGTCGGCATGACGGGAGATAAGGTGCTAGGAGAGCAAGGGTCATAAAACCATCTACAGGGGCACTAAAACCATTTTCGCCAGATGGCATGTCATAGGTCAATCTACCGTACTCCATGGCAATTTGTCGACGGCTGATGGTCTAAATAGTGGTTTTGACGGAGCGACTTTTGATCTTTTTATTTTTTTTTCTAGTTTTTGCCACGAATACAAAAAATAATCTATTCAGAAAAAATCGACAAGAAATCATCGAAAAAATCGAAAAAAAGAGTTCCCACGATTCCACTATAGCTGTTTTTTTCCATATTTTTCAGCTATCATTTTCGGTTTTCTCTATACAGATTCGTTTTTTTTTTCTGAAACTCGAGGCTGCCAAACGTCGCAACATTTCCAATCTGAACACTTGGTTTCGAGAATGTTTGTTCAGTGATTTTTATACTAAAAATCGGGAAGAGAGACGGCCTATCCCGAGCAATGGCTGTGTTTGCTAATATTTTTTTAATAGGGCGTTCCTATTAGAGCGTTAGGCTTGTGTTTTTTTTTTGCGGTCAATTTTTTTTGGAACTGTTGGCGAGAAAATTCGGCTCAATAAACAGAAGAATTGAGCCTTGTTACTGGGAGGAGAGAAAGCAATTGAGATACCTAATTCATCTAACTTATACAGTGCGGAGGAGCAGATTCCTAATTTATTCATATACCATTCTACATAGTTGTGATGGGCCGGGCCCGGCCCGGCCCGGCCCGCGACCGATTTTTCCGGGCCGGGCCGGGCCGGGCCCGTTCGGCCCGCTCGGCCCGCCAGTTACCGCGAAGTTTGAATTTGAATTTTTTGTCTCCCCAAATCAGCTGATTTTTGCCTTTATACCGTATGTTTATTTCTTTTGCATGTTTCGATGTTTACCTCTGTTTGAATCACGAATCCGACAATATTTGAAAAAGTTTTGAAAATTTTGAGATTTTTTCATAATTTTGGGGTAATTTTTCATAAACTTCTCCCGGAGCCGGCCGAGAGTGCCGATCAAGTCGGGACGGGCCCGTTTTGGCCCCCCCCCGCCGCGCGATTTCTTAGGGATGCCAATCTATGTGCAAACAGTCGGATTATGTTGGAAATCGATTTCCCGCCCCGTCCCAAATAACCCTCAAATCAGGAAATCCACCCAGTTCATATCTCATTACTCTAACTAATAAAGAGAGCGGTCAATCCCCGTTTTTCATGAGATTTAAAAGTGGTGACATAACCCCAATCAAGAACGAACTTCTTAAACTGGTGTGAAGAACAAAC
>GL379789.1:553224-606739 GCA_000143925.2 Caenorhabditis brenneri | reverse complement strand
TCCGATCAACAAACTTGTTCGTCTTGACGGAGCGATTTCAATGGATGATGTGCCGCCGGTTGTAGCGTGGGTGTACCCGGGAAGTTGGGAAAGGAGGGACCTTACAATGTCAGTAAACTTGTATGCCAGCTGCAAAATGTCACCGAAGATGTCAGCTGAAGGAACGATTGTGTTCATAAGTGGTCTCGATTTATCCGGAGACACGGGAGGATGATGTCAGTTGAATCACTATAATATTCTCAAAATGGTTGTTTTTCAGCAGCTCACCATTTCAGGATTTGAATTTATGTCGGATGGGATGAACGCACACGGTGAAACGCAAATCCATTGTCCTCCGATAGATCGTCTTGTTGTGATTGGACCATTTGTCGAGACGAAGTCTAGTGGATGTGATGTTCATTTCCGTTGTGAGAACTCTTACTCTTTCACGAAAAGAAAGACAATCCTCGGCCAAATCATTGATTACTGTCGACAAACTGATTAGCTCGATTTCTGAAAGACCGCTCGTGAATACAGTTGACGTGACTCCCGGAGTTGGAGACCCATGTTCTTGGATGTGTCCACTTTCAGCCCACCAATTTATAGAAAATTCGGCTCTATTCGACTTCAGAGGTCCGCTCAGAAAACAACGGTCCGCTCAGAAAATAACGGTCCCCTGACCCCTCGAAAATAAAATAACGGTCCGCTCAGAAAACAAAGGTCCGCTGACCCCCTAAAAGTAAAACAACGGTCCGCTCAGAAAATAACGGTCCGGTAGTATGGAACTAACAAAGTTCGACCTTAGAGATTTTTGACACATTTTTTCAGCATTTGTTAGTGTTTTCAGTTAATTTTAAAAAGAGCTATCAACAGTGATTCTAGATGGTTTGTAGTAGTGATTGAAATTTTCCGCTGCTTTTTTGACACATTAGATGGCATAGAAGCTGTAGACAGGTGGTTGAAAAGAAGAGAAGAGATAGGGAGGTATGCTCCAAATGATTCCGCCTGGGCTGTGTGTTTCCTAAGCCTGGTTCAATTGTGGTGCTTTACGTTCTCAAAGGTTCATTTAGTTGGCTCAACATCAAAACAGGCTTAGGAAACAGAACACAAATAAACAAAGCTTAATTAGAGCACAACATCGAGTAGGTTGATTCCGGAAAGTATGCTTACTATCGACCCTAATAAGAACAAACTATCTAGAATCACTGTTGATAGCTCTTCTTAAAATTAACTGGAAACACTATCAAAAGCTGAAAAAATGTGTCAAAAATCTCTAAGGCCGAACTTTGTTAGTTCCATACTACCGGACCGTTATTTTCTGAGCGGACCGTTGTTTTACTTTTGGGGGGTCAGCGGACCTTTGTTTTCTGAGCGGACCGTTATTTTATTTTCGAGGGGTCAGGGGACCGTTATTTTCTGAGCGGACCGTTGTTTTCTGAGCGGACCTCTGAAGTCGAATAGAGCCGAAAATTCCTAACCTACGTGTGAAAAAATTTTATGAAACCGCCTTCTTCCTCTCGAAATTCCGAATTCAAAAATGCAAACACCCATTTTTTTGTTCAAGAAACCCCTAAACAAACTGATCCAAAATTTTCGGAGCAAAAACAAGTTTCGAAAGAGAGAAATACGATACATTTCGAGTTTTCGATCAAATACTTTTTTGATCGGATGCGAATTGAAATATATACCTAGAAAAAAGACTGTCAAAATCCCCCGTGTTCAAAATGTGTGTTCAAGGTCATTTTTTCTTTGGGATTGTACACTTTTTTTGAAAACGGGGGGTTTATGACCTGGGAAAATATTTTAGAAACCACAAAAAGGGCTCAAATACAACTTCAAAAGCACTGAAAAATAATATTACTTCGTGGAGAATCATGGAAATCCCTATAGGTTTCTAGATGAAAAAAATCAGTTTAGAAACCTTAAAAAACCCCTCAAACTCCCCCAAAATCCCAACAAAATCATGAGAAACTCGACACCCTTCTATTCCATAAGGGTGTCTTCGGGTGGGGGTGGGGTGCCGACTTGATGAATAGTAAGTGTATGGTCGGGGGGTTGTTTCGCAGCGAAGTGTTCGAATTCCTCCTGCGTCTCTTCAATCTCTTCTTGTCATTTTTCAATTGTTTCATTCTCTATCGTCTCTTCATCGAAAAACAATCTCTCGCTTCCCCGAAATTTCTGTCTCCGGCAAGCAAGGCTAGGGGGGAAGGCCGCCCGTTATATCGGGTTGGGGACAGACGGACGGTTCAACGGGGAAAGGAAGGGTTCATCTTCTTTGTCAACAACACATTTATATATGCAATTCATTTATTATTGTTTGTGTGTCGGTTGTTACTTCACGGAGAGAGAGGGGGAGAGGAGTAATTGATGATATAATGGTCATTATCGGTGTACTACTTGTCAGTGATACGGGATGGGAAGACAGGTACTGGATGGCATGGGCAAAAAATGACTGAGATAGGCCAGAAAATAGTGGGAACTAGCTTGGAAAAGATGAACATTGGTAAAAACTGTGCTAAAAATCAGAAACATGACTTTGTAGAGGGGATAGTTGGGTTATTTGAAAGCGCGGGTTAGGAATTTTCTATAAATTGGTGGTCTGAAAGTAGATGTAACTGTGAATGAATTCTGAAATTTCCAGCCCTCACTGGAGCCTGAGAGTCTGGAAATCTTGATTAGGGGGCAGATATTTAGATGAAGATTTCCAGGCTCTCAGGTTTCAGTGAGGGCCGAAAATTTCAGAATCCACTCACACGAGCATTTTCTTTCAGACTATCAATTTGTAGAAAATTCCTAACCCACGTCAGAAAAAAATTAGCTTGTTAGAAGGGTTCTGACCAGATTGGCAGGGTTTAGAATGAGCATGTAAGGTGTAAAAACTCTACTATGTCATTTCTGGACGTCAATTATAAAATGTATGGCTTTGATTCAAAATATACTGGAAATTCGATCGAATTTACAGTTTTCAAATTTTTCATGATTTTTTGAATTCCTAGCTCCTGTAATATCTAATGGTATCATATTGGTATACTACAATGACAGATTTTTTAAAGGCACATGAATTTGTTAAGGGTGATTTTGTCACTTAATCCCACCTGCCGATTAATTTTCGTTCCAAGACATCCAGTCTCTGTGACTTCAGAAAAGTCTGCCAATCCACTATAGTAAACTATCATAAAATAACTGTCTACTAGCTATTAGCAATGGAATAGGACACTGTAGCTAACGAATAAAAACAAAAAGAAACACATAAAAGTCAGAAAGAAACGGTTAATTAGATAATACGCGTATAATGATCATGATGACATGGATGACGGATAAAAATGGGTGGCTAATAATGTGATGACTAACACAAGGAGAATGTGAATAGAAAAATACAGATGGAAAAAAGTTAGGGATCGGAATAGGGGCCAAAACTAAACAAATAGAAATATGTGAACATTTCAAATCTCCTGAATATTTTTTTCAGTCGATACGAGGAGTGTAAGCAGTACTTCAAATGTACTCATCCGAGTGGAAACCAAGGATTATGTGGCCATGTTGGGACGTTTGGCGAACTGAGCGAACACTTTGCCCGACATACGTAAGAAAACATTCTGCAACTACAACATTCAAAACTTGCATTTTCAGTAAACAATACCGAATTCGCTGCAGTAATTGTGAACAAAGATTTGTCGAGGAAGGTTTCTATTTCCTACACCTCAACATCAACAACAAAAAAAGATGCCAAGAGGAAGTGAGTCTTGACAAGAATTTGGCCCAGTTATCTATAGTTCTTGTTTCAGCATCGGAGTGACATCAGGCATAGTGCAGAGTCGGTCAGAGTAGTCTGGAAAAGTCGGAACAATCATATAAAGGCGTCTACCAAGGAAGAGTACGATGATTTCATCGCCGACAAGGCTTCGAAGACTCCGGTGACACCCACGATCAATGCAAAGTCCAGAAGCGCTCCGGCGAGAGATCAAAGACAGTCAGTGAAGAAGCCGAGAAACGAACAAGTTTGCCAGGAGAAGGAGGCTGTTGAGACGAATCCGATTCCAGTTAATCAGCCAGTTCAGTCGAATGAATCCCTGCCCGATGCTCAACGCAATGTTCTGAACCCGCAGTCAGTCTCTTCATCTCCAGAATCCGCCGCTGACCTACAATTAACCGACGTCGAACGGACTCCAGGAGGATTTGTTTCCACGGAAACTCGTCCACCGTCGACGGAAAATCCAATCATTGGAGAGGAGCAATCTCCAGCATCAGCTCCACCGCTTCGTCAAAATCAGGAGTATGAACAGCCGATGAACAATGATTTTCTTTCGGAAAGTTGGCGGCCACCATTGGTGCCAGTCGGATTTGATCCCCGTCGACCACCACCACCACTCGGAGTTCAAGTCCCCACTCAAACCTTTGAGTCTCGACGATCATTTCGAGCAAGTGAGCAGCAGGTCGGATCAGGCCGAGTCGAGAAAGAAGCTGCCCCACAAGATCGCCCAGATCAGGTAAACTATCAGCCAATTGACCTGAAAAATAAACCTGGCTTTTTTTCAGCGTCCTCCCACTGCCCAACAACAATCTCCAGGCCGCCCAGATTCTGTACCACTCTCATCTGCCTTCTCTGCTCTGGATCTCGGACATCAGGACAGAGAAACTGGGCAACGGACAGGGGATTTCCCGGTCAGCTCGTCGGATCATTCACTGAGGGGTCCTGAAGATCTGAAAGAAGAGCATGCTCAGAGGGCATTGAGCCCTCAACCAGTTCCACCACCAAACCCGGGTCAATACTCTTTGAATGATCTGTCCGCCCCATGGAGCACTGAAGCGCCACGTCTCGGCTATCATCGCTCAATCGGATCTGCAACCAGCAAGTCGGCTCAGACTCAGAATTTTTCTCGTCGCCAAGACCTTCTCAATCAGACTGATCAGCGTCCAGTCGAACCTCAGGTCGTCAGACCGATTGCTGATACTCCAGCTGCCACGCACCCTTGTCCAGTCGAAACCCAGAAGTCTTCTCACCACCAGCCTGAACGCCGGAGCCGGGAACAGGAACGAAGTCCTACTTTGGACCCCCTCCGACACTTTCGCGGTTTGAATTCCATCGGAAGAAGTGCTCAAGTGACAACTGCAGTCAGCACCGGACAGCCTCCAGATTCTCTATTCCAGTTTCCTACTCGAGTTGATCAGCAACCGAGATCTGCTCTAGATGGGCCTCGTCCGGAACCGATTGCTGTCAGAACCGACTCCCAAAACGAATTGGATGCAAATGAAGTTGTTCATGAAGACTCTGTTCATGACTTTGACCACGATCTTGGCCGAGATGAGCCGATGGACATAGACCAAGAGCCTGCAGCCACTATTCCACAAGACGCCCAAACGCCTCCTGGGTCTCCAGAAGAACGTGACTCCGAGCCAGAGCCGACTCGCCTCAGTGGAAGACCTCCATCCAGCGCCGGATCACGTTCCCGTAGAGTCCGCCGAGACAGTGACGAGTCCTATCGACCGGATTCTCCTGTGCGCCGCAACAGATCAAGGTCAGCTGCCAAGAAGAAGAAGAAGAGGGGACCAGCCAAGCCTCGCAAAGGAGCTAAAGGTCGGAAACCTTCAAACCGCAGAAGATCTTCGGCTAGGAAGTATTCCGAGAGTTCTGAAGACTCCAACATGTTTGATGATGATGATGCTCCAGCAAGAGTTCCAATTCGGGGTGCTCCAAGTGCTGCTATCCAGCAGAATTCCGTTTCTGAACTGCCAGACTACGAATCTCCGGACGATGAGCCAGCTCCAGCACCACCTCGAAGAGGACGACCACCTACTCGAACCAGTCAAGTGACCAAGCCAGTAGCCAAACGGACGAGACCTCCAACTCCGGAAGACTCGGAGGACTCCGTGGAGTCCTACCACCCACCACAGAAGACCACACGTGGAAGAAGAAGATCATCCGGAGCGAGAGAGTATGATTATGATCCGCCGTACAGACCACCGGTGGCAAATGTTTCCGCCAGGCCGACTGAGCGGCGCCGGACCCGCTCTCAAGGCGCCGCGGATGAATCATTGGAATTGCCGAAAAGGACAAGACGTCGAAAATCTACATCGACAGTTCAAAAAGACACAGCTCTGAGCAAAATAAGGGAACAGCTTTTGAGGCAGCGAACACCGGAGCAGGTTCTGAGGCAACGGACACCGGAGCAAGTTCTGAGGGAGCGAACACCGGAGCAAGTTCGGAGGCAACGAACACCGGAGCAGGTTCAGAGGCAGCGAACACCGGAGCAGGTTATGAGGCAGCGAACACCGGAGCCCGAGATAAGTGACCATGAAATGGAGGAGAGAGCCCCTAGAGATCCATCGGTTGAAGGAGAAGATGAGTATGAGGAGGTGGCACCTGTCCAAGAAGTTGCACAAAACGATGCCCCAGTCATCCAGGAAGTCAAGCAGGAGCCAAGAGAAGAGCCAAGACGAAGCCGTCCAGAATTCAGGAGACCAGTTGGAGCGGCCAGAGGCTCACCAGACATCGAAATCATTTCCCATATGAGAAATGGTAGAGTTCTCTCTTTATTCTCGAACCCATCCACTCGGGAGTCATCGTTGGCTCGTCAAGGGAGTGAGCAGAGGGACTCCACCACTCAACCCTATCCAGTCGATAGAGAATTCTACGACAGAAATCGAGTCGAGGCTCGTGGAGGACCAGTTCAGAACCAGCCAAGGAACCCACCAAGACCGCCTCAAGAAGTTCGAATTCCACCGCGCCAGCCACAGCCTACCATCAGCCAAGGACCACGTCAATCCAGACCTCCGTTACTGGGCACGAGGTGAGTTTTGATGAATGTTTCTCATTAAACTTAATTATTTTATTTTCAGACCCCATCAGCCAAGGAATCCTGTCCCTGTTCCTAATACGTCAAGCCTCAGACCACCAGTCGACACTTCCGGGTTAGTAACTTACTAGAGTCACTGGCGCAGCCAAAAATTCAATAATCTTCAAATTTTTCAGATTGGTAAGCTCGCGAATCATGCGCCCCGATGAGTTCCACCGAGGAGCCACTCACACCCGGTATCATCCCGGAAACGTGAAGAGGACGCTGTCGAGGGGGAGCTCTGGAGGTCGATCAGCGTCTGGAGGGAGCTCAGGGGATCGAGATGAAGAGAGACGTGATGAGCCAAGAGCCCGTGCACCAGCAGGAGGAAGAGCTCCGTATAGACCACCATCTCGGGGTGAGGTTGAGTACGTTGAGCAAGCTCCAAGACCAGATGCTCCAAGACATGCTCCATCGGGAGGAAGAGCTCCGTATAGGCCACCCTCTCGGGGTGAGGAGGAGAACCGAGAGGCGCCGATGGCTCCGAGAAGATCTGGAAGGACGCCAGTACGGAGGTCTTCCCCAGTCGGCCAAGCTCAAGTCCCTCCAGGTTAGTTAAAGTTTTTTGAGCACCCGATATAACTCTCTTTATTTTCAGCGCAATCCACAAGACAGCCACCGAGCAGGGGGCAGGTCATGGATAGACAGGAGCGGATACGAATGGAGATTTTGAGGGAGCAGCAGATTGCCAGGCAGCAAGTGGACCAATTGGCTCGGGGCTTTGAGCAGATAGTGGCTAGTGGTGAAGCCCGTACGAAGGCCATACAGGAGGAAGCAGCGAAGAAGAAGACAATAATGGAACGGGCGACGTAACGAGAAGTTGTCAGTTAGTTTGATCTCATTTTTCTTGTGTTTTTTCACTTTTTTTTAATTTCTGAATTGTGTTTTGTGGTCCATAAGTGTCTGATGACCGGATTTTTCGATTCAGATGCTTATGGATCATGTTTTATTTTTCATAGTTTCTCCTGTTTTCCTGTTCACATCCCCCATCTTCCTTCCTTATCGTTAGTAACTCGTTCTAAAATTGGGTCTAGATCTCATCTTTTTCCCAACCTTCTAGTAACATCTTTGTCGTCTAACTCTCCCCTCATTTCTCCCTTCTAGTCTCTTCTCTCTTCCCACTTTCTCTCTAGATGTCTAATTCTCTACCGCCGTTTCCCTAGTCGCTTATCTCTCGTTCTTCGTCGTCTATTTCTCCACTAGATAATTCTTAACTTGTTGATGCGCTCACCAGCAAATATCTTCTGCTTTTGATCTTCCTGCTTCGCTTTCTGCTTTCATTCACATCTTCTGAATTTGAATTTCAAATCTTGCTAGTTAGTTCACCGTCTTTTTGCTCCCCACAGTCTCTGTTAGGTAAGATCTTCTGCTCCTTTCTCCAATTCTCTGGCCCTCTCCTCATACTTCCAGAAGTTGTTTGTAATTGTCGTTGTGTGTGCTTCCTGGTGCAGCACTAATGGCGATTCTGGACTCTTCTGGTTAGTTCAGGACAGCTGGAACTCGGATCTTTTGATTTTTTTGCCGATTGCCTCGAATCTTTCAGTTTCTGTCTCATCTCTTCCATTTTATTTTCAGTTCCGTCATCTTTTGACTTGAACCTTTCATTTTCACATCTCTTGAATTTGAATCTTGCTAGTTAATTCACTGTCTTTGTGCTCATCAATCTCGGTATTAGCAACTTATCTAGTTGTCTGAATTGAGATCTATCGATTTTTGCTTCTGATTTCTTTGGGACGGCTATCTGCCTTGTTCGTTCATCATCTTTTTTTCCTTTCCACATGCTTGATCTTGATTCCTTTTCCTTTCGATCCAATCTTCCCCTGTTCACATCTCCAAAAAACCCTGAATTCTGTCTAGGAGCTCATCTTCACTAAGATTTCTTCTGTGAATGCTTCCAGAACCATCCATCTCTTCCAATCGAATTTCATCCCAACATCACTTGTCATCTGACCATCCTTTCTACTTTTTCTGTCCTGAAACCTCTTCTGAGTACCTGAAGTTTGTCTAGGTACAAATCTTCGTTGTCTGAGTTGAGATTCTATGACTTTTTTGTCCAGCAATCTCATCCATCTCTTCCAAATCAATTTTCATCCCACCATCTCTCATCAGTCTTCCTTCCTAGGAATTGTGATCTTCCCCTACAAGTTTTCCTCGGTAATCACCGTGACTCGAATGCCGGCTAGTTGGAAAATCGAACACTTCTGCTTTTATTGCTCAGGAAAATCTCTAGATTTTCTTTGTCAATGTGTCTTGGAGCGTTCAATTTTTCATCTTTCCGTCATTTTGACCGCTATAATTATCCGCGGATTTCTTCGATTTTTCGAAGAAGCCACTTCTGTTTGACTTCTCTTCCCGTCTTCATTCGCCATCTGTCTTCATGTTTTGTCCTGTAACTAGCAGTTCTTGTTATCGACTCGAATCGCCTATCCGTGACCCCATTTTGGTCAGTAAGACGGGGACCACCCTCGTTTTTCTGTCCTAAACCTCAAAAAAGTTTTGTTTTGAGGTTTATTAAGTTTCTCGTTGTTTTTGAGTGTCTATGACAATGGAACTTGTGAGAGTGGGAATTTGAAAAAAAAATTAAAAATCTAAAAATCTAAAAATATGCTTTTGTACATCCAGCAGCTTTTCAAATTTTTCGAAAAAAAAAATTTAAAAAAAAATTCCCACTCTTTAAATGACATTCTCATATAAAAGTTTTCTGAGGGTTTAGGGCACAAAAGTTTTCGTTCCGATCTTATGTCGAAAAGTTGTCCTAGCTGATCATGACTTTATGAGTTACAGTACCACATATTTTCCATCCAAAACTTTTCCATCATCATCTTCCAGTGTACTACCAACTCACCAAATTCTATCTCTTTCACGTAGATCAGTGTTCACTAGGATGTGGTACTCCGACGGAAAAGTTCCGGAAAGCGGAGCATCGTAGTGCATGTCTTTTAGCAGAGTTCACGATTTTATTCAAACTGTTTGATCAAAATTGTGAACTCTTCTGAAAGACATGCACTACGATGCTTCGCTTTCCGGAACTTTCCCGTCGGAATACCACAACCTCTCTCCGAGGACAGTAACCTTACTTTTTTCAATCTTACTGTAAGTTGTCAGCTCTCTCTTTGACACTTACACCAACCCCACCGTCGCACTATGTCAGTCTATCTGAAATACAGTACTGACCGAAAATCAAAGTTTTCGTGCCGTTTCGGTTCCACGACGCTTTACAAATAGACGTACGTCTTGTTGCGAAGTGTCGCGGAGCCGCCTTTTCAGTTGATTTATTTGGCAAAGATGATGTTTTTCGGCCAGGACTGTACTCAATCCTATCATCTAATTTTTGCAATATGTTACAGCATGAACAATTTCTTAGATATGTTCCTACCATAGCCTTGAATTTTGAATATCATCATTCCTACCGTAGCAACTATGTTAGTTCTGCTCTCTCTCAACTTCTTTCCTTTCAGTTACAATTTTATTAGGTGGATTTAAGATTCTTCATCATATTCTTACTTCTCTATCTTCCATCAACCAAAATTCTTTTACTAAATTCCAATTTTTAAAATCCCTTTCTTGCTCTTTCTGCTCTTCTTGATATCCAACACATTATGAGAATCCGGATTGCTGTTCCTAACGTAGTCTTCGAGTTCCGAATGCCATCATTCCTACCGTAGCATCTATGTTAGGTCTATACTTAGGCACCACAACATAATTTTCAAACTTAATTATTCGATGAGAGTTGTATATGTACATGTTCCAAATATTAATATAAGTACGCCCAAAAAATTTTACGGAAAAATATTCACTACCAGCTGAGTTATTGTCATTTTTCGATGCGCCGATTACTACTGAAAATTCCGCCGGCGCGTTGCCGGCGGCAATGAAAAAGAGGGGGAGAGCCAGCGAGGGGAGTTGAACTCGCGCCTTCAGATCGACTGGCAAGCGTGTACGCCACTTCTCCACGCCTGCGGAAGGCGGCCGACGCCCGAGGGCCTTTATATTGGTGGGGTGTCGGCCGGCTTCGTCAGGCATTTCGAGTGCCAAAACTGCAATTTCAGACGAAAATAACTTTTTTTGCGGACTAAGGATTTTTGATTTTTTATAAGGAAATTGTTGCAAATTTGCTGTAGAATCCGATTCTGTAATAAAAAGCGGCGAGTTTTCATTGCATCATACCTAAATCTTCGAAAAACAAGATTTCCAACCGATCATCGCTTGTTTGGAAAAGTAAAAAAGTACTTCAAACTACTTCAAAGTTTCCAATATTTTTTACCTATAGTCTGGGAGTGTTCCTTGATCAAAACCAAAAATAAAAACCTATGGTCATCACTGAAAATTTTTTCCTATTTTCACTTGAAGTTTGGCTCGATCTAGAAAAAAATGCGGACTAAGGATTTTTTATTTTTAGACAAAAACCATTCCTACATATCAGGAACTAACAGAAACAGCAAAAAAACCTTGCGAGTTTTCCCTCCTTCGGGGTAAAAATGGAGTTTTTCTACTAGAGACCCCAATTTTTCGCCATTTTCTCGTCTTTATCTCCTGAACCGTAGGTCTTATAAAAAATCTGACTTTACCATCGGATTCTACGTGAAAAGTTACGTACGTACATGTGTTTTCGAGCCCAGTTTCGGCCCCCTTCGGAGCGTTGAACAGGCTCAAAGGTGCCGCAGACCGCCAGGCTGAATTTTTTCGACGCCCCTCCCCCTCTTCATTGCGCCCCCTATCTATACTTCCAACTTCTTCCCTTTCAGTTACGATTTTTTAGGTAAATTGTTAATTTTCATCATTTTCTTATAACTCTATTTCCACTTAACCAAAAATATTTTCTAATAATGATTGCTCTCATGCTCATAGCTTTAAAAAAATCCCAAGTTTTTTCATGCTTTTCTATTTCCGTTCCTGCCTCAATTTTCAAATCCCTTCCTTGCTCTTTTTGTTCTTTCTGTTATTCTGAATACCGCCCCCCCCCCCTTTAGAAGAACCCGTATTGCTGTTCCTACCGTAGTCTCCGAGTTCCGAATGCCATCATTCCTACCGTAGCATCTATGTTAGGTCTATTCTTCCAAACTTCTTCCCTTTCAGTTACGATTTTCAAGTACATATAAAATTCTTAATCATTTCCTTCATTTTCTTATTCTTCAATTTCCCTTCAACCAAAAATACTTCCTAATAATGATTGCTCTTATGCTCATAACTCCCATATAATCCCGAATTTTCTCATATTTTTTTTTTGATTTCTAGTTCCCTTTGTGCTTTATTTTTCAAATCCCTTTCTTGCTCTTTTTGCTCTTGGTCTTATTATTCTGAGTACCGTCCCCCCTATTAAAATGTTTTTCCCGATTATTAATTGCCTTGTTTTTTATATCCCATTAGCTCCATCGTCCTGTTTTTTTCCAATTTCTGTTTTTCTCATGTCAATAAATTATGTCAAGAATTCAATAATAAAATGATTGGAAAATAATTCGATTTTCACTGTTTTCCATTTTTCGAAAAGTCAGTTATTTTCTGAACGGTACTTCTGCTTACGGTTCACCGTCTACGTCGTTAGCGGATCCCAGTGGAAAAGGTAAGGGATGTAATATTTTGATTTTATTTATTTTCTATTTACAGGTTTGGAGGAACATCTCTAACTGGCAGCTGCTTCTTCATTAATCGCTTCCTCCTGAAGTATACTCCCAATGGAATAAGGTGAGATGTAAATAGTTTTTTTCTTTTTCCGAATTTATTATATTCATTTTCAGGTTTGAGAATTGACAAAATCGGCAAAATCAACAAGATCGGGAACTCATACTTCACGATTCGGATCCATCAGATGGTCAGTTTTTATATTCAATGCGAAGTTACTACACAACTCCTATGATTAATCACTTTTTAGTGGCCACCAAGAGTTTCTGGTCAGCCACATATTTCTAATTAGCATATTTCAATTTAAATCTCCCCGTGGAAACTGTGAGATGTAAAGAATTATATACTTTTTCCACATTCATATTTTTATTTCCAGACAGATCTGTATTGCAAAACGTATTCCTGGCAGCCAACAAGATCCAAGAGACCGAATTTACGAAAATTGGCGGGATCGGCGAGATCAACAAGATTGGTACTTCATATTTCACAATCTGAATCTTCTTACAGAAGGTCTGTTTCACAGTTACTACACACCTTCTATAAATGCACTTTTAAAGTGACACCAATGTGGTTCTAGCAGATTGTTTTGCTAGAAACTTGAAGCTGTGGCAAGGACAATGATAACCAAATCACTACAACTGGATATGAATGGCAAAAAAGGATGAGTCGATCTTTTTTTGGGATTGGGGGAAGACATCGGGCAACATTTCTAGTCGTTATGACCAATTTTGGATAGGATGGGTCAAAAACAAATTATAGAGGAGGTGGAAGTATATTTCTAGTTTATGGTATCCTGTAAATCATTTAGTTTAAATGACGGGTTGGTCTCCGTTGTACTATTATCTCTGTTTTTCACTGGGGCGCTCATTACTTCTGGCTCCGGGGGCACGGTTAGCCGCCGGGGGAGAGTACAACTGACCTTTGGAGCGGGAGGTGAACGATATATGGGATTTTTTTTCGAAATTTATTTTGACTTTTCCACCTATTTACTCTTGTTACTTACCTAGAGAGACAGCAGAGAGAAATACAGTCTAGCCATCTCTGCGTCTTTCACTCCCTCTTTTTTTGACTTGAGAGGCTTCTCGACAAGTAGAATAGGTAGAAAAATAGTTGAATTTGTTCAATTTTCAACATTCTAGTTTGTAATATGTGTAATAACCCATGTTTCGGGTTTATCAGGCACGTTTCGTCAGGTTGAACCTGAGGTCGACGCACCATATAAAAGCAGAATAAAATATTCCTTAGCACATATTCTCTGTGTAAAAAAACCACGGCGTGCTTCTAGGAAACCACAAAAAAAACCACTTCTTCTAGGAAGGTTGTCTTTAAATAGTAAGACGATGGGAAAACTGGTTTAACGAAAAAAAGAGATAGGTAATTTAGCGAATTAGGGTGGGACGGATAGTGATAAGATATGGGATGTTAGGTGGTTTTGTGAATTGTTTTGGTGATCAGGCACTAGAAATTAAAACTAGAAAAAAAGTGTTATGGAGTGGGACCATTAGGATTTGTCGCTACATTAATCTGCTTGCAAAGTGCTGAAAATTGTTTTTTAAAAAAGTTCAATTTTTCTTGTTCCCAGTACTTTGGACGCAATTTTTTGTTGACTTGTAGGATCCAATTTCTAATTTTACCCTCATGCACAGTATCCAGATGTTATTTCAAGGGATGAGAAGGATGGAGGTCAAAAAAGACACACACAATGGGGATGGGAAACAGAACAGCTGGAATGGCGCCAGGTCATTTGCATATATCCTTGGATCTTTGTTCTTTCTATGGAAGACCATTCGTTAGGAATAGAAGGAAAAAACATCTGCCTTTAGGGCTTGACCCTTAGCAGGACGTAGCGTGAAATTATTTTTTACGGATTCAAAATTCGTGAAATTCTGGAAAACCGTAAAATTCGTAAAAAGTAGTTTGGTAAAAATCAGCATTTTGCCGGAAAAAAAACTTGTTTTAGAGTCAAGGTAACAGCAAGCTAAAGAACAATTTCAAGATTCTAGAATTGCCATTACTCTTTCAAAGAAGATTCTTGACCCCCGAGCACAATACCTTCACCAATTATCTACTTCCCATCTTCCCCCTAAACTAATGGTGTACACCCCATATGACCCTAATAATCTAAAATTTTACGATGTGTGTAGACCCCTCTGGTGGTTACAGGTAGGTGTTACTCGAGAAATGATTGCTCGTGGGATAGATCGGAATCTCAGGATGAAAGATAGATGCGAAATGGAAGGTTATTTTTGTACTGGGAAAATGGGATAGGGGGTTTAGGGCCTTCATAGTTTACAGTGAGGGTTTTTGATTAATTGTGATGATCTTTACTAAATGATTATGAGAATTTTTCGAGTTATCTGACAGCGTCTGACAATACCAAGAGCGGTTGAGTTGCGTTCGACTAGAATTAAGATGGTCGTAACAGTGTTGAACTTGCTAAAATACATCTAATTCAACATACCTACGACACTTTAAAAGGATTATTTTCGTAAAAAATAGCGCAAACCGTCTTAATTTTTGGCTCTCCAGACATTATTTTCTTATTTTTCGAATTTTGGATTTTTTTCTTGGCAATTTTTCAATTTTCCAAATCCTTTGAATTTCTATATTCCTCATATTTTACTTTTTTCTCATTCTTTCACCTTTATTCCCATTTTTCTCCCCCATTTTCTTCAAACTCCGCCCCCTCTTCCCAAAACACCCCCCGCTCTCCCAGGAGGCACGTACGGTCAATGTGGTGGTGGGCGGAGTTTGTTATTGGCGGGCAGTCCTCCCCGCATTGTCTTCTTTTTTTGATCTACCCTCTCTTTTCCATTTCCCTATTCCCACTCCTACGCGTACCACCACTACTCCAACCTAGGCCAGGATATCTAGTATGGTCGTTGGAGTGGAGAGAGGGTGGCCACACAATTTTTCGCTCTCTACGTTATCGTTTTCGTTCTTTTTCCTTCCCGTCGTCTTCTTTTTTTCAAGATTCTTTGAAACTGTTCTCGATTCCAGTTATCTACAGTACACCCAAAAGTCAACCTACCCTCGTTGCGTATAAAGGACCTGGTCTAACAACATCAGACCCAGGAATTCCATCCGTTAGGTAAGTGGAATTACTATTTGAAACTAGGATAGAGGCGGTAGTTTTACTAGATGACTTGATGGGTCATAAGTTTCATTGGTTTTTAGCCATCATCATGGCGATGTACCGCTGCCAGTTTCCCCATCCGGTGGTGTGCACTGTTGTCATGAACCGTGTGGAAATGGGCGAACATTTTGGGAGGCACACGTGAGTAAATGGGGGATCGGGGGACTAAAGAAATTGTGTCAGTTCAGTGGGTTCAGTAGAACTGGTACGAGTCATAGGTTGTCAGTCCGTTTGAGCCCTAAGTCTGACCAGGAAGGTTGGAATTTTGGTTGGATGGGATCCGTTAGTGGTAATCAAAGCATTAAAATATCGGTATTTGAAGTTAGAGACTGGTGAGGGAAAGACGGAGAGAAAACTACAAACTAGCTTATCTGCTCCATCAAAATTTCGACAAATACCCGGGACTCAAAAAAACTTCCCGGGTATATTCCGAAATCTGAAAGCCGCCATATTGCCAATAGTCCCGGGTGTTTCTATGAATCCCCTGTTCAACTTGTGTGCCCCGGGTATAGACGATACCTTTCACCGAAGTCCACGGTCCTGTCTGCCAGTAATCTGTTAGAAGTGCTGAAAAATTTTTCCGTTTGCACATTTTCAATTGTCGCGTGGCACCCTTCCAGGCCTTGTCAATATGAAAAGCGTGCAAGTTCTCGTCCTGATGTACAGTACCGTGCAAAAATATACGAACACCCCCGTTTTTCAGTTGATTTTTGCTGATTTAGACCTACTTTGAGCATGCGCCAAACGGTCAAAAAATTTTTCTACGGCTTCAAAAAATTTTGGGCGTATGTAGAATAGCTTGAACTTCATTTTTGTAGTTGACAAGTTTTTCGTGCAACCACTCTCTCGAGAGTTAGAGCTCATTTCATGAGGGACCCATGAAAACATCGAGATTCCTATGGACAACGAGCAGTTTTTGAGGTAGTTGTTTTGGATGAGCTCTAACTCTCGAGAGAGTGGTTGTACAAAAAAGTTGTCAACTAAAAAAATGAAGTTCAAGCTATGCTTAGTATGCACAAAATTTTTTAAAGCCGTAGAAAATTTTTTGACTGCGTGGCGCTCGCTTAAAGTAGGCCTAAATCAGTGAAAATCAACTGAAAAACTGGGGTGTTCGTATACTTTTGCACTGTACTGTATAACTAATTCATTGATTTTTCAGCGGCTGCTACACCATGAGATGTTACAAGTGCAACACCTCGTTTGTCTCAATGGAGGTCTACAAAGAGCACAAGGATTGGTGTCATCCAGTAAGTTGATTTTCCAAACTAAACTATTCTAACGTGGGTATCTTGAACTATTTTTCTATCTTTTCTAATTTTTGGCGAAAGAGAGAGTACTAAACGAAGTGAGCATGACAGTACGTCTCATCGGGTAAAAGAGCTAGAAAAGTGATTCAAAAGAAAAATGCATTTACAAGTCTACTGTAAAATGGTTATCTCAGACACCCAGTGATGTGGAGGCCTACCAGACACCAGATAAATTGCATGCGATCCATGAAAACTGCCATCGTCACTTTGTGGTGCCAGCGACCAAAAAAGAGATTGCTGATGGTCGTGGGGTGGTTCAATGGCATCTTTACCAGAATGGTCATCAGCAGATTCAGGAGCTTCATGATTTTCAGAAGGCTCACCCAAATCAAGTGAACTCCAGTGGATATCAGGGGTACAACAATCCCTATGGAGCATCCAATGGTCCGCACCCCCGTAACTCTGCATCCGGTGCTTCGTACAATCCATATCAGCACCAACGCAACTGGAACCCAAGGAACTATAATGGAGGATGGAATCGGGGTGGATGGAATCATCGAGGAAGGAACCGTGGTGGCAGAGGAGGTGTATCCTTCCATTCGAGAGGTGCTTCGTGGCGTCCGTTGGTCAGCAATCAGGATGGTGAGAAGGAGAATGATCAGGTATGTGCCTTTAAATTGAAGAATGGGCCTAGGATGAGTAGTGAAGTCTGCTAACCTCAAAGAAAACCTACATCCGACTTTAATTTGGCTCCGTGACGTTGATAAAAACCTTCAAAACACCCCCCCCCCCTTTTCAGTCGATTTTTGCTGATTTAGGTCTACTTTGAGCATGCGCCACACGGTCAAAATTTTTTCTACGGCTTAGAAAAATTTTGTGCGTAACAAGCATATCCAGAACATCATTTTTGTAGTTGACAACTTTTTTGTACCGCCACTCGCTCAAGAGATACAGCTCGTTCCATGAAGGACCCTTGAAATCATCGAAATTTCTATAGAAGGTTTCTGAGGTAGCTGTTTTGGACAAGCTATATCTGCCGGGAGAGTGGTTGTAGAAAAAAGTTGTCAACTACAAAAATGAAGTTCTAACTATGCTTTATTCGCACAAAATTTTTTAAACCGTAGAAAAATTTTCGACTGCGTGGCGCTTGGTCAAAATAGGTCTAAAACAGCGAAAATCAACTGAAAAAAGGGGGTGTTCGTATATTTTTGCACGGTACTGTACATGTATTTTTATCCATCCTATACTAGTGGCGAAACGTCTAGAATACCAAGTCCTAATTTCAGAACCGTGAGCAACCCTCTACTCCAACCCGTCCAGCGCGTCCGCCAACACCATTCACATCACCTGGGGAACTTGCTCCACTTCAAATCGTCTCTCCTCCCGACACACCAACTCAAGCATCTGAAACAGGAGGATTTCCGCTAGTAGAGGATCCTCAAGAGATGCCTCAATCGCCAGTGGACGAGGTTGAGGTTGAGGAAACTGCTCCCAAAAATCTTGCTCCCCAATCTGCTGAGCCTTTTCTTCCATCACCGACTGCTACTGAACCAGTTGATGCGATTCCTCTTCCATCAGAGGTTCAGGCAGCTACACCGACAGCTGACTCCGAAGCACAATCAGAAGAGCTGTCAGCACCGGCCGAGCAGCACCAAGACGTCGCCATGATTGCACAGGCTCTCCCAACTTCTGAGATTCCTCTCCCACCGTCAGTAGTTAAGTTGGCCCCATTGCCATCGCCAATGGAAGCTGATCTTGGAGTACAACCAGAAGAGCTGCACAAACAGCATCATCAAGACGTCGCCCTCATTGAACCCCAGAGTTCTGATGCTTCCCTTCCACTGTCACTTGAAGTCATCCCGCCGCAATCGCCACCTGCAGCTGAACCTGCAGGACAAGATGCTCTCTCCGCACATGAAACTTCTTCTCCACAACCAGTAGCTGAGGTTGTTCTTCCGTCACCAACCGGATCGGCAGCTGGTCTTGCAGCAGTACAGCTAGAAGAACAGCCAGTGCCGACAGAGCAGGAAGCTCCCCGTGCTCCTGAGACTCCTCTTTCATCACTTGCTCCACCGCCATCACCACTGCCAGCTAGCCTTACAGTACAGACAGAGCAGGATGCTCTGTTCGTTCCACCGTCACCATCGCCGGCAGCTAGCCTTGCAGTCTTGCCAGAAGAGCAGTCAGCACCAGATGAGCCAGTCGTCCAGATGATTGCACAGGCTCCACTCCCACCACAAGCTGGAAATGTTCCGGTGCCACAGCCAAGAGATCAATCAGATGAGGATGATGTTATTTTTGTTTGTGAGGTGAAGAAGGGTAAAGCACCAAGACCATCGCCGGCAGCTAACCTTGCAGTACGACCAGAAGAGCAGCAAGCACCGGATGAGCAAGCCGTCCAGGTGATTGCACAGACTCCGCCCCCACCACAAGCTGGAAATGTCCCGGAGCCACAGCCGAGAGATCAATCAGAAGACGATGATGTAATTTTTCTTTGTGAGGTAAAAAAGAATAATGCGCCACGGCCACCGTTGCCTCCACCGCCACCGGCACCAAAAATTCATTCACCGGTAAGCATTCATTGTCCTTTTTTTTCACAGATTACGTTTTTATTTTCAGCACGTCGTTATCGATTTGGGACCACTTCCGGAACTTCCAGCACCTCCGATGCCTCTTCCGATGCCGTCACCCAACGAGAACCTTCCATCCCCCACCGCAAAAAACGGACCACCGGCTTGGTTACGCTGCAACAAGTGGAGCGATCTGAAGGAAAAGCTGTCTCCCGAACTAGAAGCCCAACTGACTCCGGATCAACGCAGAGGTTATATTGGATCGTTGTGGACTGAGCACCCAGAGCCTGCCCAATCGCCTCCAGGACTTCACGATGGTTCACAGCTTGGTCATAGTCCCGAAATCTCTGAGGCTCCAGCACCTTCCCATCCCGTCCAGCAAAAGTCCAGTGGAAGCTATCCTGATTATCAACACTGCGATTTCATCGGACAAGTTAGAATTGAAATTGATGCTGATGGAAAAGTTCAGGTGCTGGGCGAATTTTCTCAAGACGAATCTCAAGGCCGCCAAGAATCAGGAGAGCAAGGTCATCATGGAGCTCAGACCCCCAAGAGATACGAGGACCCAGATCGCCAGCTCACCCCAACTCCGGACCGTCGAAGCTCACAAAATACCCACACTCCTAGCTATAGGGATACATTGGGATCACCTGTGTTATCCTCCCCCGAAGGATCTCCACCGGCGCCCGTGTCTTCAAAGCCACGAGGATCGAAATCGGTGAGCTTCTCCGAGCCACTCGTCCAATGCTGTTACCTTCTGTTGAAGTCCCAGGAGGTAGAATACCGACAGTTTATTGCCAAGAAAACTGAAAAAAGAGTCAGTACATCGTCAATCCCATCGGTACCACCTCCGGTTAAGAAGGTCGCCACCGTCCCACCCGCCAAGATACCTGCTAAGGCACCTGTCAAGGCTCCAGTGCCAAATGGTAACATGTAAGTTTTTTATCGATTGATTTTTCTTAAGAAAATATTTCCAGATTCGACAGCATCCTCGATGTCATGTCCTCTCCTCAGGGACCAACAATCTTGGGTGTCGAACGTAAGGAGCTCGCGCCTGCAAAGGTCAAGGGACCAAATTTCATGGCAAAGAAGGGATTCACTTTCGGAAAAAAATAATTGAGGGCACTTCTTATAAAAATGTAGATAGTTTTACCTAGCGACCACTTTTTTCTTCTAGTCGTTTTCCCCCTTTTAGTCATACCGCCCGTTCCTTCTCTCTTTCTCTAATTGAACCGTTTTATATTTTTAACAGCTAGACTGTATTATCTATTTCATATCGTAATCGTTATTTCTAGTAGAAATTTCTTTATAGTCATTGCCTTTCAATGGTAATAATAAGAATTGTTTCCCTCAATCTTTGCTTTTTTCCTATCGAGTTTTTGTGCTCTGCCATATTGTCACCCCGTTTTTTTTCCACTCCCCGGTTATCCGGAAATCACCCCGATTTTGACTAGGTTTTTGCCACCGAAACCCAGACAAATTTCGTTTTTCTGTCCTCCAAACCTTGAATGTTTTCTGAAAATATTGCTAACTGGGGCTCTCAGCTAGCAATATTTTCAAGATTTCTGTCTAAACCTCTACTAGAACTTTGTTCTAAGGTCCCGTTGCGTGCTCGGAAACTTGTTACTGTAGAAATTAACATTGACAATAATTATTACAGTAATAAGTTTTTGCGCGCAAGGTTCAAACCGCTGATTTTCCACCAAAAACGTCTTAAAATCAGACAGTTTTTTTTTGAAATTGTACTTCCCTTTTCTGACTAATTCGTCATAAAGTACTTTTTTTTTCAAATTTCATTTTCAACAAAATTTCAGAAAATCGTATCAAACGAACTCAGCAGGTCAGTCTTCAGTCAACATTTATTCTGCAAAATGTGAGTTTTTTTTCCGAATTTTAGCAAAGTTTTTCAAAGCGTTTCAAGTTTTTGGGCTTTTTTTCGCAAAATTTGACATTTTTGATGGAAAAATAGCGCAACCTGGCTGTATTCCAGCAATTTGTCCCGCCTGTAATAGTAATTTTTCCTGAAAATCACGAAAAACTAGTCGAAATTCAATAATCTCCACTAGAAACCGCCAAAAACGCCATTTTCTGTCTTTGTGTCGTTAAATAAAATGCCCGGTGTGCGCCCACACCGCCACGCCAGAATGCACAGTTTCGAAAGTTTGTGGGTTACTGTAGTATTTTTTTTGCGATTTTTCGAAAAAAAAAAGCTTTTTTTTTCAATAATATTTATTAAAACTCGAAGTAAGAAAAACACAATTTTAAGAAACCCAAAGTGATAAAAAAAATCGTTGGACACAAAGCTCTAAGGTTTTAAAGTATTGCTCTTGAAAAAATCCGCATGGAAAAAGAAAATTTTGTAAGGGTAGCGAAGAGATCAATGATTATTTCGTAGCAAACTCAAAAATGAAGAAATCGCCATAGAGCGCATTTGCTTCATTCTTGAGAGAATAGTATAAGGTTGAAAATGATAAAAAAGGGGGTCACCAGTTAATTAAAGCTCTTCAAAAATCAATAATCACATGTGAACAGAGGCACTGTAACGGACGTGACTGCTGGGGACATGCCATTTCGATGGGCGATACTGAAAAATGAAAAATTTTAGTATTAGCAATGGAGCGCACTTGCTCTCTGGACTCACCCTGATCAACAATTGCCCACTTGTGGTATGCGGATAGTAATAAGCGTATGCCAACCACGCTCCAAAGGTGAGTAGCAATAAAACAATCATTGTGATCGTGGCGACTCCTCCTCTTCCCTCATTCTCCGTTGGCTCTTTCTTCCAGTCCGCTGACGTAGTATCGATTTTAACCTTTCTTATTTTCGTCACCTCCACCGGGATTTCTCTGGCTCCCGGGAACACTTGTTGCTTGATGTAGTCGTCCTCATCGTAATCCTCGTTCTCATCCTCGTTCGCATCACAATACAAGTTCTTGCTCCTCTGATAGCAATTTCCCTCGAACCAGTGTTGACGTCTTCGATGGAGGCCGGATTCGTCGGTGCAGAATGGGCCGCCGTGGGCTTTTTTGGAGTGGCACCAGAGGCAGTTGAAGTGGGGGAGGGTGGCGTTGGTGCAGGAGTCGCAGGTGTCGAAGGAGATGCAGGCTGGAAAAAATGGGATTATTTTTCTTGATTCGGAGCCTAGTCTGGAGTGATTTTCGAGGAAAATGGCAAGAGACTTTTCGATGTAACTCTGCGAGCTCTATCCGATGGTATAAAAATATCACCCACATTTTATTCATTGACACTTCCTCATTAATGCGGTCGGGTAATTCCAAGCCAAAATGAACTGACAGTAGCTTTGAGGCGCTATATCTCGGTTCCCCGTGGCCCGCTTTTCAAAAAAAAAATTTGGGGTGGTTTCAGACCAATATAAGCATATTGTGAAGTTTATAGGAAATTCCAAGTTTTTGGGGTTAAACACCTCCCTTGTCAGACAAAGTGCTCACCAAATTACAACCAAAAGTCCAGATTAGACCTGACGGGACCAGGCCGGGCCGGTCCGGACCAGATCGGATTGGACCAGACCAGGCCGGACCGGGCCAGACCAGATCAGGCCGGACCTTACCAGGCCAGGCCGGACCGGACCAGACTAGACCTGACCGGACCAGGCCGGAACAGACCAGACCAGACCGGACAGCGCCGGACCAGATTATGCTCAAACCTACAGCTGGCCGAAATCACAACCAAAAGTCCAGACCAGACCAAACCGGACCGGACCTGACCACACCGGATCGGACCTGATCTGACCAGACTAGACCAGACCAGATCAGACCGGGCCGGACGAAACCGGACCGGGCCGGACTAGACCGGATCGGACTAGACCAGACTAAGCTCAGACCTACAGCTGACCAAATTACAACCAAAAGTCCAGACTATACCTGGCCGGACCAGACCAGGTCGAACCGGACCGGACCAGACCCCAGACTAAGCTCAGACCTACAGCTGACCGAAATCATAATCAAACGTTGACGGCTTCCTAACTTTCTATCAGGGTTTGCCTGCGACTGTCGAATGAGAACTTTCCCCTCCGGTCTCACATCGCCATTGGTCAAAACAACAGTTTACAGCACAACCTCAAACTGTCCTTCTAAGAATTCTCCAAGTCCCAGGATTACTCTACCCACCCCTTCTAAACCCCGATACTCACTAGGTTGCGCTTTCAAAATCACCACCGTATTCGAGACGATCTTCTTGGCAGCCAACTCGATTCTATGGTACTCGTAGATGACTCGCTTTGGAGTAGTCGACTGAGCAAGGTTATGTTTGAACATGTAGGCATCCGAGATTCCTAGCTTCACTGGATGATTGGCATCCGAGATGTTGGAAATATCATAGGGAACATCCTTGTAGATGAACACAATGTCTCCATTTTTGTGGAGAATTGCTTGGAAGGTGAACGCGTCGGTGGCTGGAAAATTTATTTTTTGGGGACTAGGAAAACCTAGGCCACCTAAAAATCCACTCACTTTTATCCTTATCCTCTTTCAACTGCACATTCCGCCACTCGACGACGAATGATTCCCCATCGTCGGCATACACAATATTAGAGTTCTGTAATTTCAGCCTTGTTGAAAAATGGGCGTGGCTTCAAAACTCACATTAAGATAGGTATGGAAATTGGCCATCAACGGAGCAATATATTGAGTGGCGGCCAACCAATTGTGAGTGTGGTCCCCAATGTAGATGAACCCGCCGGTGGCTATTGTCAAATTGGCCATTTTATGACCGTAGAATGGGAATTTGAATTGGAGACGGGCGCCCTGGAAGAATGAGTGTTACCGGACAGACCAGAACAGACCAGAACAGACCAGGCCGGACCAGGCCGGACCAGACCAGACCAGACCAGACCAAACCAGGTCAGACTGGACTAGACCATACCGGACCGGACCAGACCGGACTACACTGGACTAGACCATACCGGACCGGACCAGACCGGACCAGCCCGGACCATACCAGGCTGGACCAGATCGGACTGGGCCAGACCGGACCGGACCAGAGCAGACCGGACCAAGCCGGACCAGGCCAGACCAGGCCGGACCAGACGAGACCAAACCGGACCAGGCCGGACAAGGCCGGACCAGACCAGGCCGGGCCAGAACAGGCAGAACCAGGCCGGACCAGACGAGACCAGACCAGACCGGACCAGGCCGGACAAGGCCGGACCAGACCAGACCAGGCCGGACCAGAGCGGACCGGACCAGACCAGACCAGATCAGGCCAGATCAGACCACGCCGGACTAGACCAGATCGGACTAGACCAGACCGGACCAGGCTGGACCGATCCGAACCGGAACAGGCCCGATCGGACTAGACCGGGCCGGATGAGTCCGGGCCAGACCAGGCCAGAGCAGACCAGGCCGGAACAGACCAGACCGGATCGGACCAGACCAGGCCAGGCCACGCCGGGCCAGACCAGACCAGGCCAGATCAGACCGGATCGGACCAGACCGGACCAAGCCGGACCAGGCCAGATCAGGTTGGACCAGACCATGTCGAACCGGACCGGACCAGACCAGGCCAGGCCGGACCAGACCGAACCGTGCCGGACTAGACCTGACCAGATCGGACTGGGCCAGACCGGACCAGACCAGACCAGGGCGGGCCGGGCTAGGCCAAACCAGACCGGATTGGACCAGACCAGGTCAGACAAGACCGGACCATGCCAGATCAGATCAGACTCGTCCCGACCGGATCAGGCCGGACCAGACCAGAACAGAACAGGCTTGATCGGGCGAGACCGGACCGGACCAGGCCGGACCAGACCATACCAGACCGGACCAGACCGGACCAGCCCAGACTTTATTTCAGACCCCCATAGACCCCCAAAAAAGTGCTAACCACAGCTCTCCGATAGCTCTGACTGAGCAGCGGATGACTCATGTTGCCGATCGTATTGGGTTTCTTCATGAAATTTTCCACGTTCACCCAATATTTTTTCACTTTCTCCTCGTCTCCGACATAGGTTTCCGCTTGATAGTATTGATGGTCGATCTAGAAAATAAGGGCAATATTTTTCATTATTTTTTCGAATTTCCATGCAAAATGAAGAAGAGAATCATGCAAAGAGGGTCATGTTTTATTATATTATGCAATAGAAAAAAAAATCAAAGGTACATGCAAAATCAAAAAAAAATTAAAAATCATGCAAAGGCCACGATGCTTCGTTCCCTTACCGAGTCCTGTTTCACCTCGACGTCTGAGGGTACTGTAGCTGTGGCTGGATCGATTTCCTCCTCCCCGTCGAATTCCTCAGAGGAAACCGGGGGTTTTGGGATGTACTCTCGTTTTGGAAATGGTGCTGCTCTGGCTCTTCTGACTGGGGAGAGGGGCACAAATTGCTCCTCGTGGATGTTGGGTCCAGCGGTGGAGGGCTCCGAATAGCGGATCACTTTTGGAATGTGCTCTTGAGATACTTCGATGTTTTGGGCTGAAAAAATGGTGAGATTTGGAAAATTGGTGAGAATTTTTTGATCACAAATTCCTATTTCTGAATGTTCAGACCAAAAATAGGCTTCATGGATTTTTCGAGTAGCTGGGTTAGGAATTTCCTATAAATTGGTGGTCTGAAAGTAGCTGTCTCTGTGAGTGGATTCTAAAATTTCCAGCTCTCACTGGAGCCTGAGAGTCTGGAAATCTTCATCTGAATATCTGACCCGCCCCTTATTTTTTTTGGCGATTTCAGATGATGATTAGGAGACTCTCAAGCTCCCGTGTGGACTGGAAATTTCAGAATCCACTCACAGAACCATCTACTTTCAGAACACCAATCTAGAAAAACGTTCCTTTGTAAGTTTTTTTTCTTACCATCTGCTATCCTCAACACCAACACCAATGCCAGTGATAACATTGTGATTGTGGTTATCCTCCTCATTTTTCTGAAAAACATGGAAAAATTGACTGAGGTAGCAACCAAAAAACCAAGAGTATAAAAAGTGCTAATCAGAAAAAAAAATAACACGAATTTTCGTATTTGTTGAGCTGATTAGGAAGTCATGTGCACTTGGGAAAACTAGCAGAGATTAATCCGGTTGATTTCGTTTTCATGGGAAAAATACACATGGTGAGAGCTCTGAGCAAAAAACTAAAAGTTTTGAGATTTTGTGTCAGAGATAAAGAGCAACAAAAAGAAGTTCTTATAGGGGGAAACTCGGAAAGGAAGGGAAAAAGGACAAAAAAAGAAGAGGAAGGAAAAGTTTAGGGAGTTCAAAAAAAAGAGGAAGAGAAGTGACGTTGCTTTTTTCGGAGGAGATGGGAACAAGGAGATTGTGATTTTTATGTTGCTTTTTGGCGCCGCCCATTTTTGCAATTTTAGGACGCATTTTTTTCAAATTTTTCAAAAGAGAATAATCAAAAATTGAGTTTAAAATGGGCAAAAAGCCCACAAAAGTTTTTTTAAAATTCAAATGAAACTGATGAAATTCCGTACTAGAACTGGACAGTTTAGAACCATACAAGATCAAATTTGTATGTCCTGCTCGGAAAAATTTGTCCTGAGCATGCTTCTGAAACTCGGGCCGGCCCGGAGGCCCGGATCCAAAAAATTTGAATTTTTCACTGAAAATTCGTTAGTGAAGCACAAAATTTTCCAGATTTTTGGGCCGGGCCTTGAAAATTTCTGACAAAGCCCGGTCCGACCCGTCACAAGTTTGGTCCATAGCCTTTACCGGGTGACTATTTACGGTTCTAATTCAAAATGTTCTTGGAAGGGTCAGCTCCCATCTCGCCTACAGAAATCACACTTCAGGCCCGCTTCCATTTTTGTCCTTGAAATATTTTTCAAAGCACTTGGTTTAGTGATCCTAGGAATAACATAAACTATGGTTTCACCTATATTTTTTTTGTAAATTTTGAACAAAAAAATAGACTTCAAGATAAAAAAAATTGCCGGTCAGCTATAGTAAAAGTAAATAGAAAAATAATGGTAGTGTTAAAAATTTTTGTTTTCGATAGACCAATAATATTGTAGTTGGGTGACTTTGTATTGTCTAGACTCCCTAATCGGAAAAAACACTATATAGTGGCTAGAGGAAATTATTGTCATCTTGTCGAAAACACATCTCTAAGTCGAATGTTATTGAGACAGTAGTGAGATATGCAAATGCGCTTCGCTGGAAAACAAAAATAGGTTGGACGCAGTTGAATTATTTTAGGCAAATACTCAACTGCTTTGACATCTTTCGCTATTTCTCAACTGCTATGGGGGTGATCAACTGCTATGTTGTAACTGCTAGTGTTTCAACTACTATTTTCGCCACTTTTGATGTCTCAACTGCTATGACTATGGTCTTAACTGCTATGAAAATGTTGAAAATAGCAGTTGATCACCCTCATAGCAGTTGAGTATATACCAATTTTTACGCCTAAATCTAAAAAATTTTATAAGTTCGGGGGGTTAGTTTCAAGATTATTGAAATTTAGGTAGAAAAAAAAATATTTTTTGTTAGTAAAGCTCATTTACATATCTCACCGTTGAGGATGATGTGCTCAATAACAAAAAATTTGGAAAAAAATGTCAAATTGGATGAATTATCATGTCAACTTCGACACCGAGTACGCAAACACCACCAAATAAATTATGAGAATGAAAGTGCACAAAATCATTTACTGGGGGGACTGGAAATGACAGAATAGTTTTTGACAAATGATTCGAAAAACAAAAATCAAGGTAAGTGTGCTCCATCAACAATTTTGAATGAAGCGAAATTGTCTTCCAGACGATGTGAAGCTCCTGGCGACACTAGGCGACCTATTGCCATTGCTCTCATTCAAAAAATCGTCATGTAATTGTCCAAAGATAGACAGACACAAAATCACATAGGAAAAAGGGATTTTAGACCCTATGAACTCGGTTATCTTTCAGAAATGCGTGGCGGAATAGAAAAAATTGAAAGGGCCAAAAAAATCCTTACTAAAAATATCTAGGTAACAATCACTTTTATGGTGTACCTTGGGTCAAAAGTTACAACCTATTTTCTAGAAGAAAACCTGTTTAAACCTCTCTCTCTCTCCAAAATAAAAAGTAATCAATGCCCATTGTTGTCTTTTCTCTCCTACTCACTTCTTCAAACTAAAGTTGTCGACTAGGGAAAAAAATGTCTTTCAACGACGACGACGAACAACTATTAATAATTGACGAGAAGATACATAGGTTTCTGTGTATGTGTAACACCTTAAAGGGACAGAAAAAAATCTTGACTTTTCTTCCTCTCGAGAGACACTAAAAAGTATAAAAGTGAGAGGAGCGAGCGCAAAAAGTGCTTCCTCCCAAAATGGCCGGGGCGAAGAAGAAGAAGAAGAGCTCTCAGAAAGGATATAAACGAGGCTTGGGAGGGCGCGAGAGAGCAAGAGATGAGGAGACGCAGAGAGAAACGACGGGGGTAATTGGCTTGACACGACGGGGGGACCCCGGGAGTAGGAGGAGGAGGAACATGAAAGAACAATGGCGAATGGGTTCATGTTTCTGGAAGGCGGTAATTATTTCTTTTTTTGGACTACTAGGAGGGAGGGGGCAAAGGGGAGAGATTCTTGGATCAATCCGAGGCGCGGGAACCCATGGAGCCCAGGCGGGTAGGTTCTAGGGGGCGTGTCAAGCGGAAGAGAGCGGTGAGAAAAACCTACGGGCACCGAGATCCTACAAAAATTGGGAAAAGCTGCAGTTTCCGACCGCTTTGTAGGGTCCAAGGAAGCCCAGGCGGGTACAATCCGGGCGGCCAATATCAGGTGGGTAGGGGAACCCGGTGGCCGGTCCGGCTCCTGCCCTGTCCGGTCCGGTCCCGTCTGGTCTGGCCCGGTCTGGTCTGGCCCGGTCCGGTCTGGACAAGCGAAGGAGGCAAAAACCCCAAAAGGAAAGAGTCCAGGCAACCGGAATCCAGATGTGCGGGGAAACCGGGTCCCGAGCGGGAGGTGCCAGAACGAACCGAACCCGGGCGGAAAAAACAGGAGATAGGGAGCCAGGTCCCGGCGAGTGTGATCCCGGTAGCGTACCGAGCAGGCGGAATTGATTCCGGGCGGTTGGAAAACCTTATCATGAGCAAGCAGGCGGAGGCGCCAAGAATCTAAGTGTCACAAAAATTGGGTTTCTGACCCCGCCTCTAATTTCCCCGGATATTTTCCCAGGAAACCCAGGCAGGTACTATCCAGGCAAGGGAAAACCGGGTGGTACGAACCTGGGGGATCAATTTTCTACAAGACGGGAGCCGGGCACCCGATACTCGGATGGGGAAGCGGTTTGATGTCCCAGCAAGCTAAGAACCCGATCGGTCAAAATCCGAGCTCTCTTCAAAAAGATGGGACCAATGTTTTGTGGGTGATTTATTGGACTCATTCATTCATTCGTTCATTTTCCTCTTCTTCGAGAAGGAAAAGATGCAATTTTTGAGGGAAAAAAACCAAAAAGAAGATAGATGTGTTGTCGTCAAATGACTGACACACCACACCCGTCTTATATATTTGTAAATGTATTGATCTGGTGATCAACACCGATCGGTCAGAAATACTTTTTTGTTTCTGATGAGACGATTGAACTTTAGTCAGTGAGGGGAGGAGTGGGGTGACCATGACGAAGGGTATTGGGGAATAAGGTCAGAAAGTAAGGGAAGTCTAGGTTCAAATGGGGCGGAGCTAGACAGAAAAATTTTGATTTTTCTAGAAGCTCCTCCCATTTTCGCAAGAGGTCCGCACGTTAATTCTGAGACTCAATTCAAAAATAAATGGCTAAATCGTATGCAAATTACCCCGACATATGGGCAATTAGTCACCTATGCCTCTATGTCCGAAAGGAAGGAGAAGGGAATTTATTCCATGAATTTTTAAATTTTCGTAGAATTTTGAAACGTTTCAATTCGGACTAGGAGAAGAGAGGTGTAGTGCGAAAGAAAAGACAAAATATAATTTTGAGAAAAAACCGTAACCGCTTTCAGAATTTTTCGGGATTACCTTGTCAAAAATTATTTTGAAAGTATCAAAATTCCAATGTTCGAACTCCAAAAATCTCGTATCATTTACATAAGGAGGGACAATAAGGACTTGCTAACAAGATCCGAAAAATCGATAATTAGCTCAAGTGGCCATCATCCCTTCATGTAGATGGGTATCTAACTAATTGACCTTCTCAGAGATGTTTTTTTGCGATTTTCGGGGCACGATTCCTAGATTTTTATCTCTAACTTTTCTATTTTAGATTCAAATCTATTCCTTAGAAATGTCAGAGTATCTGTGAATAGTATTTTGGAACAACTTAATGCTCTTTTATCAAAAATCCTATATTTTTCATTTTTCCTCTCTAACTCTTCTAAAACATTTAAAAAAATCAGAATTTATTCTATAATTCTGTGATTCAAGACTCCAGGAAAGAGCTAAGTACGAAAAAAGCTGATAAAAAGTGCATTTGGTGACCTTTTCCGGGCTGTGTAAACAGAGATTATTCGAATGTACTCGCATCGAGAAATGCGTCAGGCGTGTCACGAGAGATGCGCACAACGGGGGGTTAGCGTGTCTTTGGTGCGCTCGCACTTTGGTTTTCAGCCTTTTTCTGGCTTTTTGAGCTTGAAAATCACCAATTTTTGTTCAGATTTTTTGTGAGGTGTGTAGAGAAAATTATTTGAAGCATTTTGATATACAAAACATATCGGAAAGTTATTGAAAATAGCGAAAAAATAAGTAATTTTCAATTTCGAAATTCCGGTTTTTGAGGTTTGAAAGTGAAAATAGAGGTTGAAATTCATAAAAATCGATGTAATTCACATAGGAATCGTGTTGAAAAAGCTGAAAATAAGCATAAGAAGATGGGAAAAGTGAAAAATCTGAAAAAAAAAAATTTTTTTTTGAAAAACTTTTTTTTGGTTTCTGCAAACTTTCCAATGAATACAGAATTTTCATCTTTTTTGAGTTCAAAAAAAGAAACGAAATTAAGCGATAAATCCCAGAAATGTGACTGAATTTCCGGATATTTGAAATTTCAAGATTGGGCAAAAATTTATTCAAGGTTTGTTTCCAATTTCGCTCCAAACCGGTCATTTCAGCTCTAAAAATCCTTTTTTTGTCTTCAAATCCTTCCCGTACGTTTGAAAATTCACTATTTTCACACCAAAAACTTCAAAAACTTTACTAATTTTTTTTAGTTTTTGAAACCATTTTCTTAAGTCACTCTCTTCTTATTTGTCTATATTTTTACTCCGTTTTTCTTTTTTCGAAACCGAGCTGATTCATTTTTTATCATTCTCTGTTTTCGAAAATTGATCGCTTGTTTACCTGCTCTCCTCCCTTTTCCTCTTCCCCATTTTTGCCAATTTCACGTAAAATTTCGCAACTTTTCCTTAGTTTTCCTTTCGAATCGCCACCTAAATTTCCATGTTTTCAGCGACTTGGGATTAAATAGCAATGACCGCATAAGCGCCAAAGGAAAAACGCTTTTTCGAGAAGTTTCTCACTTTCTGGAATATTCTTCTCAAGAAGGCGTCTCTCTGTTGTTGTTTCCCGACTTCTTTGTTGTGTACAGGTCTTTGTTATTGTGAGTTTCTCCATTTTTTGAGAGTTAAATATAGAAAATTAGCGTTGAAAATTAAATTTCTTGGGGAGAAATCATCAAAATTGGGTTTTTTTTTGCGGAAAGTCGTCCGAAAAAATATTTTTTGTTTTTTACGCTGAGAGAACTCTGAAAATAGGGAAAAATCGGCTGAAATTAAGCACAATAATCGATTTTCTTAAATTTATCAACTAGACAGCGAAAAAAAAACCAGTTCTCCAAATATGTGAAGTAGTAGTCCCCAGATGACCTTGTTCCATTTACTTTTTTTTATCGATTTTAGTTCAATTTTTAAGATTTTTACTCAGTTTTTTGGTTTTGAAATAGGAAAAAAGATAATTTTCCAGCTAAAATCGCATCAAATTTTGTTCCTAAGCTGTAATCGTTTTCTGCAATTTTTTTCATCGAAAAATCACTTTTTTCACTAAAAGTCACGAAAACTGGTCTTTTCGAGCAGGAAAAGCACACGTTTTGAGACCAAAAGTCTTTGTTTTTTAGCATGATTTTTCAGCTAAACAACCTATTTTTCAGCCATTTTCCAGCCAAAAATCCTCTTTCTCAACTCCAGAAAACCCCTATAATATCCCTGAAATTTTCTAATTTTTCCCCGTTTTTCAGGCGTTTGTTGCACATATTCTTCTTGTTGAATTCATTTTTCACAAATTTCTATATCCATATTCCACACGACGTCGTCACCAATTGAGCGATCATCATCATGAAGAGATCCACTGCCAGTGCGCCGAGTTTGTCACCGAAACGTGGTAAGAAACTAGGAAAAAATTGTTGAAAATCAAGTTTTTTTCGTTTGAAAATGACGGAAATGTTAGAAAACTGGGGTATCTTGCCTTGAAAAAAGTCACTGTAAACCGCGGTTTTCAAACAAATTGAACAATAAAAAATTCAAAATTGATTTTCCAGAACTCGACAATCCGCCGAAAAAAGTCAAATTGGAAGAGGCGGAAGACGTGAAACCCTCTACCGCCGACACTCCTCCATCTGGTCGTGAAATCATTGAGGGCTATCTGAAAGGAGACGTCCCTATGGGTGTCCTCTACCGTAAAATCTGCAATGCATTGGAGACTTTTGAGCAGTGGGAGTCTGAACTTCCGAAGATCCAGCTGTTGGAACAGTTTATTGGTCATGCCGATACGATGGAAACAAGGACCAATGTGCTTGTCACGAGGCTTTTGGTACGGGAACGGTTTAGTTGAGATTCGAGAAAATTTAGAAAAAAAAAGACCAAAGTTAGAGAAAAATAAACCCAAAATGTCATTTTTTGCGTGGAAAAAAGTCAGGAAAATACCGGGATCTCAGTATGGTTAACCGAAAAGTTATTTCCACAAAATTTTCACACAATTTCATTTTTTTTCGACGAAAAATTCTGATTTTCAGCAAAAAAAATTCTGAAAATCGCGCTAACATAGAGCGCTTTACTGATGTTTTCTAGGAGATCATGTCTAGATTAGATTTACCGAAAGTTATCAATAGAGCACACTAGCCACTGTGACTGGAATTCTATCCCCAACCTTTCATTTCAGGCTCTCCGCTGGGACAAAATCCCCTCCTCCATCATTGGAAAGTTTCGAACATTCGTCTGCGAACTCGCCATTCGTCATCTATGCTTCACCGAAGACGTCTACTTGTCAGTGATTCAGAAGTTAGTGCCACAATACGAGGCGAATCAGGAGACGGGCATCGTTAAGATGGTGTTGACTGAAGAGAAGCAGAACGAGGTTTACGAGATGGCTCATTACATCATTTCCAGCGTTTTGAGATGCTTTCCATTGTGAGTTTTGGGATATTTTTTTTTGTTTTTTTTTTCTAATCATTTCACCTGTAAATTCCAATTTTTCAGATCCGCCAAAACGGTGCTAAAATGCGCCAAGCGGGCTATGCCACACTTCACATGCCCAGCCGTTGCTGTGGGTGGATTCATGAGGAATCTCATGCTGATGCAGAAATACATCCCCGCCTCCATTGCCAAAGACGTTTGGGAGACGATTTTTGAACGATTGGCTAGAGATGATGTAAGGTCATTCGGAAAGACAAAAAATCAGGGGCTTTTGCTCATTTTCTTCATGAAAAATAAGCTCTTTTGAATGAGTTTTGCATTTTTAGCCTGGAAAATAAGCCTAAATATAAGGGGTTTTCCTCATTTTTCTCAAGAAGAATGAGCTATTCTAACAGAGTTTTGGAATGTTTTCCCTTGAAAAACATGCCTAAATTCACTGGTTTTAGTCAATTTTTGCCCGAAAAAATACAGGTCGGAGCCCAGTGGCTAGTGCGCTCTATTGATAAACTTTGGTAGATCAAATCTAGCTTCTTTAGTTTCGATCTCTCACCGATTATCAATCGAGCACACTAACCACTTTGATGCGGAAGCTATGCCTAAATTTTTATTTGCGCACTCCAGCGCGCTTTGGTAGATCAATTCCAGTTTTGATCCATCGAGGATTATCAATAGAGCTCACTAGCCACTCGAACGCAGAAGCCACGCCCATTGTTCCCCTCGGACGTCTGGATAAACCATCTTTTTACAGGCCCACAACTGGCGATGTGAGCAAAACGAGGAGGACAACAAATCGCCGCGTCTCTTCGCCCTCAACGAGGAAATTCTCATCGAAGATGTGGTGGAGTCCACCAACAGTTCAGAAGACGTGACGACTCCAGAAGTGTTAGAGCAGAGAAAAGGAGAGCAGACCCTGCAGTATCTGGATTCAGTCTGCACGGATCTCATCACATTTATTCAGGATGCTGAGGGAATTTCAGAGGAAAACGCGCATCAAAAATGGCTGAAATCCTTCAAAATCCACGGAGATCATGTGATGGCACCAGAGAAACTTTTCGACACATTTTTGGAGGTTCTCGAATCCACGATGCTCAACGCCACACACACTCAATACGTGTCGTTTATCTGGTTGTATTTTGGATCGCTTAAATCGGAATATGAGATGAAAGTGTTGGAGCATTTGTGGGCTATCACTATCAGAATGCCTCGGGCTCCAGCGGATGCGAGAAAGAGTCAGGGAGCGGCGGCGTATTTGGCCGCGTTTTTGGCCAGAGCCAAATATGTGAAGAAGAGGTGAGCTTGGAGGGAAAATTAAGGAAAATCTGGGGATTCTGGGCCCAAAAAGGGGATTTCGCTCAAATTTTTATAGAAATTGTATATCGAAACTTGTGGTTAGTGCGTTTTATTGATATCTTTTGGTAGATCAAAATCCAGAAATGTTTTGATTTACCACCGGTTATCAACAGAGCACACTAGGCCACATTGACGCGGAAGCTATGCCCAAATTTTTAATTTCTGAGCTAAAAACTACGTCAGAATCACCCGTGAGATATCCGGACACCCAGACAAACCTTCGCTTATTTTCAGCACCGCATTCACTTGGCTCGAGGAGATCTACACGTGGCTCCGTCACTACGTCGATCAATTCGGATCGGGAAGCTCTCAAATTCTTCCAGGACTCCAAAGACACGGAACATTCTACTCCATCTCTCAGGCATTCTTCCTGGTCTTTGCTTTTAGATATAAGGAGTTTGTTAAGGATCAAGGTGAGCAGGAAGTGAGCTCTATTGATAATTTTTTTAATGTAATGGTTTCAGAAATGCTCGAAAAGATACGTGGATGGGGTGTCGGTCGAGTCGTCCATTCTCCATTGGAGCCATTGAGATACGTGTCGAAACCCGTGGCCAGATGCTTTTCGGCTATTACGAGGTACTTGTTGGCTCCGCCCATTTTTTTAAACAGATTTTCAGAAACGAGATCTAGAACTTTTTTTGGTTGATAAAAAACAGGTTTTTTTTTTATTTTTTTTTTGTTTTTTTTTTGCGGCGGGTCATTTCAAACTTTTTCATCCATGGAGCGCACTTACTGCCATACTTCTTCCGTAAATATGAACTCAAAATAACAATTTCGAAAGTTGCAGATCCCTCCAACTGGTATACTGTAACCACGTCATCCCGATCGAGGAAGTCCAACGCCCGTTCGACGACATGTTCCCATTTGATGGTTTCCATTTGAAAGTGTAAGTCTTTTTTCAGCATTCCAGATGTTTTGAATACTACCTAGTTGGAAACGGTTATTTTGTACCTGGAACCGGCAGCTTATTCATTCAAGTTGAGACATTTTTGGTCCTGGGAATTTTCGGTTTCAAATACATGCTCCAGAATGTTTTGGCTCCGCGACACTTCGCAACTAGACGTTTCGCAACTGTGACTTTTCGTAACCGTGTCATTTTGAAATCTGGCATATCGAAACTGTGACGCTTCAAAACCTGACGTTTCGCAATTGGCAAAATATAGATAAAAACAGATGTATTAACATATTTGACGACTTTTCCAGTTGCGAAACGTCCTAGTTGCGGAACATCAGGTTTCGAAACGTCCCAGTTCCGATATGTCAGGTTTCGAATTGCCATGGTTGCGAAACGTCACATTTCCGGAACGTCTAATTGCGAAGTGCCGCGGAGCCACATTTTTGATGTTTTTCATTTTTGATGCAATGATTTTCCAGAAAATATTCCTTTGCGACCCAGTACGGTTATTATTATTATTGCTCTCTCTCTGAAATGAATAGTTCCGGCTTGAATTTGTAATTTTTTGAACCAAATTTATTATTTTCTGCCCGAAATTAACCAGGTTATAGTCGAAATTAGATCCAACCTGACACAAAAAGACGTTAATTTTTTCAGTAGCAGTCAATTCATCATCCCTCTGATGCGTAAATTCTCCCCATTGGCTGAGGATCTGTCCACATTGACGAAGGCTCTCTGCTGGAATGCCGCGACTGCTGATAAATCAGAAAAGACATTGGAAGCTGTTGCCTCAAGCTCAGAAGGACTTGATTTTCTGGATGAGGATGATGTTTTGATGGGAACAGGTGAGTTTTTTTATTGGTTGAAATCCCAATTTTTACCCAAACCTTGCGATTTCCGGTCTAAAATTCCTTTTCCAGGATATCGTGACCGCACCTTCTCCTGCGGCCAAAGCTCTCTGAACATCTACTCTGCGACACCAGGATTGAAGTCTTTTAATGTCTAATTTACTCATTTCTCTTCTGTTTTTTTTCCCTAAAAATTCATTTTTTCTGTTGTTTTTCTCTGGTTTTTTCTGCCTCTAATTTTATAATGTTACTTTGTTTTTTTTTCCAGCTGGAAATGTGGTTTTTTGATAACTTTTTGTGGATTTTCTAAGTTCTCCAAGTTTGAAAATCACTCAAAATTGAGATCTTCTAGAGTAAAATTGTCTATGAAACGCATTTCCTCCCCAATGTTTCTTCTGCTAGAAATAACTTTTTTGTATTAAGTTAATATTTTCTTTGATTTTTGATCCTGTTTCTTTCTCCTCCTCGCCCCTCTACATTTGTCATTAGCTCCGCCCACATGAATCTGAATGTTTTGTCTTCGGAATATATAGTTAAACTGAAAAGTTAGCGGGGTGTCTCCGGGGTTTTTTCCGGAGCATCTCCGGATTTTTCCGTGGGTTTTCCAAGGCCTCGAGCGCTGATGAAGTGGTGAGGTTGGGGGGCGATCTTCTGGATGTTGTCTGGAAATAAGCCATGTAGAAACCGTTTCTCAGATCCCGTTCTCCCGCAAGCAACCTCTGAAAATTGTTAAAAAGCTCCAATAACTATTCGAATTTCAAATTTCCCGCTTAATCTAGAAAAATATCTCCAGAACTTTCCAGGGACTTTTCCAGGGGGTCCCATGGGTGAAGGACCTGTCATAATACCTTGCTAATCCATCATCTGTCTGTCACAGTTCCATTGTTCCTGACGTGAAGGAATCCCTTGTTCCTTCACCTATGACAACTCACACAGTGACAGGTCATGACAGATCAATCAAAATAAAAGGAACACCGCTAATTACCCAATCATGGAAAATTCTGGAAACCCCAGAAGAACAATGGGGGTGGAGTCTAGGATCCCCTTCCTAATCCTATCGCCCCGCCCTCACTCCACAGTATATAAGGCCTCTCAGACCCCCATTTCTTCAGTCATACCCTATGACTGTCCCTCATCCTCCTCCCCCCCCCCCTTTTAGGGCGGTCGTATTCTTTTCTTGGCCATGGGTTGATGCATTTCGACCTGGCGGTTAAGCTGAGATTTATGACTGTACCTCACCCCCCCCCCCCTCCCTTTAGGGCGGTCGTATTCTTTTCTTGGCCATGGGTTGATGCATTTCGACCTGGCGGTTGAGCTGAGATTTATGACTGTTCCTAAGGCATGGCTATGCCACCCAACCCTTTGAGGGCTATTACATAATTTATAAAATTTAATGAGAAAAAAAAACAACTGGATTCTGTGGATCGACCAAACGACCAATTCCCGGAAGGACCAACAACAATTGTTCTGTTTTTGTTATACCCCTCCCCCGTATTCCTTCTTTTTCACCTGCTATAAGCTTCGTTTTTGTATTTTTATTGTAATCGATTTGAGTTTGAATAAATGAATCTATAAATGAATGAATGTGTTCTGATTGCTCTCACAAATCTCGAAAATGGGGTCTCGAAAATCAGAGAAGTCAAAAATCGATAGCGAGAGTTCGAAGACAGTTTTTGATCTACCTACCTGCGACTTCCTGCCTAGCAGATTGGTAGATCAAAAAAGTTGGAAACGATTGTTTTGTAGATCAAAAAGTACACCCAGAAACTTTTTATTTCATTTGAATCAAAAATGACTCCAAATAGCGCCATGGGTCGGAACAAAAATTATGATGACAGTGAAGAATTTGATTAACCAAAAAAAAATATTTTCAAATCATTTCTTAGATTTGATCTTCTCCTTCTTAGTCGTCTCCTTCTTCGCCTCTTCTTTTTTAGCCTCTTTTTTAGGCTCCTCCTTCTTTACAGGCTCTTTCTTCACAGGCTCCGCCTTCTTTACAGGCTCCTCTTTCTTAACAGGCTCCTTTTTAACAGACTTCTCCTTCTTCACAAGCTCCGCCCTCTTGCTCTTCGATTTTTCAGACTTTCTGAGCTTCTTCTCCATCTTTTTCCTCTCAATTTCTTTCATCTCCAAAACCTTATCCTTTACCGTATCCCAATACTGATATCCTTCCATCAAAAAGTCATAGTATGGTTTGTCATCATCATCCAGAAAGCGCCAGGAATTCTGAAAAAGTGAATAACTGAGAATAGTCGAGCAGAGAAAAATATTACCTCCCCGACAATGTACCAACCAAGTAGGGCTGCACAGGTTGCATATTGTTTCGGACTGGTCACCAATCCAGCTCTTTTGGTTCTTATCAAATCCAAAACATCGCCAAACTCGATTTGACCATCTCGTTTCAAGAATTGAATGGCCATTTCGATGTCTGGAAAAAAAAACAAAAAAATTTGAAGGCCATCGGATCCGAACCCGCGTCGAGAAATTCTAAAACAGCAGCGTTAACCGTTACACCACACAGGCGACGAAATTGTGGAGGTGAGAGGGCATAGAGGTTACTGCGGCTTCTCCCCTCTCTTGGTCCGGTTCTTGAAACGAACAAGCACACAGAAAGGGCGCTCTATTGACAATTTCCCATAAGCTCGCCTAACTGCTAGTCCAGTAGAGCAAACTTACACCCAAAACAGCCAGTCCTCCCAATACCATCCGAACAGTGCACCATCACCGGATTCCAACTCGTTCTCACATTCTTCAACAGCTCCAAAATCCTATCAAGTTTGTCCGGATGTCCATACTCAGTCCATCCGGTGTACTCCCAATGAGACACGTAGAATTTTGGCTCGCCACTAAATATTGGTATTTTTTTTAAACGAAAGGTGCCATGGATACCATATGTTCTGAGCATCATATCTCGGCTGTCTTCAGAGCTATCAAAAAATTTTCAACTAGTAAAATGTCCAAAATGCTTTGCTCAACATTTCTTTAGTTGACAACTTTTTGATAGCTTCAAAGACAACCGAGATATACTGTTCAGAACATACAGTACTAGGCAAATCGCTGTTACAAAATGTATTGTATGTTCAGAGCAGAATATCTCGGTTGTCTTTGAAGCTATCAAAAAATTGTCAACTAGAAAAATGTGTGAAATCTTTTGCTAAACATTTCTTTAGTTGACCACATTTTGATAGCGTTAAAGGCAACCAAGATATATTGCTCAGAATAACAGTATGCTAGAATGATAGGTAGACGGGGAAAGAAAGAGAGACGCAGAGAAATAGACTTCCCTGTCACTCTGCGTCTCTCACTTTCTCATGGTCTTACACAAATTTGACAGCGAGTTTTCGATAAGTGATCGGATCCTCTTCTTCGACGTGTCTTTTTTCGACGCAAGTGACCGTCAGGTAACGGTATTTGAGGGTCTCTAGCTCGTTGTCGGGGTAGTATTCGTCGCATTGGGTGCCATCTGGAATTCGAATTTGGTCAATGGAATCGGGCGGCAATTCAAATTTTTTTCTTCAAATCCTTGGCTCCAAACTCACTGTATCTCTCCTCGAATCCACACAACATCACAATTCGATCAGCGCCCTCTTGATTCGCAATCCACCAGAATCTCTCAATATCCGACATTTTATAGTGTTTATCCTTTGCCTGTGGTCCTGGAGTCATGATTAACTTGAGTCCACTTGGATAATCAATGTAGTTGGCGTGGACATAGTCATCATGGAATTGGCCCTTGTGGTCTTTGAGCTTGACACGGGAATGCATTATTAGCGGAGATTTTATTCTGGAAATTGAAGTTTTCGTAGTACGAACGCTCCCATTGTCTAGTGGATTTTAGCTGATTTAGGCTACTTTTGAGCATGTGGCACACAGTTAAAAATTATTCTACGGCTCAAAAAACTTTCGAGCGTATCAAGCATAGCTAGAACTTCATTTTTGTACTTGACAAGTAATGTCTCAAGTGCTATTTTTTTGGCTTTTGTACTATAGACCAAGTGCTATTTTTGCTCCATTTGATGTCTCAAATGCTATTACAAGTGCAATAGAAGTCATAGCACATGAAACAATATTAATAGCAGATGAGACAAAAGTCATAGCATTTGAGGCAGCAAAAGTGGAAAAAATAGCGCTTAATCTGTAGCAAATGAGTAAAATTTCGGAAAATTGGTGCATAGCACAAGATCATCCCATAGCTCTTGAGATATAGCACAGAAGTCTAATGGAACTCATAATATCCCAAAACTCGACGATTTCAATAGCCCTTCATCAAATGTGCTCTATCTGGGTAGATACCAGAGTTGCCCGGAATTCCGACTTCCGACTTCCGGGCATTTTTTCACTTCCGACTTCCGACTTCCGGCTTCCGTCTAATAAATTTTACTTCCGACTTCCGGCTTCCAACTTCCGTCCGAGCGATAATTTTTAGGCGGAAGTCGGAAGTAAAAATATCGCCAAAAAGTCAGGAGGAAAGCTAGGAAATATCGTTTTTTGTAGTCAAAAAATGAAGAATAACTGTGAAATTTTCAAAAAAGTCGAAATATTTACTGATTTCAAGCAGTTTTTATGAAAAAATGCTACTCGGAATTCCGACTTTCGGCTTCCGACTTCCGACTTCCGGGCATTTTTTCACTTCCGACTTCCGGCTTCCGACTTCCGTCTAAAAATTTTTACTTCCGACTTCCGACTTCCTGCTTCCGTCTAAGAAGTTTCACTTCCGACTTCCGACTTCCGACTTCCGTCTAAGAAAAAAGTCACTTCCGGGCAACTCTGGTAGATACTCAAATGCTATGAGACTTTTGTGCTATTTCTCAGCTGCTATGGGGTGATCAGGTGCTATGTGAAAAGTGCTAATGTCTCATTGGCTATGACTACTGTCTCAAGTGCTATTTCGGCTCTTGTGCTATAGATCAAGTGCTATTTTTGCTACTTTTGATGTCTGAATGACTTTCGTCTGATTTTATAGCACATGAGACAAAGGTAATAGCATTTGAGACATTAGAATTTGCACATAGCACCTGAGAAATAGCACAAGAGTTTCATAGCACTTGAGTATCTGCTATTACTTTTCTCTCATGTTTTATGAAAAGAGACAATAGTCATAGCATTTGAGACAGCTAAAATAGCACTTAATCTAAAGCAAAAGAGCCTAATTTTGGAAAACTGGCGCATAGCACAAGATCATCCCATAGCACTTGAGTATTTGCTCTCTACCTACAAAAATGACGTTCCAGTTGTGTTGGATACACCTAAAATTTTTTAGAGCTATAGAAAATTTTTGGACTCTGTGGCGGATGCTCAAAGTCAGCCTGAGCCAGCTAAAATCAACTGAAAAATTGAATTCAAACCTCTGAAAAATCTCGTGCTCCTTCACAATCCTCCCATTGCCAGGCGCACCGGACACCGCCGAATCTCGCTCATACAAATCTATAAAATACCGACAAAAGTCTTCTCCCGGCTCCGACTCTCCCTCGATTTTCAGCTCCTCTCTGTGCTTCATAACCTTTTCGTACAACGTACGAAAGTACCGTGACGCAATAACTACGTTCATTTTGTAGGGGTCCACGTTTTCCGAGAGGTCTTCAACTGTACACTGTTTGTAGCAGACGTGGATGAAGATCATCAGGGTGAAGGTGACAGAAACGGAGGTGAGAAAGACGAACCAGCTGGAAATGGTGTAAAAAACACTTCCTGCCTGCCGCTACATCAGAAAGTGCGCTCTAATGGAAGATTTTTGGAAAAACCGTATTTTAATTAATGTCCCTAAAAATATACAAGTTCTAAGCGAGAGAGTGTTCCCGCCACTTAAAAATATTTGGTAAATTTCAAACGGCCGCCAACACGCGTTGAATACTCAGGCAACGACACTGTAAGCAGTGAAAGTGTCTAATAGGGCGCACTTTCTGATGTAGCGGCCGGCAGGAAGTGAAAAAATAGTGTAAAAACAAGTGCTGGCCGAAGATCCGACAACTTGACGGCCCCCGATATCTCGCCACGAAAACTACCGTATAAAATTTTTTTCTACCGTAAAATTTTTCGAATTTTCCTCAATTTTTTTTCGATTTTCAGCGATTTTTCTAGCATCTTCTTGGAAAGGAAAAATAAATGCGTTGAAAATCGATAAATCGAAATTTCTTACGGTAGCAACTAAATTTATACGGTAGTTTTCGTGGTGAGATATCGGGGCTGTCAGGTTGTCGGATCTTCGGCCAAACTACAAAAACTCACTCAAAATATGCAAACTGCAGCTCACAATCGACTGGAGGTAGGCACGTCGGACAATTGGTCAAGTTTTCCGTGGAATTCATTCGGAGGATTTTTTGGAGAGTACTGTATGGAAGAAAGTGTGATATGAATTTTGGACAAAAAATATTTTGTTGTCAACGTGGAATTTGTGGTAGAAATTTCTGGAATTGGGGAGGGGTCACGTCTAAATATTTTTTTTCTGAAGCTCCTCCCATTTTTGCAATTTTGCCGCACGCTTTTCATTTTTTTTTTCAGTAATGCGGTTTTAGTTTGTAGCCTTTGTGTAGTTTGATCTTCCTCGTTTTATCTACCAATTTGACCTACACCTATTTTTTGATCTACCAGGCGGAATGCCCTTCCTAAATTGTAGTTTGTAGCCTCTATGTAGTTTGATCTACCAATTTGATCTACCGGGCGGGGTCTATTCCCCTTCCCTCCCTCTCATCCTCTCTCTCCTTCTCACCCTTTCTTCTTCTCCATTTTCCTCATTTTTTCCCATTTTTTCCCTTCCTTCTCCCATCCCAATTTATCCATTTTTTTTTGCAGACCACATCCCATCATGTCCTTCTACGAAATCCCGAAATTCGCCACCTCCCAGGAGTACATCAACGAGATCACCAAGCAACTTCGCGAAGTCTCACTGGAGAACATTGACGGTGAAGCCCTCACTCGTACCATCTGTATTCTCATCGATATGATCAGGTGAGCATTTTTTTTGGGGGGAAGCTACTCAAGTGCTATTGTCTCAAGTGCCTTTTTTTCTACTTTTGATGTCTCAAATGGGTAGATACTCAACTGCTATGGGGGTGATCAAATGCTTTTTTGTAACTGCTAGTGTCTCAACTGCTATATTTCGTTCTTCTGCTATGGATTAACTGCTATTTTCGCCACTTTTGATTCCTCAACTGCTATGGCTATTTTCTCAACTGCTATAGCAGTTGATCCATAGCAGAAAAGCCAAATGTAGCAGTTGAGACACTAGCAGTTACAACATAGCAGTTGAGATATAGCGTTAGATTTCATAGCAGTTTAGTAATTGCCTCTCAAATGCTATTACCTTTGTCTCATGTGCTTTGAAATCAGACGAAAGTCATTGAGAAAGCAAAAATAGCACTTGATCCGTCTATAGCACAAGAGCCATATTTTGGAAAATTGGCGCATAGCACAAGATCACCCCATAGCAGTTGAGTAGCCGCCCTCTTTTTTGCTTGAAGACTTTCAATCGAAAGATAGAGAGGGAGACGCAGAGAAATAGTCAGTCTGTCGTCTCTGCGTCTCCCTCTCTATCTCTGCAACCAGGGAAGCGCTCCAAGACACCAAATTTCCAGTTTTTCCAGTTCCCCAACTAAAATAATTCAAATTTTCAGAGCCACAAAAGCAAAGATGGCCGAGGAGAAGAGAGATCAGTCGGACCTCGCCGACCTCATGCAGGCAATCGGAAATCTTCAACTTCAGGCTTCCAAGTGAACACACACATTTCATTTTCTGTCAATTTACGGGTTTTTTTTCTTGCGAGCAATACATTTTCTTTTCCTGTACTCCCTGTTTCTTCATTTTTACATCCGAGAATCTTCTAGAAAAGTTCTACTTCGGCTCCACAAAAGACGCATTCAACGTGATCCTGAACCCATCCTCCCAATCATACGGATCCTCTAAACTTTTCGTCTCGAACAGTTTCTTGAGGCATTCCATCAGTTTCTCATACGGTGGATCATCATTCGGATCACAGGAGACTAGCAGTCTATGGAAATCCACTAGAAATGAAGCAATCCCTTTGAACATCTCTCCGTTGTTGCCGAGCTCGTTCTGAAGGAATTGGGTTGAGAAGGTGGAGAGCGGGGATGTCAGAAAGAGCGCTCTATTGAGAAAAAGTGATAGTTTAGGCTTGAAATAGCTCTTTTTGAGTAGATACTCAAGTGCTATTTTTGATCTTGTGCTATTGTCTCAAGTGCTATTTTCGCTATGCCTCAAACGGGTAGATACTCAAGTGCTCAGAAATCTAATGCTATATCTCAACTGCTATGGGTGTGTTCAACTGCTATGTTGTAACTGATATTTGGCTCTTCTGCTATGGATCAACTGTGTTGGGAGACAATAGCAGTTGAGACATCAAAAGTGGCGAAGATAGCAGTTAAACCGAAGCAGAAGATCCAAGTGTAGCAGTTGAGACAATAGCAGTTGATCACACCCATATTGGGTTCTTCTGCTATGGATCAATTGCTATTTGAGACAATAGCAGTTAAGACACCAAAAGTGGTAAAAATAGCAGTTGATCCATAGCAGAAGAGCCAAATGTAGCAATCAGGCATGGGCGGCGGTGAGCGACGGCCTCACCTCGTTCTGCCGCAAAGTTGAAGTTTGCGGCGCACGCAACGCAACCGCAGTGCGCTGAAAATTCGGCAGGAAACTTTTTTCTCGTTGTTTTACTGTAACTGGGACGCCTAGTTTCAGTGTTTTCAGACGCGACGCGTTCTGCAAAGCGGTTTTTTTGCCGCAGATCTACGCTGCGGCACTTTCCGGATCGGCAAACCGCACCCCTAGCCCATGCCTGGTAGCAATTGAGACGCTAGCAATTACAAAATAGCAGTTGATTACCCCCATAGCAGTTGAGAAATAGCAGCAGATAGAGCGCACATGGTTCCCCAAACAGTGTGATATGCAAGTGCGCTCTACTGACAAATAATGCATTTTCTATCGGCTAAGTTCCAATTTTTCAGTTACTCGGACAGATTTTGTTGAAACTTTGGCAAGAAAGTTCAAATTTGCGCGTAAACAATTAGTTCGAGGCGGCCTGCTTTGTTTCTCAGCGTAGCGCATTTGCATACCTCACTGTTGCCTACCAACGTGTTAGAGCCATTACTTTGGGTATAACTGGGTTACTGTAGTTTTCGCTTCGAGACCCAGACGCCATTTGAAGCCAGAATTCCCCACTCACCATCAACTGTTTGACCGCATAAATCTCCTCAACATCATCCAAAAATCGCCACGGCACCTCGCCAACCATCAATTCATACGAAGTGTACAGCACCGAAAACAGGTCGTCCAGCGGAGTTTGCTCCAATTTTTCATGTACTCTCACCGACACATATCTCTCGGTACCTTTGAATCCAGCATTCTTTCGTGGCGGGAAGCGTTGGCCAGTGGTGGTGTCCTTGAATCGGCGGAAGAGACCAAAGTCGAGGAGGTAGAGGATGTGACGGTTCTGAGGATAAAAAAATTGGAGTCATTTTGTGGAAAAGTTCTAAATGGGTTTTGCGACAATTCGGAATTACACGTTTCGCAACTGATGCTACCCCCGCATTAGAACCGGGTACATCCGAAGTATCTGGTAACTCGAAAATTTGAGGAAATGTTTAGGGCCACAATGTCATATTCTGTACGATAATTCAGCCTCGAGTCGCAACTGGGAGCTTGAATATGGCTCGGTTTTGATCCGGAAAGTTCTAATACGGGACAGGTCTAATGCGGCCAGTTCTAATACGGGATAGCACCTCGCAACTGGTATAGGATAGCTAGGAATGTGTGTATGAAGCTTTTCATCGGTTGCGAAACGTCAGTTTCGAAACGTCTAGTTGCAAAATGTCGCGGAGCCTCAAAATGAGGGTACTCAGAACCCAAATTTGGGTCTAATCGTACAAACTACAGTAATCCAGATCAGGGCTGTGCGAAAAATTTTGTTCGAAAAAAAATTTTTTTTTTCGTTTTTTTGGTCGTTTTCCGAAAAAAAAATTTCCGGGAAAAACGGAAAAAAAATTCGAAAAAATCGGTTTTTAGCTGTTTATTTTTCCGAAAAAAACCGAAAAATCATTTTTCGTTTTCTTCGCCCCAAAAATTCAAAAAAAAAAGTTTTTCAAATTTTTTCGGACCTAAATTTCCGAAAAAATTTTTTTCGATTTTTTTCGGTCAGCCTATCTCGGCTGTCTTCAGAGCTATCAAAAAATGTTCAACTAATAAAATGCTCAAAATATTTTGCTTGACATTTCTTTAGTTAACCACTTTTTAATAGCATTAAAGGTAACTGAGATATGCTGCTCTGAACATACAGTATCCCGTTTTGATCACTTTCCGGAAAATAATTCGAAAAAATCTGGTTTTTAGTTGTATATTTTCAAGTTTTCATCGCCTTTTTATCCATTTTTTCCTGAAAAAATCCAAAAATCATTTTTTGTTTTCTTCGCCCTAAAAATTCGAAACAAAAAAGTTTTTCGAATTTTTTCGGACCAAAATTTTCGAAAAAAAAAATTTTTGATTTTTTTCGGGCAGCCTATCTCGGTTGTCTTAAAAGCTATCAAAAATTTTTCAACTAATAAAATGTTCAAAATTTTCTGCTTAATATTTCTTTAGTTGACCACTTTTTGATAACGTTAAAGATAACTGAGATATACCGATCAGAACATACAGTACTAAGCAAATCGCTGTTACTAGATGTATTGTATGTTCTGAGCGGTATATCTCGGTTGTCTTTAGAGATATCAAAAGATGTTCAACTAGTGAAATGTTCAAAATTTTCCGCTTAACGTTTCTTTAGTTGATCACTTTTTGATAGCTTCAAAGACAATCGAGATATGCTGCTCTGAACATACAGCATCCCGTATGGAGGGTGTAGCTCACCTCAAAATGGCATCCAAAACAGATATTCGCCGGTTTCACATCCCGATGTACATATCCCATTTCATGGATATCTCTCAACGCATTCACCGTCTGCCATGCAATCCTTCCCACTGATTCTTTGCTCAATCTCCCCGTCGGACTCCTTTTCCGAATATCCCCGACATTCTCACTCAACAATTGCATGACAATGAAATTGAATTCGTCGTTATATCCGGATGCATACATCAGTGGACAATGAAGTTTTCCTTGTAAACTCTGTAGTGCCTCCTGCTCCATTATCATTCGTTTCGTGATAGATTCTTGACGCATTCTTGGTTCGATTTTCACGGCGCGCTCCTCATATTTCAAAATGTCCATTGCCAGGTAGATTTGTCCGTAGCCACCCGAACCGATCATACCTGGAAGAAAGTAAAAAGACTAGTTAGATACTCAATTGCTATTTGCTGTTGAGAGATAGCAGTTGATCACGCCCATAGCAGTTGACCACAGTCATAGCAGTTGAGTAATTGCACAAAGACTAGGTTAATACTCAACTGCTATATGTATTGTCTCAACTGCTATATTTGGCTCTTTTGCTATGGATCAACTGCCAAAGCCTATGGATCAACTGCTATAGCCATAGCAGTTGAGACAATAGTCATAGCAGTTGAGAGATCAAAAGTGGCATAAATAGCAGTTTATTCATAGCAGAAGATCCAAATATAGCAGTTGATCACCCCCCATAGCAGTTGAGTAGCTATCTTCAATCGAGGCAAATACTCAACTGCTATGAAATCTACTGCTTTGTCTTAACTGCTATAAGGGTGATCTTTTGCTATGTGGGGAGTGCTAGTGTCTCAACTGCTATATTTGGCTCTTCTGCTATTAGCAGTTGAGATATCGGAAGTGGCGAAAATAGCAGTTGATCCATAGCAGAAGAGCCAAAAATAGCAGTTGATCACACCCATAGCAGTTGAGCATCTACCTTCAATCGACCATCGATTCATAAAAATCGATCCGTTCTCCAAGTGCAACTTCTTGATCCGCTTCTCCGCCATCGTCTTTTTGGTGACCTTTTTGGGAAAAATCGACAAGTTTGGGAATATTTTTTTGATTTCTAGTGGTAACTGGAAGATAGTTGAAATCCTGGGGGAAAACATGGCAAAGTTACCTCCGGTTTGTCCATACTTGAAATTTAAGAAGAAATGCAAAAACTAGAAATGTTTTGGAAATGGCGAGGTTTCCGATAAAATTATTTTTTTGGAGAAATCGAAAAATTGAAATTCTCGGTTCATCACGTTTCAATTTTTTGTTTTATGACTTCAGCAATTTTGCGCTTCAGTAGATACTCAACTGCTATAGGGGTGATCAAGTGCTATGTTGTGACTATTAGTGTCTCAACTACTATATTTGGCTCTTTTGCTATGGATCAACTGCTATTTTCGTCACTTTTGATTTCTCAACTGATACGGCCATAGCAGTTGATCCATAGCAGTAGAGTCAAATATAGCAGTTGAGACACTAGCAGTTACAACATAGCAGTTGATCATCCCAATAGCTTGTGAGAAATAGCAATTGAGTATCTACTCAGAAAACCCCCTTCTTTTATTGCAAACCCATCTGTCAGGGTCGACCTCCGCGGGCCTAGTGGTTTTCTCTGCGCTCTCTCCTTGAACACACACTATTTTTCTTTTCTTCGTTGTCTGCTGCCTTCTCTCCAGCCTGCGAATGACACTAATCACGCGGTGTTTGCAGACTTAGTACGTTTTTCTCAGAATTTCGTATTGAGTCTGCAAACACCGCGCGGTTCCCGAGCGTGAACTTTATTTTTTTCGCAGTAAAGCGAGTTTCTTTTTTTTCGAAATGCGCCTTTAAAGGAATCATGTTTTTACATGAATCGACGCAGAAATCGATGCGAAACACGATTGAATTCTGCGTCGGTTCATGTAAAAACATGGTCCATTTTTGGAATGGCGGTATGCTAAATCATATCTCAAAAGTGGGCGGAGCTATGAAAAAGTTGTCAACTGCAAACTTGCTCTAAATGTTATTTTAAGAAACTTTGTAGTTGACAACTTTTTCCTAGCTCCGCCCACTTTTGAGATATCTGATTTGGAAAGTTCTGATTCAGCATACCACCTTTGGAATACTGTACTACGCATTTGAGGCAAACGGAAGCCTAAAAATAAAAATCAGTACAATAAAATTGTAATATTACATGTAATTATTGCTCTATAAACTCATCATTACAGCCAGAATAGCTCCAAAACAAAACATGTTAAGTCATGCTCTTCGCGTCAAAGTAGAAAGAGCGGTAAGGAATAAGAAACAAATACGAATAATGAAGAAAGCCCTAGTGCTGGCCGAAGATCCGACAACTTGACGGCCCCGATATCTCACCACGAAAACTACCGTATAAATTCAATTTCTACCGTAAGAAATTTCGAAAAAGTTCATATATTCACGAGTTTTATCAAATTTAATCGATTTTCATCTAATATTTATTTTGAGGAAGAGCTAGAAAAATTGCTGAAAATCGATAGAGTTTATGAAATTCGATAAATCTCACGGTAGCAATTAAATGCATACGGTAGTTTTCGTGATGAGACATCGGGGTCGTCAAGTTGTCGGACCTTCGGTCAACACTTGCTTTTACATTGATTGCCATAGGTCCTTTAGAATCTGAGGTAGAACATTTTAAGAGTGAAACTTGATTTTTCGTGAATAATTAACACTATACTTTCCCGAAAAAAAAAATCATGAATACCCCCCTTTGAATATGGATTCCAAAACAATCTTCCAAGTAATATGCTATTTTTCAGAAAAGAACCAAAGAGAGAGTGAGAAAGATCCTAAGGAAGCTTTCAAGGGGTCGCTATTTAACACAGGAAGCTGTGAGAACTCGATTGGGAGAAGTGTCTCGATTGTGTGGGTCAGTTTTTTTCCACGATTCTACTCTAAATGCTTCTCAAAAAATAATTGAAAATCAGCTTTAATTACAGTAACCGGTAACCAGACGGAAGTCTTTTAATAGTATATAAGAAGGTCAAATAAAATAAACCACGTCATACCGATAATTTTTTTTTACAGAGAAATGGCAGCCCTGCTTCGAGAATTAAAGGCAGCTGGTGTCGGTGTGGAGCACCTTCAGCATTGGGAAAACGATGACACCGAGAGTGAGGCTGAAGAGGCAGAACCAGCTGAAAACACAATGGCGAACTCGGAAGCTAACAACATGCAGTAATATTTTATTGCTCATTATTCATTTGTCAAGACACCTCAGAGCTCCAGAGCTTGTTCTCTCACTGTCATATGCATTCCTAACTGATAGACAAAGTTTTTAGGCCGAGCCTGGCCAAGAAAAAAAAGATAAACTTGATTTTTTTCGTCTTTAATAGTTGAGTAACATGAGAGCTTTCAAAAAATCACAATTTTAGGGCAAAACTGATGTAAGGAATGGCTTTTTCTAGCATTTCTGCAGTTACAAAAGTGATTCAGTTCAAAAAAAAGGATGCACCTAAAGGTCTTAGTTTTGATAGTATTGTAAAACTGGTTTCATGAATACAATTTTTTTTTCGAAAAAATTTAATTTTGATTATTTCCATTTTCTTCTTCACTACTGGTATCTTCGTTCTGTGGTGGTTGCTGCTGCTGCTCGTTCCGTTGTCTACGCTCATTCATTTCTCTGTAAAATATAAAAAGAACCTAATGGTGCAGATCTACAACTAACCTAAGAACTTCAGTGACCCTTCTCAGTGCCTCTAAATCGTTTTCTGTTTCGGCAGCAGGTGGTTGATCTGGGTGAGGAGGTGGAATATATCCATTTTCCATCAGATCTGCGGCCAGATCGTTGACCTCACTGGAAAACTTTGCATTTTTTTGAATGATTTTGATTCAAATAAAACTCACGTAAATATGACATTTATTGCAAGAACAGCGTCCCTACGTTCTTCAAATGTGGGATAGACTCGTGCTCGGTGAGCTTTCATAACTCGCCAGAATTCGTCTCGGAGTTCGGCCTGAAAAAAAACTTGAGTATCTTAAAGTTGAGAAATGAAAATTCTAAAGTTACCTCTCTTCGGATTTTTGCCCTCATCTCTGGGTCGAATTGCTGAATGATTTCTTCCTGGTTCATTTGAGCCATTTGAACGGATCGAGGTCTAGAAGCTTCGAATTTTTATTTGAATATTACAAATTGAACAAATTGGAAAACATCTATCAATTGCAAAAAAAATGAAAATAAAAATTTGAAGAATGACTAGCTAACAGCGTTCTGGGATCTCCACTGTTGAAGCAGATACCCTAAATCCTATAATTTAGGCACACGTATGTTCAGAGCAGTATAACTCGGTTGTTTTTGAAGTTATCAAAAAATGTTCAAATAGTAAAATGTATAAAATATTTTTCTTAACATTTTTTGTGTTGACTTCATCTTGATAGCTTCGAAGACAACTGAGATATGCTGCTCTAAACATGAAAGTATTGGGTTTGCCTGTGTTACAAGATATGTGAGAAAGGACAAAGAAGATATGGTGTTTTGAGAAGTGGTACAAGAAGAGTGTAGCAAATGAGGAGAGAGGGGATAGTGATAAATGATCAGAGACGGCAGACATTACGGTCCTTAGGCATAAGGTCATCCGGCACGGCAAAGAAGGGGGAAATCAATTGGAAGGAGAGAGATAAGGCCAGCAATGTATACTTATGAGAGACAGCAGACGGAAAGAGCTAGTTATGAGTAGGGTCATCTGTGCAGCGGTTTTTTTGCCTTTGCCATGTCGGTATGTTTTTAAAACTGAATTTGATGAGAAATTCAATATGTCAAAAAAAATATTGCTCTCGCTTGGTCACACTTTTTGTTTTCAGACCAAAAGAGTTTTGTGAATTTGAAGTTTAGACAGTCTCAATCTTCATCATCTCCGGTTTTTTTTTCTATAACAGACACTTTTACAGGATTCTCATTTGACACGGGAGAGAGACGACGCTATTAGAATGAACAATGAAGAGAGCTCCGTAATTTGGAGAGCTACTATTGTTCATCTTCTAGACAGTCCGATAGATCTGCTGTTCTATCTTTTAGGAAGTTTACTTGTTTTTTTCGTGATGAGGAGTATTTCTATGTGGAGAACTCCCTTCACTAGGTCAGGACGACTTTCTCATGCTCCATCTGAAATAAAACCCCCTTCGTTCCCGCTATGCCGTCTTCCAAATGTTGCTCTCCAAGAAGTTTTGAAACATTTGGATTTTCTTGAGCAGTGATTTTCAAAAAATTTAATTGATGATACCATTGAATTTTTTTTGCAGAATCGAGCTCTCATTATGCTCCAAAAAATGCATTCAACTTGTCAAAATAGCCAGGAGGAGCCAGAATTTCGAACTGGAAGTATTTCACAATAGATGTCTGCAAATGACGTTTGCGACCGAGCATTCAAAAGATTTAAACCTGTTTATATATGAGAAAAGAGATGAACAGAATGGAAATGATCTTTGTGAGTTATTTTTTTCGATGTTTCTATGACTGGATTCTGAAATTTCCAGCTTTCACTGGAGCCTGAGAGTCTGGAATTTTTCATCTGAAAATCTGAACACGTCCGTTTTTTTTAGATTCACTGTCGACATATCCACTTTAGGTAAAGATTTCCAGACTCTTAGGATCCAGTGAAGGCTAGAAATTTCAGATTCCTGTCACAGATGCATCTACTTTCAGACCTTGTGAGAAAAAAATTTCCTTGTAAAAACCAAAAAGTTCAGATAACGGAACGATCAATGGTCACAAATTCAAGTTTTGTAGACTCACAGGTCGAGACTTTGCAGTTTTTTGGGTAGATGGAATGATCGGTAAAATAGAACTCTTCAAATACATCATCGATCTATTCGAGTATCCTAGACT
>GL379789.1:457589-546493 GCA_000143925.2 Caenorhabditis brenneri | reverse complement strand
ATTTTGGTAGAATGAGTAGATTCAATCCAATTCTTCAGAAATCCATTCACATCTTTGTTTGTCAATGATGTACCATCAAAATGTAGAATAACGGATTGACTGCTAAGCTTGATCATATCATTTAGATCCAGCCATTTGGTCCATCTTAAACATAGATGATCAGTCTCGAAGTTTAGATCAAACCGATGTTGTCGAGCTCTAAATTCAATTTTGTTTCCTTTCCTGCAGATCTCTGCTAAATATTTTTCATCTTCTAGGCTCCGATCTTGACTAGAAATGTACCATTCATCAACTGCAAAAAATACGGTTTCAAATGTTATAAAAAGTCAAAGTTCTTACTTCTACCGCCATACTTTAATGCAATCCAGTCATATAACGGACGGATCGGAATTATTTCGACAATATGGGCTTCAATAATTCTTGGATAATGGAAAAGGTCGGTGATGTATTTGAAAATTTCCACTCTTCCAGCTGTTATGTTTTCCCAATAAGTGTTAAATGTGTTGTTTTTGGTTCTATAATATTTGAACTTGTGTCCATTAATCATTCCGTCATCTGAAATTGTTTCAAATTTCGTAGAGTTACGTTATCAAGTGCGCCATATATACATCCGATTCTGGCACTACTAAAACATAAGCTTTTAATTTATGACTGTAAAAACTCACAAAGATTGATTCCATTTTTATTTTGATTTTTCTTATATACCGACAGAAAACAGTTTTCGAAATATGCATTTTTTGTATGCATATTCAGACAATTACAAAAAATTGCGGTAAGTCTAATATAGAGTCCCTTATTCCTTCTAGCTATTTTAACAAGTTGAATACATTTCTTGGAGCACAAAGAGAGCTCAATTCTGTAAAAAAAAGTTGATAAAACTTGTCGGTAAAAATGGAATACTCACAGTTGAATAAGATCCATATGTTTGAAAACTTCTTGAAGAGCAACATATGAAAGACGGCGTAGTGGGAAAGAAATGGATTTTGTTGTAGGTGGAGCAGGGGCAAATTGTTTCGAGCAAGTGTTAACAATAATCTCCGTAGAAGTATTTTTTATATCAAGTGTCTTTGTTTTGAAGAAAACAGGTAAACTTCTTAAAAGATTGAGCAGTCGACCTATGGCACTCTCTGAAAAATGATCAATAGCTGTTCTCCATAAAAAGGAGAGTTCTTCATTGTCCATTCTATTTAGTATCACCAGTGTCGGGTTGGAATCCTGTAAAAAGAGATGAAGTTTTGTTTGTTAGTGAAACGCAGAGGGAGAAGGTTAAGGTTGTCTACGAAAGGAACAGTATACTAAAAATAAGTCCTTCCTTCAAGTTCAAATACACCTTTCCGTTAGTCTAAGATTGGAGCCAACTTGACAAAAAAGCCAATGAAAGCTCTCCACATGACAGAAACTTGCGTTTCGAACGAAACAGAAAATTAATCTGTCTATTCAGTTACAAAAGTCGGAAAAATCTTCCATAAAAAACCAATAATGAAGATTTTTTTTCGTGGAAAAAGAAGGTAGGAAGACATAGACACAGAATACAATGTGAATGATGAATATTGAAGAATAATGGAAATCTTCTTAAAATTTGTGTATTAGTACTTTTGACGGCTCTGAAAAAAAATCTGAACTCTGTATTTCACAGAAACCGTGTCTTTCAATGTGGCCTTGAACCTTAGGCTCATTGATAAGAAAAAAAAACAATGGTCCGTACGTTATTTGACAGAAAAAGAGGGAAGACGACGTTGGTAGTGGCTAAGAAAACCTATTGGAAGACGAGAGATAAGGTCAACTATGATTTATTATGAGAGAGAGAAGACAAAAAGGAAAGGGGTAATTATGAGTAGGGTCACCTGGCCTTCCGGGTTCTTTTGGTTTTGCATTGCTTTGTGCTCTTTTGAACTAACTTCTTAGGTACAGTGGCGTAAAGTGATTTGTAAATTGGAATAAAAACGGACAAATGTTCATTTTCTTCTTTCAGTCACACCTATTCCGTCTCAGTTTTATTTGAATAAACACAGTTTCTTCTATTTCTACAGGATTCCAAGTCGGCACCGGATACACGAAACAGAATGGAAATTGAAGAACTCTTCTTTATTTGGAGAGACACTATTGCTCATCTTCTAGACAGCCCGACGGATCTGCTGCTCTATTTTTTAGGAAGTTTACTTGTTTTTTTCGGAATGAGGAGTATTTCTATGTGGGGACGACTTTTCTATGCTCCATCTTCGTTCCCGCTCCGCCGTCTTCCTGACGTCGCTCTCCAAGAAGTTTTGAAACATATGGATCTTATTGATCAGTAACTTTTCTAGTTTTATCCGCGAGTTTCATTGAATCTTATTTCCAGAATTGAGCTCTCTTTATGCTCCAAAAAATGCATTCAGCTTGTTAAAATGGGTAGGAGGAACAAGAAACTTGTTATGAGACTCATCGGGGTAGACGATGGAGTGCTGACTATGTTTATAGAGTACGAAGATTTTCAAAGATGTTTTCTGAATGTACACAAGAACAGGGTGTGTCGAATTGGAATGGGCCTTCGTGAGTTTTTTTTTTTGATAATTTAAATGAGGGGATATGTTGTAACTGCTATATTTGGCTCTTCTGCTATGGATTAACTGCTACAGCCATAGCAGTTGAGATAACAAAAGTGGCGAAAATAGCAAAAGAACCAAATATAGCAGTTGAGTATCTATCCTTCAATGAATCAAACTTTCAATTGTCTCCATTTGAAAATTCAGATAACGGAATGATCGATGGTCACAAATTCCAATATCGTGGAGCCACAGGTCACGATTTTGAAACTTTTTGGGATGATCGAATGACTGGAACAGTCGAAATCTTCAAATACATCACCGACCTATTCCAGTATCCAAGAATTAAATCGATACTTATTTCTAAACCGTATCCGATCCGCCCGTTATATGAATGGATTGCAGAAAAATATAACGGGAAAGGTAAGAGAGACGCTCCCATCTTTTGACTACAAAAGAATTCAACGTTGTTGCAGTTGAGGAGTGGTCTATTTCTGTGAAGGATCGGAGCCAAGTGTATTGGTTCGATCTGAATTTCGAGACTTATCGTCTATGTTTTGATCCTGCTAAATGGCTGAATCTAGATGATGTGATCAAGCTTAGCAGTCAATCAATTACTTTACATTTTGATAGTACATCATTGACTAGTGAAGATGTGAATGGATTTCTGAAGCATTGGATTCAAACTACTCATTTAACCAAAATGAGATATCTTTTCTTGTATGCAGGGGAGGATTATTTTTATGACATTGATGTTATTCTATCTGGAATCAAGCATACGCCAGCGGGTGCATTACTGGATCACCCTTTCAAAGAGTTTATCACAGTTTGGGGAACTGTGAGGTATGCCCAATTCTTTGTTTTCTGACGTGAGGTTACATTCTTTCAGAGTCGATGTAGATTTTTTTCGTACGAAAACTGGGTTTACTATTCAACGAAACAATGGAGAAATGGCTTCTATATTCTTCAGACCTTGGTTATCAACGACCTTCGAAATGATAATACATTGATTGTGATAACGCTGTTACTTTTGGGACTTTTTCTAATTTGTAGATCAAACCCATACTTTGAAAAAGAAAAGCGTAGTTTATCTTTAAATTGAAAGTTTGTATACTATCCGTCTGTCGTAAGATGTTTGGAATTTCTATTTCTTTTAATTTTTTTTATTCGTAAAAAATTTCTTCAAAAATATTTATGGGTCTTGCTTTATTTCATTTTTTTTCTCTGGAGAATGATTATTGATGAGAAAAAAAATGGTCCGTACGTTATTTGACAAAAAAGGAGGAAGATGACATTGGTGGAGGGTAAGAAAACCAATTGGAAGAAGAGAGATAAGGTCAACAATGGATTATTATGAGAGACACAGCAGACAAAAGGGGCAAGGACAGTTAATAAGTAGGGTCATCTGGCCTTCTGGGTTTTTTTCGATTTTGCATTGCTTTGTGCTGTTTCGAACTAATTTACTAGGTACAGTTGCGTAAAGGGTTAGGATTTTTTTTATCAATTGGTGGTCTGAAAGTAGATGCTTCTGTGGGTGGATTCTAAAATTTCTAGCCCTAACAGGAGCCTGAGAGTCTGGAAATCTTCATCTGAAAATCTAAACTTTTTCAATAAACTGTTTACATAGCTAATTAAGATAAAAATTTCCAGACTAGGAATCCAGTGAGAGCTAAAAATTTCAGAATCCAATCTACTTTCAGACCACCAATTGAAAAAAAAACCATAACCCATGTGAGAAAAACATTACCAGACACTCCCATTCCTTCTCCGTTTGTTCAATACGCAACACGTTTCTCTCTTTTTACAGGATACTTACAGGACATTTGGCACCGTAAACACGAAACAGTATGGAAATTGAAGAACTCTTCTTTATTTGGAGAGACACTATTGCTCATATTCTAGACAGCCCGATAGATCTGCTGCTTTATTTTTTGATAAGTTTACTAATTTTTTTCGGAATGAGGAGTATTGCTATGTGGGGACGACTTTTCTATGCTCCATCTTCGTTCCCGCTCCGTCGTCTTCCCGATGTTGCTCTCCAAGAAGTTTTGAAACATATGGATCTTATTGATCAGTAACTTTTCTAGCTTAATCAACACAATAAACTTCCACCTTTTTTCCAGAATTCAGCTCTCTTTATGCTCCAAAAAATGCATTCAACTTGTTAAAATGGGTAGGAGGAACAAAACACTTTTCATGAGCCTCATCGGAATAGACGATGGATTGCTGACTATGTTTATAGAGTACAAAGATTTGCAAAGATGTTTTCTGTATGTATATAAGAAGAGAATATTTGGAAATGTAATGAGTCTTCGTGAGTTTTTTTCCCAATAATTCAATGAGGCAAATACTCAACTGCTGTGTTGTAACTGCTAGTGTCTCAACTGCTATATTTGGCTCTTCTGCTATGGATCAATTGCTATAGCCATCGCAGTTGAGACATTAAAAGCGGCGAAAAAAGAGTCAAATATAGCAGTTGAGACACTTGCAGTTGATCACCCCGTAGCAGTTGAGATATAGCAGTAGATTTGATAGCAACTGGATATCTACTAAGGTTTCGAATAAGGCTCATGAAGAGCTTAAGCTCATATGAGCTTTTAATGAAGCAAGCTCATGAAGCTCACCAATGAGTTCACGTGAGCTTTTTCTGTAAAAGCTCAAATGAGCTATGAGCCTCGATGAGCTTTTTTAGAAGCTCAAAATGAACAGCGTGAGCCTTTATGTTTTTTATGAAAGGTTCACGGAGAAACCCAATGAGCCTCATTGAGTTTTTTCAAAAGCTCAAAAGCTTAAAAAGCTCATTCTTTAAATTTTCATTCGGAACCTTAGTATCTACCCTTAAAACATGCTCGCTTTATATAACAGGAACTGCTGAATGACATGCCTGTGTTTTGGAAGCTCGAAAATACTTGTTTTGCTCTCACAATTTGAAAATTCAGATGAGGGAATGATCAATGGTTGCAAATTCAAATATCGTAGAAGCAGAGAAAACAATTTCCTCACTGTTTGGGATGATCGAATGACCGGAACAGTTGAAATCTTCAAATACATCACCGACCTATTCCAGTATCCAAGAATTAGATCGATACTGATTTCTAAACCATATCCAATTCGCCTGTTATATGAATGGGTTGCAGAGAAATATAACGGGAGAGTTGTTGCAGTTGATGAGTGGACCATTGGTGTGAAAGAACGGATCCATGTGTATTGGTCCGATCTGAAGCTCGAAACGCATCGTCTAGGTTTTGGTGGCGCTAAATGGCTTGATCTAAATGACTTGATCAAATTTAGCAATCAATCCGTTATTCTAGAGCTTCATGAGACATCATTGACCAGCGAAGATTTGAATGGATTTCTGAAGCATTGGATTAAATTGACCGATCCCATCAAAACGAGATATATATTTATGACGGAGAACAATGTTGATAATTATGACATTGATGTTATTTTATCTGAAATTGAGCATACGCCAAGGGGTGTATTACTGGATCACCCTTTCAGAGAATTTATCACAGTTTGGGGAACTGTGAGGTATGCAATCGTTTGTTTCCAATTCTTTGTTTTCTGATGTGAATTTTTTCCAGATATGACTATTTACATTCACTTCGTACAAAAACTGGGTTCACTATACAACGGAACAATAGAGAATTGGCTTCTATATTTTTCAGTCAAGACCTATCAACATCCTTCGAAATGATAATACATTAATTGTGATAACATTTTCACTTTTTTGTCTTCTTTTTCACTGTTTTTACTTTTTTTGTGTCGACCCGGGTGCGGACGACTATGAAACAACCGAATTTTCTATGGTTTTTCTGATTTCATTACATGAAAAAATGTAATTGAACACACTGAATCCGAAAAATAGGTTTGACATTACTTAGCTTTTGGGATAATGCGATATTTGTAACAAAAAAAATACACAAAAATCAAAGGAAAATCGATGTTTTCAACATTTATTATCTCAACAACTAAGTAATGAAGTCCTTTGGGAACAATTTTTTCGAATTCAGCGTGTTCAAATACATCGAGCATTGTTGATCATCGAGCATTGTTGAAGTCCATTGCTGACTATGGTCACGTTTTGCGAGTAGCGTGGCCTCACCGTAAGACAATTGCAGTTACAACATAGCAGTAGTTTTCATAGCCGTTGAGTATTTGCCGAAAAGTCAATGAGACCTGCAGTCAATGAGCATTTTCCTCAATAATCTTGTGATAACACTTTAACGTTTCCTACTTCTTTTTTACTGCTTCCTACTTCTGTTATCTATTCATCAAGCCCCTACTCTGAACTAGTAGGCGGAGTTTCTCTCTCAGTTGAAAAAGCTTTATACTATCCGTCCGTTGCGTGATGCCTTCGAACTTCTTTTTCTTTTTTTTATTCGTAAAACATTTTCTGAAAAAAATATTCATGGTTCATCCCATGTTTCCTTGGATATTACCCAATTATTTTGATTTTTAGAAAATTCATTTTCGAAACACACAATTGGAGCATTACGACAATTTATTGATTACACAAAACGAACGATGATAGAAGGAGGAGTGTTCTTGTTGGGGGTGCTGATGGAGGCGGGAACAAATGACTCTTTTCTAATGTTTATAGTGCTCTTTTTGGGGTGGATAATTAGGGGGACAGGCGAATGATACGAATGAATCTGAGGATACTATGTATCAGTGCCATAAGGACAAGTGGGAAAAACGAGCACAAAAACACAAAAGAGCACAGAAAATGGGGGATGAGGAAGAGGACAAATAAAAATTAAATGAGAAAAAAAAAGAAGGAAAATGGGTATAAAAATGAGGGGGAAAGAAGCCAACCTGGTGTCAGGAAATACCCAAAAAACAACTGACACCAGGGCTTTTTTTAATAAAATGAGAGAGGGGACGCGGGTACACAAATTAATTCGAAACCGGCTCCATATGAAGAAACGATTTCGAATTAGTAGGAACAATAAGACAGATGTTCATCAATTGAATGAAGCAAAAGAAGTATATGGGATTGGTATGTGTTGAGAGGGAAAATTGGGAAGGAAGCGAAAAATCGGGGGAGAATATAGACGAAAAATCAAAAAAAAATCCTACTAAAAATGGTGATTTACGATGAATTGTTGAATAGGTGATGGATGTTGGGTATGGTTATTTATAAAACGAAGATAAATGAGTGTGAAAAGCGCACTGAACATATTCCAGAAGGACAAGTGCACTTCCGACACTTTTCAGCAGGGATAGTTAAAGAAAAGGTGATGAAGAAGACAAATAAAGTAAAAAGAAAAACGGTTCAGCGCGTCTCCAACAGATAAAAATCGCTCGAAAATTCAACAAAGAGGCGACTTTTTTAATAGAAGAGATTGAAAACGGCCGAACACAACACACAATAAAATAGTTGAAAGTAGAAGAAGAAAAACGGGAAAGAGACGAAATTATTGGAGAATAGTACATGAGTTAGCACGGTGTCGCTGTAGTCACGTCGGTGAGGCGAGACTTGGCGGCACATTCTACTGTGGCGTGTTTCCAGATGGTGCAACTCCTGGCGGGACTCCAGACGATGGAACTCCGGTGGCCTGATTCGTTCCGGTGGTTCCAGCAATGTTGTTGGTGGCCGACTGTTGCGCCTTCTGCTTCAACATTGTCCAGTCGAATGTGTAGTCATACTGAAACTTTTAATAAAAGATTCGTTAACTTTTAACACAAGGGGGTTTAATGAATGAGTTGAGTTAGGCTGAACTAACCTGGTGATTCAGCGTTCGGAACAAAATTCTGAACAACTGGCGCAAGTACATGTAATCTGGCGACTCATCGAAGCGAAGTCCTCTTGTGTACGACAGGTACATTGGGAACTCAGCTGGGAATCCCTTGCAGAGGTGTTCCACCGAAGTTGTCATTTTCTGAAAATAAAGCACATTTCAAAGATCTAAGAAGTGTGGAAATTAATCATGGAGCTCAGTAAGGAGATGGGGAACGGACAAACCATAGACTTTTTTTCATGTGGCATTGTGATACCTCTTCACCGAAAAACTCATGAAATTCGGCTGAAAACATCATCTCAAATAGTGAAGGAATTATTGTTCTCTGAATTATTTTGCTTTGCACATTTCAATTCAATTTTAGATGTTAAAATGCCATTTGAGAGTACGGGAGCTACAGTAAAGCTCCAGAACGAATTCTATTTGCATCATCAGACAAGCAAGGCATAACAGAGCTCGAATCATCTTCGCTTTCATAATCCCACTTTTCTCCAAATGGAAAATTCGCAATAACAAACCTTCTCCGAGATCTTCTCATACTTCTGCTTCTTGGTGGCAGCCTTCAACCCTTGCCATGGAAGTGTTCCGCGATTGAAGTACATGAGCACGTATCCGAGTGATTCCATATCGTCTCTGAAACAATCATTTTGTTGGAAGAAAGAGATGAGCGCTATGGGAAGCTTGGGCTATTTTCGTTCCACATTATAAGAAAATGCGCTCTATCAAACAAACTATGTTCGCTCTACCGCGAATCCGAGCTCATCGTACCTTCTGGATTGCTCGATTCCCAAGTGAGCGTTGATGGATGCGTATCTGGCGGTTCCTGTCAAGTTCTTATCCTCTCTGTATGGAATGTGAGTTCTGGTGCGCGAATCGCGATACTTCTTGGCGAGTCCGAAGTCGATCAAGAACAACTTGTTGCAGTGACGGCCAATGCCCATCAAGAAGTTGTCTGGCTTTATGTCACGATGGATGAAGTTCTTGACGTGAACGTATTCTATGCGCCCGATCATCTGGTCAGCAAGCATCAGAACAGTCTGTAAATTTGACATTTTAAATCTAGTCGCATCTTCTGTCCCCCAGTAACCATGCGCTGCTGCCAAGTACAAGCGCCCTTCAGTTTTCCCACATTTCACTTTCAAAAAATCGATATCGGAGATCGTCGTTCATTTATTTACACATAACATCACGCACTTTCCCGTTCCCCCAAAGATCATTTGTCGCCGTGTAGTAGCGTTCACTTTTTACGCTCGCGCTGCCTCTATCATCACATCAGCATGAGAAAACGATGCAACAGCTGGAAAGTAATGATGCGCAGCGAAGCCTGAATCTTTCTTTAGGTGACGCACTTCTACACGTGATTTGCACCTAGAATGAACATTGAACAACAGAAGGCAATCGATGAGAAAGACCCCCCATGACAGAATGATATCAGTTGACATTATCCTCTTCTCGAAGCTCATAAGCGGCTTGCGGAGGATGTTCTCAATGTTGAATCACTTGTTTACCTTCATGGTGAACCGTCTGGAGCAGAAGTTGAAGAGATCCTCCAACGATGGGCCGAGAAGATCCATGACGAGCACGTTGTACTCTCTCTCGGTTCCGTACCTGAAATAATTGGATTTTTAATTGATGAGAACGGTTTGTGAAGTGGAATTATTTGGAATTCAAGCTCGGAGACTTAATCAAACACGGAAGACCAAAATCAGTTCTAGAGCGTTTCGATTGAATGTTTTCTGGGTCTCAGGGCGAAAAGTTGATCTCCAGAATACTAGGGTAGAACAAATTCGCTCTCCGAAATTTCAGAAAAAACGCGATGGTTCTATGTCTCCGAACAGCCGATCTTTCACTCCTTACCATCTGATGTGTGGGATTCCGACTCCTCCTTGCAGAATACGGTATACTTTGGACTCGTAGAGCAACTGTGGGTGTCGCGCCTACAAAACTCGCGTTTTAAAACATGCGATTCGGAATAAAATCATACTCTGTTGCTTTCCAGCTTAATGGCCACCTCCTCGCCGTTCGTCACGTTTATTGATACATAAATGTCTCCGAATGAGCCTGAACCGATTTTTCGGATCAGCTTGTATTTCGTGGCCACGATAAAATCCTTCACCGACATAACGTTCGCCATATTTCGCTCCTGTAGTGCTGTAAACGAAGTGGATTAAAAATTTAGCGAAAGATAAGGAAGCCAATCAATACCTTTAGTAGCAGCACACGAGATGAGTGCACGAAGGCACCTGGTGGTTCAAGAGTGAGGATCTAGACCTGAAAATACGGAAGAATTGAACGTTTCGTTTCGATAGAAAAACATAACAAAAGGAACGGCAATGAGAGCAAAAAACGGAATCGAAATTCGATACATTCTTGTTGAAGTTTTCAATTGAGAGTTGGCGACAAAAATCGATCGGAATTGGGTAAACAAAACGCTTTTCGCGAGAATATGAGACTAATTTTTTGCTGTCTTGAAAAGGAGTTACAATCAACAAAACAAGGGAAAAAGTAGCGTGTGAAGGAACGTGAGAAAATTCGAAAAATCATACAACCTCGAGGCGCATGTGGCAACAACACAATTCTGGATGTTTTTTCTAGAAAGAGAGCGTCTAAAAAGCGAAAGGAAATAGCATGGCCTGATACCGTTGGGGAGATGGGGTGAGTAAGCGTGCCACGTCATCGTTTGAAAGCAACAAGGTTCTCGGAATACTTGTTGGGAGACTTCAGGCAAAAATTCTGATTTTTCGAAAAATTTACCTCGAGCTTTGCAATTCGGTTGAAAAAATGAACAAAATCGGTGTTAAATCGCAGCGAAATGATGCAAAGTGTTGAAATTCAGTAAGTACACGTGAAAAATACGAATAGCTGACTATTTAACGAAGCTATGATTTTTGCCCAAAAATAACTAATTTTAGTTGATAAAACTGGGACAAACTTGAAAAATCACCCCAAAAACAAGCAGTAATCAACCGAAATCAGTGAAAAAAGGAGAGAAAATTGGCGAATTTTGTGACAACTGGTAAAAAAAAGATGAATGCACTTTTCTCTCTGTTCTTTTTGTTTTTACGGCGCTTTTACTTGATTTTCAGCTCCGATTTGGCTTCGAAAATAATTGAGAAGCTGAAAGAATGTTTAAAATTCTATTGAAACTATCAAAACCATTAGTCATTTCCCGCTCACCCTAAAACGCGTGTTTTCCCGCGCTTTCCCTCGATTTTTTCGATTTTCCATGCTTTTCCTAGTGAAAATCCCACTTCCGATGCATTCCCTTTTATGTTCAGATGATTTCCAGCAGAAAACGCGAAGAAACGGCAAAAATTAGCGAGAAATCGATGAAGAAACGACGGGTGTCGGGCACCGATTTCGTCAGACAACCGGGAAGGCCGACCGCGTTGCAATGGCTTCGAAGCGTCGCGGCCGCCGCGGCAATTCAAATTTCGAAGGCGCGAGCGTCTGCTTCTCTCCGCTTCGCGTTGTCTTCTCCTCTCATTTCTTTTCGCATCGCAAAAAGAACCGAACGTTTTTACGTTTTTATGAGAGAAGAAGAAGAAAAGGATGGCTGAAGAGAGGAGGGTAGGAGACGGGGAAGAGGCCAGTCAATTTGGTGGATTAGAAATGTGAAATAACACACACAGAAAAGAGGAAAAACTGGGGGAGGAGTGGGGGAAAATGAGCAAATTTTTTGTGGAAGCGGTTGAAAAATAAATTGTGAACCCCCACATCAGTCGTCGTCGACCGGAAAATCGATAAAGCTTGGGGGAAGAGTAGAAACAAAAAGTAAAAAAGACCGTTCTTTTGCCCCCTTGTCTATCGATGAGAATCGAGACTGGGAGAGAGAGAGGGTGAAAAACCGGTTTTTCAAAATTGAGAAAAAGAGCGAGAGAAAAGTTGTTACCAACCCCTTCTTGTCAAAACGTTGTGATAAATTACAGGCATGTGACGGGGAGAGAGACCTTTTTGTGTTATTTTGTTGAAATCGAGGCGATGATCAAACATTTAGAAGAAGACAATGGGTTCTTTTTAAGGTGAGAAATGTTAGAGTGGGTTCAAAGTGGGTGCTTTTCTCTGAGTTTCAGTGCAATTCAACCAAAATTTTTGTTGATAGATTGTGGTGTGATTCAGGGAGTTTTCAGGTTTTTCAATAGGTTTTTCATATTAAAAATTTTGTGAAATGTGATGATGCCAAAAAACCAAAAGGCTCGGGTTTATTCACAGTGATAAATATCCTTTTTTGATCATATCGGAGTTTTTTTTTCTGCAGGTTTTCGTGCTGTTTCAATGAAAAAGTGACCGTTTGTCGCAGTTTTCCGCCTAGAAATCGCATTCTTGACCTTTTACAGCCGAAAATAATGGATTTCGGTGATATATTTCTTGGAGGTTCGGCTGAAAACTTGGAGTTTAAAAAAAAACTTTTTTCGAAGCAAAAAATGGGAACCTTTGACATATTTTGACGGATTGAATGAGCCAGGAAATATGTGATTTATGATGAAAAGTTAATCGGTTTTGGGAAAAACTAAAGGTTTCCAGGTGAAAAACAGTCGTTAAAACTGAATTCCAGAAAAATTGGGCTTAAAATTCGGTTAGAAGTATCGGCGGGACCAGGTTTCCAAGCGCGAACAACCGACATGATCGGATAACTGAACAATCTGTTGAATCTCGTGAATTTGAGCCCAAATTTGATGAAAAATACTGAGTTTAGTCGATAAAAACGAAATTTTTCCAATCGGAAACCCAAGAAACACGGTGAGCAGAAGAAGAAACATCAAAAATTGGTTTTCGATAGAAAACTTTGAACATGCCGTTGCCGAAAAAAGAATTATTTTGAAAGTTTTCGCTGCTTGGAATGTTGAAACAAACGCGGAAATAATGAGAAATGGAACAAAAAATGAAAAGAATTCGAAACAAAAAAAACATAGGAATGCACGAGAATTCACGCAAAAAAGCACTATTTTTTTCGAAGTATTGTTGTGAAGCTGCTGAATTCAGAAGATTTTTCGGAGGAATCAACTTCACAGTTCAGTGCCGAAAAGGGAGAAGTCGGTGTGCACCTCGATCGAAAACCGGTTTTCAGTTCTCTCCGGTATTCAATTTTTGAACTCGAAACGTTTTTATTTTCTGCAGTGTCTGCGATAAGAAACTGAAAAATTTCAGAGATCTTCGGTTTGAATGAGCGCCAAATCGGAAAAAAAATGAAATAGTAGCGACAGAAACGGTCCGAAAAGCCACTTATGAACAAAAAATAAAAATAAGACCAGTAGTGATTGTTGCCACACCATGTAAAAAAAAAATAAAAATTAAAGCAACATTTTTAGTCTGTTATCAAAAAAAAGCTTATCAATTGAATGACACATTCTCCAACACAAACTACTGCTTGTCACACCCCAAAAAAAGCGACAAACACGAGTTGACACGTGGTGAAAAAATTTTTTAATTGAAATTTAAAATGCAAAAGCGCTCCATTAAGCGAATTGGGCGGAAGAATAACATGGATCTTCTCGGATGAAAAAAAATAATTCTTAAGAATTAAGAAGCTTTTGGTCATAATAACACCATCATAAAACGACGAAATGAAAAAAAAATGAGAAAAAAATTGAAAAAGAAAAAACTATATCAAAAAGAGACGCAGAGAATTAAAGTGTTTCCTTTTCTCTCCTTTTTTTCCACAATTTTATGTGGTGACCGACTACTACTAGTAGGCTACTAGGATGGAAAAAAAGAGAGAAAAAGCAACAACCACCACACAAAAAAAATAAGGAAGAAAAGGAAATGTGTATAAAAAACGACGATTTTCTCCCGTGTACGTTTTTTCTTTGGGTTTTTTTGGCAAAGGAAAGGGAAGGATTATTTTCTGTGTCGGTGCACTTTGGGGACTACTCGGAGCTCTGAAACTGAGTACGGCTGTACTTGACATGATACATCTTCTGACGGAAGTTGGGAAGGCACTAGAGCAGTCCATGTTGGCACAAAATCCAGCTGACTCTAAGAAAATGTTAATGTCAAATTTTATATTTTTTCAGCTGTCTTTTAGGAAACTCATAATGATATTATGGTCTCGTCGTTGCAAATCTCAGATGTCCAAGCTCTAAATTTCTGCTCCTTGAATGCTGGGTGCACCCATAATTGAAAGAAGAATGCACCAGCTGCTGGACACATGCACTCTCCGTTTCCCGCATCATTTGCTCTTCAGGACCCCCCGTGCTCTCTCGGTTTTCTTCTCTAATGTTTCTTCTTGCAAATATGAATATGATTCTTCGGTGCTAAGGGATTTTATTTCAATACAAAATCATAAGATATAATGAAAAATAATTTTCGGTGCAAAAATAGTCAGCTGACCTTTCCCAAGATGGCGTCGTATTCCAATATGACTATTGATTGAGGTTGCAACTTTGCCAGAGATTGGTCACCCAGGGTGTATCGACGGCTCATATTACTTTGGCAAAAACTCAACTGCTATGTACTTCTACTGCTATTTCTCAACTGCTATCTTGGCTCTTCTGCTATTGATCAATTGTTATAGTCATAGCAGTTGATCCATAGCAGAAAAGTCTAATATAGCAGTTGGGACACTAGCAGTTACAACATAGCAGTTGAGAAATAGCAGTATAGATACATAGCAGTTGAGTATCTACCTATTTATTATTTTTCTTCTCTTTTTCTCATCGTATCTGATTTCGTCTTGTCGTGTTCAGGCCAGTGATAGAGCATGAGAATCTAATTTCAAATTTCTTCATTATGTTTTAGGCTAAGTTCATCATTTCAGGTCCTTAACCAAAATGTCTGAAGACCCTTTGGCATCCGCCAGCCCCAGCATAACAAAACACATCGACGACACGATTTTTGCACGGAAATACCGTGTCGCGGAGCTAGTCAGAGCCATCGAGAAAATGGATGAAATTGATGATAATGAATTGGCATCTGAAGAAGAAGTGAAAGAGTTGGAGGACCTCGAAAAGAAAATTCGGGATCATGAGGGGATTTTCAAAGAGGAGTTGAGCACGTTGGAGGATGCTAAAAGCAAGGATGTAAGTTAATGGAGTTGGGGATTAGAGTACATTTTTTACAGTTCAAAAACGATCGAGAATTCTTGACTGAAATTTTTAGATCTGGTTCATGGCTACCGTCTTACCACTTCCAATCTTCGGGATGTTCATACTTGACTTCAACCTATTCCAATACGAAAATATCCCCGTCTGTCTTCATATTTTGTATAGTGGCCCTGTGATCACATTGGTCTATGTCATCGCTTCTCTGATTTATTTGTAAGCGTTTTTTTTCTGTAAGAAGTCTAGAATTCTGAGTTTTTGCAGCATTGCTTCTAGGAAAAGAGCAAACTCGAAGGAACTGGGAAAGCCAACCGAGCCAGATGCCCTAGATGACTGGGAGCATACTATCACCGCCGCTGATCTTCGTCACCGGCAATTGGAAATTTTGAAATATTTCAAAAAACTGCGCTGTGGTATCGTCGCACACAAGATATGGATATATATTTGGGTGAGTCATCAAAGGTGGCCGAACAGGAAAGCCTCGTGGTGCAGAAATTAGTAAAATTACGCGATTTGACGTAAGATGTGGTGTATGCACCAATTTGTCAGTTTACCATATTTTGGGATAAGCTTGCCATCGGTGGGGCCGAACTCCACGTCAGTTTGACTGTGCCACACGGGTGAAAACCGAAAACGCCGGTTTTTTCTACCGCGGTTGTTTTATAACTACCGTAAATCCTGTATTTGAAGCACACCTTTATTAGAAGCACACCTGTAATAGACGCACACCCTCAGACCCCCTATGAAAAATATACGCACACCCTGTAATAGAAGCACACCTGTAATAAGTGCACATCCTGCTATAAACGCACACTCCGTTTTATACGCATTTTTCGTGCTTTTATACGTCATCATACTTGGCCCGGGGTTGCAAAGGGGTTTCAGGATGAATTTTAAGTGAAATCTGAACATTTTCGTAAGCGGTTTGGAAAAAAACTGGTGAAATTCATCCGAAATTTCCATTCCGGACCGGCTGGTTGCGACAATTTTTTCCAGAAAAAATGATCGAAAAATAGAAGCACACTCTGTATTAGAAGCACACCTGTAATAAACGCACACTCTCGCGACCCATCTGAAAAATAAACGCACATGTGCGTCAAATACAGGATTTACGGTATTCACAGGGGTCCTTTGACTACTTCTTGGATTGAGAATTGAGTTTAGTGTTCTTCATTCTTAAATTCTACCAGAACTATTTTTTTGCTGTTCGGCCACTTCTAATTTTTACGATTCTTTTTCCATCTGTCTTATATTTTCAGAACTCCTGCGGTTACGTTCTACTGACCTTAGCCACCATGTTGCGCTCATACAACATCCAAAGGCGAATCGAGGCAGGACAGGAACTTGAGTCTTATAATTTCGTATTTTTTATGGTACTCGCATTGTATTTTAATCTCAAAATTTTTCTTGTCGGTATCCCAATATTTAGAGAGTTCAAAAAATAAGATTTTTGTGGACTTGACTTGTAACGTTTTGTATAAATGTTCTTTTTGCTCCGATACTATTTGTCGTACAAGGGAATGTTTTTTTTTAACATGGGTTAGGAATTTTTTATAAATTGTTGGTCTGAAAGTAGATGCTTCTGTGAGTGGATTCTGAAATTCGCAGCCAGCACTGGATCCTGAGAGTCTGGAAATATTAATCTGAAAATCTCACCGCGCCCCTTTATTTACAATGTATTGTCGATTTCAGATGAAGATTTCCAGACTCTCAAGCTCTGGTGAGGGCTAGAAATTTCAGAATCCACTCACAGACGCAGTTTTTTCCAGATCACCAATTTGTAAAGAAATCCTAACCCATGTGAGAAAATTACGACAATAGTTGGATTTTCTTTGGGACATCAGATTGTAGTGGTAATGGTTTTCATAGTCAGAATTGACAAAGGAAATGGTCTTAACCTTGTCACGTCATAATCATTCACTGTGTCAGTTCTCCAAGAATTCTTGTACAATAAACCCATCCTCTCACCAAATACCTCTTCATTATGTATCTAGCCTATGGGAAATCAGTTGTGAATTCTGAGATTTCATCGGGTCACGTCATCTGCCAGATGGATGCCATTGTTGATCTCCACACAGGCAGGTAGGAGAACATCCCTCCGCAGCCACAGATTAATTTTCTCCCCAGTTTCCGCATTCATCCGGTATTTTTCCATTTTATCGAGGGTCTATTTTTTTTGGGAATGGAATGATTTTTTTTCCATAGAATAAGACTTTTACTCCAACCCTATCATATTATCTCATGATCTCGCTACTTTTTTCCTTAAATTACAGAACCTCAACAATGACTGAAAACACCGACGACCAGACTTCCACTTCCGAGAAGCTTAGTCTCTTCATCACCTCAAAGCTCGACGCCATCGTCTCAATGGAGAGGGATATCTCCACGGATCTGACCAACGTTCGTGATCTTCTTGAAATCGTTCCTGAAGAATATCGTTTTGCCTCAGAAAAAGAGGTGCAGGAGTTAAGAAAAGTCATGGAAAAGTACGACAACAAGTTGGAGACTTCTGATGACCAATTGACATATTTGAAAAAAAGACAACTGGCGAATGTGAGTTTCTTTCCCTAGGAATCTAAAAATTTATAGTTTTCAGCTCGCCCTTTTCATCTGGACTCTTTTCCTTATCGCCCATCCAAATCTTGGTTGGATGACAAGCGGATGGGCTTATTTAGTGTATGTATCGATTTATGTTGGACTTTTTGCATTGTGAGTTTTCAAAAACCAACCTAATCCTAAAACAGAAATTCCAGAACTGAACCAGTCACTGCCCAAAATGCCGAAGAAGAAGACGAGGATGATTGGGAAGAGAGCATGACTTCTGAAGAAATGAAATCGTGGCAACGAGCAATTCTGTTGGCTTGCACCCACGAATCGGGGATTTTGACTGAGGTGTACAGACATAGTAGAATGTTGTGGGTGCAGGTTAGTTACATATTATTAGCCTACGCGCTCTATTGATGACGCCGTCCGCCACGTTGGAAAAGCTAGGCCATTTCGGCCTGGAACGCTTGCTGGCCGAGTTTTTTCAACGTGGCGGGCGACGTTATCAATGGGGCGCGTACTCATCTGCTATATTTTGCTAATAGATTCTCTTACATCTCAAATGACCCCTACTTTCATTCCAGAGCTTGTTCGTGGACACTATCCTGATTACCTACTTCCTTATCCGCACTGCCGCCTGTTTTTTCGTCAGTATCCCCCACAGAAACCTATGGATTCATGCAGAAGGCTCCGCTTTCTATGTCCTTTGTGCTGTTTTCTTCCTGTTCGTCGTGCACAATCCGCTGGCAAAAGGATTGGCGGGTAAAATGCATAGAATCTGCAATTACTTTCTCATGTTAGGTGTAATGGATAATTCTCTCTGAAATGTACCTTTCTGAGTTTTTTTCCCTTAATAAATTTATTATCACAAACTCTTCAACCTTGTCGAGTCGTAAAAGTAGCGGGTTCTGAGAAATTTGTATGACAGTGCTAATTGATCTGTCACGTTGATTGAGATGGGTTTTGTCTTGTCAGGTCATCTGGGATTTAACGTCACCTGGATAGTCTACTACCTGTGAATGGGTTCTGAAATTTCTAGCCTTACTGAATCCTGAGAGTCTGGGAATTTTTCTTGTACCTCATCTTCTGTGGGACATATCTCAAAAACCAGCCATGGAATCAAAAAGTGCTCAACTGGAGAGTTGTTACAAACTACATGAGGAGCAACTTTGTAGTTGATCATTTTTTCGAAAAACTCTCCCCTCAAAGTTAGGAGCATGTTTCTGACGAGTACTTCTCGAGCGAAGGTTCGTTTTCAAGAGCGAAGGTTTCGTTTCACGTGTAAAATTAACACTGAATCTCGAGCGAAGGTTCCCCATTCTAGGCCCCATAACGTGACCTAAAAGTGATTTTCGTAAAAAATGGTAAGAGACTTTTCGATGTAACTCGACGAGCTCTATCAGATGGTGTAAAAATCTCACCCACTTTTTTATAGCGACTGGCCTCCTTTAATCTCGATGTCTGGCCCCGCCCTCTTATTTTCATTGCATTGTCAACGTGGCGATTTCAGATGTAGATTTCCAAACTCTTAGGCTCCAGTGAGGGCTAGAAATTTCAGAATCCACTCACAGGGACAGCTACTTCCAGACTACCAATTTATAGAATAATCCTAACCCCCTTTTTGAAGAAAACATGTTTTGGTAACAATAAATCATTCTCACTCTTATTGTACTTTTTCGCTGTCAGGAGGAATCTATCTTGTTGATTGAGTTTTCGAAAGGTCTAGAGGTGTTCTATCATTCTGCGTAATCCAATGTTTCGTGTTGCGTTCCTGCGTCCAACACAAAGACAAAAGATGTTGGGTCTTCATTTTCGAAATCCTAGCTTTCGCTTTTCAAAACCGGCTGACCTACCCCGCCCGCCATTGCGTTCAGATCACGGAATTCCCGATTGCAGGATTTCAAATTCTCTAACCCTAATCCTGTGAATTATTTATAAAAATAATAACTTGAATAGAAAATTTCCTCGAGCACTAGCATGTCCTTTCCCTTTTTCATTTCTACAGGAAGGTGAAAGAGGTAACTGTGAGAAGAAGGCCTCGTATTGCCATTTGTCTTCCCGCTCTGACTATTCTCTGCGATATATGCATGCGACTAATAAATGATCTCTCCGTCTCTTTGAGAAGTCTAGGACCATTGTATCTTGCAAGGTCATCTTTGTGTACTCGGGAACACCAGTGTTCTACTTTCATCCATCCTCCTTGCCTCACCTTTCCTCCTTCCGTTCTCCGAGTAGATATTCACCATTCATTTATTCCGTTTTCCTTTTCTTTCTTTCTCCTTACGTCCACTGGAATAAGATTGCATCATTTATAATTTTTCAGGGTTTCTCAACATGTCAAAAGATGTTGTACCTCCAACACCCGACACATTCCCCACCTTCATCAATCAGAAGCTCAACGCTCTGGGTCTGATGCCAAAGAAAGCTGATTTGGATGAGATCCGTGCACTTCTATACATGGTTCAAGAAGAACGAGTACTGTCTCATGAAGAGCTTGAAGATTGGAAGAAAACGGAGAAGGAAGTTCTTGAAAATCAGAATATTTACAAGAATCGTACGGACAACTTGATAAAGACAGGGAAGAGTTCGGTGAGTATCTACAGTATCGTGCAGAAGTATACGAACACCCCCGCTTTTCAGTTGATTTCAGTCAACTTTGAGCATGCTCTACACGGTCAAAAATTTTTCTAAGGCTTAAAAATTTTTTAGCTTATCAAGCAAAACTAAAATATCATTTTTGTAGTTGACAATTTTTTGTGCAACCACTCTCTCGGGAGCTAGAGCTTGTTCCATGAAACACCTTGAAACGATCGAAATTCCTGTAGTAAACGTGCAATTTCTGAGGTAGTTGTTTCGGACGAGCTCTATCTGCCGGAGAAGGGTTTTACAAAAAAGTTGTAAACTACAAGAATGATATTCTAGCTATGCTTAAAACGCTCAAAAAAATTTCAAGCTCTAGAAGCATGCTCACTGTCAGCTAAAGTGCAGTAGCGGCTATATTTATACGAACACCCCCGCTTTTCAGTTGATTTCAGTCAAATTTGAGCTTGCGCCAAACGGTCAAAAATTTTTCTACGGCTTCAAAAATTTTTGGGCGTATCGAGCATAGCTTGAACTTCATTTTTGTAGTTGACAAATTTTTTGTGCAACCACTCTCTCGAGAGTTAAAGCTCGTTTAAAACAACCACCTCAGAAATTGCTGGTTATCCATAGGAATCTCGATGATTTCATGGGTCCTTCATGAAAAGAGCTCTAACTCTCAAGAGAGTGGTTGCACAAAAAAGTTTTCAACTACAAAAATGAAGTTCAAGCTATGCTAATTACGTTCAAAAATTTTTGGAGCCGTAGAAAAATTTTTTGACCGTTTGGCGCTTGCTCGAAATTGACAAAAATCAACTGAAAAGCCTGGGGTATTCGTATAAATATGGCCGGTATTGTACATCATATTTTACAAATGTCAATGAACTTACAGTAATTTACAGATTTACTTCTGCCTCTTGTTCACACTGCCCATCTCACTTTGCTTCTACATACTCAGAAAAATTCTGGATGATGAAACTCGCGAAGTCGCTTTTCAATGGTGCTGGATAGTCAATTTGATAGCTATGGCTATCTACCTCTTCTACTTGAAACGGTATTTTAGGCCACGTTTTTTTAAAAGTACTTTCGCTTTTCAGTTTCAATATCCGTCTCTTTTTCGTAATTCCTAAATCAGTCAAAGTGTCAGAGAATGAAGGTTCCCATTGGCAAAACTCAATGACTACTACAGAGCTTCAATCCAAACAAAAAGCTCTTGTGAATGGATGGGAAGAACTTTTGAAAGAGCGGAATGATCATCCGCTTCTGATTATCATGGTTAGTCAATCACTTGGCTCCGCCTATTTACGCTATCAGTTTTACAGTCTACACTTGCATTCTTCGTAACCATGGCCTACTTTGGTCTCCGTTTCGTTGCCATTCACGAACTTTTCAAAGAAAAATCAACATTATCTTCCCCAAGAGGACCAAGAATTTTCCTTCTCGTTGATTACGTTCTCACTTTTTTGTCCGTTACCGTGTTCGCCATCCAATCTTTTCCGGTGATATTGCAAATACTTTCATCACACCCTATGTATAAAAACATGATTTGAAACTATCTGTAGTTTACTTTCTAAACTCTTACTTAGCACCCTCGGATTGCATTTTTGAAATGTTCTATAGCTATTTAATATGGTGCTACCCCGCATTAGAACTGGCCGGATTAGAACCGGGTACTTCCAAAGTATCTGGAAACTCAAAAAATTGAGGAAATGTTTAGGGCCACAATGTCATATTCTGTACGGAAATTCAGCCTCGAGTCGCAACTGGGAGCTTGAATGTAGCCCGGTTCTGATCCGGAAAGTTCTGATACGGGGCAGTTCTAATGCGGCCAGTTCTAATGCGGGGTTGCACTTTTAATATTGCCACATTATCTAATATAACTGATCCTGCACTTATTTTATTTTTATTCATAGGACACATCCACTTCACCTTTACAGAATCTCATCTCTTAAATAAAGATTTTTTTGGACAATTTCTCCACTGTATAATTTCCCGTCTGTCTGTCTGTTTGTCCGGTTATTACGGTTTCGTCCTCTCCATTCTCTGCGATATCTGCATGTGTTCAATGAATAATCTCTCCGTCTCTTTGGGAATTCTAGGACCATTGTATCTTGCAAGGTCATCTTCGGGTACTTCAGGTACAGGACCAGTGTTCTCCATTCATTCTTCCTTCCTGCCTCATTTACGTTCTTTCTGGATTGACATCTTGCCACGTCAGCAGGGATCTCACAAGTTTTTCTGTGAACCTAATGTACAGAAATCAATAACAATAAGATTTTGAGATTTTGAGCGAAGCCCAGAAAATTAGACGCAGACACTGGAGAAGTGCGTCGTGCTGCGTCTGCTTCAATAGGTACGCCAGAATATCTTCTTTTCAAAACCGGCCGCCGTCGCACCTTTCCACCGCCCATTATTGCCTAAATTTGAGGAAAAAGTGACGTCAGTTGCCATTTACAATTCCCAATTTGACTTGCATGATTCATTATTTCATTTTTGGGGTCATATTCACGCTCTCACTGAGGCAAACTTTCGGTTTTTTTTTTCATTTTTGTACAGAGCGTATTCATTTTCCCCATATGCTAGCTAACATCCTAATCAGACTTACTATAACCTCCGTTTTGCTATTCTGATCTATCATGATCCTTAATTTTTTGAAAGTTTTCGAGATATCGGCGACAACTGTATGCGACTCTCAGTCCCTTTCATTTTCAGGGTATTCATCATGTCCAAAGACCTTGTACCATCGAAACCGAACACCTTCCCCAGTTTGATCGCTCGAAAGCTCGACAATCTAAGTGAGGTTCCAAGAAAAACTGACCTGGAAGTTATCCGTGAACTTCTTGATGTAGATCAAGAAGAACGAGTAGTCTCTGATGAAGAAGTTCAGAGGTTGAAGAACTTGGAGAAAAAAACTCTCGCAAACCAGAATAAGTACAAGACGCTTGAGGAGCAAGTGAAGAAGTCAGAAAAGTGTTCAGTGAGTCAATAAACTTACTGCATATTTGTGAAATTTCGGCCCCGCAAGGCCCGGAAGCCCGGGTTCGAAAGATTTACAATTTTTGTTCGAAAAAAGTTGCATCTTTTTTATTAAATTATTTTTCTCACTGAAATTTTATCGAAATAGTGTAAAATGGTTCAAGAACCCAAAACTTTTAATGCTCAATATAACCAAGGAGCACAAAATTTGTTTTTTGGAAACTCGCGGTAATCTTCCGGGCCCGGCCTTGCGGGCCTCCAGGCCGACCCGGGCCTTAAAAGTTCGTGGGAAGACCCGGCCCGTCACAAGTATGACTTACGGTAATTTACAGGTTTTCTTCTTCCTGTTCTATTTATTACCTCTTATGTTGTGCCATGCCGTATTCAAACGGATTTTGGATGAAGAATCTCGTAAAATCGTTTTCAAAGTGTTGAGTTGCTGGTTGATCAATTTGATTGCTGTTGTTATCTACCTCTACCAGTTGTATGGGTAAGCGAGGTAACATAACAGATAATTTTTTTTGTTGGTTTTTAGTTCTCATCTCAAAATCAGATTTGGATCTTCAAAACCTGTAGAACATAAAGTATTCGATAACGAAGGGTGTTACTGGCAAAGCTCAATGACTTCTACAGAGCTTAAGTCCAAACAAAAGGCTATTGTAAACAGTTGGGAACAAATCCTGAAAGTTAAGCCACTTCTGAATTATATCTTGGTTAGTCAACACAATGTGGTTCTGTCCATTTAACTTATTATTTTTACAGTCTATGTTTGCCTTCCTCTTCCACATCTTCCACATCCTCTACTTCTTTGTTCGTTTTGCCGTCATCCACGAAATTGTTGCAGAAAAATCAGCCGTGTACTTCTCCTTCTCTTTTCTAACAGAACCATTATTAATCTACTATCTTTTCGATTACATTTTTTCGTTTCTGTTTTTTGCCCTGTTCTTTGTTCAAATGTTCATTGGAATGAGTCAAAGAGACGTTGTTTCACCTTCTAGATAAATGAAAAGCCCATCAATCTCGAATTGTTTAGTCGAACTTTCCTAGCTACCTCAAGCAACCGCTGACTGATTTCATTTTTTCTTATCTTGTTGATTGGGATTTGAAACCGTTCTATAGTTACCTAGTTATGCCAAACCATGCGTTCACTGACTTATAGGACACATTCTTCTTTCATTTGGAAAGAGAATAGCCATTTCAATTTCTACTTTTCCGTTCTCTCAGTCTCTTCGGAAAATCTTGGCCCATTGTATAGTACAAGGTCCTCTTTGTGTACTTGGCAAGACTAGTGTTCTACACACAGCATGGAAAAATGGACGTGGACGGGGAACAACTATGAAACAGCTGATTTTTTTTAAAATGATTTCTCTTAGGGTTCCGCATGAAAATTCAAAGAATGAAGCATTATGAGCTTTTAAATCTTTCAAATGCTTCATTGTGCTTCATTTTCAAAAATTGAATCATTTGGTAGTGCTTCAAAAAGCTCACGTTGTCAATTTCCATTTTTTGATGAAAAGTTTTTTTCCCGCTTGTGTGGAAAATATTTCTTTTTCTACCCTATTTCTACCCGTGAGGTCATTTTACAGTGTAAATTTTCAAAATTAAAATGAAGCATTATGAGCTTTTCTGACATTTTGAGCTTTTTGAATTTCGACGCGGGGTCATCAAAATTGAAAATGAAGCAGAGTGAAGCATGACGCCGATTCAGTAAAGATTCAAATGAAGCTGCTTCATTGAGGCTTCACGTGAGCTTTGCTTCATGATTATGCTTCTTGCGGAACCCTAATTTCTCTGATTCTATTACTTGAAAAGGTGTATTTGAACACGTTGAATCCGAAAAGGGCTAAGTTTTTAAGAATGCGATATTTGTAACAAAAAAAATACGAAAATTAACAGAAAACCGATGTTTCCAACAATTATTATCTCAAAAACTAAATGATGAAGCAGTATCGAAACCAATTTTTCCGGATTCAGCGTGTTCAAACACAATGTTCCTTTGGAAAAAATCAAAAAAATCAAAGAGCATTGTTGAAGTCCATTGCTGATTGTGAGCACGTTTTGCGCGTCGCGTGGATTTTGCCACCATTTCTCCTCACCTTTTTCTTTTACAGCAACTAAATAATTGCTAAGCCCCATATCACAAAAATGCCTTACATTTTGATTTCTCTGTATCCCTATCCATTCTTTAGAAATCACAAAACTATCTAAAATCTCATTGTATGGCTGCAAATCCTTCTCTCAGCTTAATGTGTTGTTAATTTAGTTACGTCGTCCACCCATCAGGTATTAGGAACGGACCATTATGTTATATCTTGCCACGTCATCAACCCCTGAGATGTGAATCCTGCCTTGCCACGTCACAACTGACATGTCTGCCAATGTTGACTGCTGGTGTGTATGTGAATGCGCATATTGATTGACCTCTGACTCTCCGTAACGTCTGGGCCCCCCTATGCACAAGAGTGGACCAGTCTCCTTCAATCCGTTCATTCCGTCTCTCTTCCTATTTATTCTCTTCACGTTTTCCGAAAAGAACAGCACACGTTTATTCAATTTAGGATAGTCACAATGTCAAAAGACCCCGTAAAATCACCACCCGGCACCTTATCCAGCTTCATCAATCGTAAGCTTGACGATCTGGGTTCGCAGCCAACAGGAGCTGACCTAAATGCTATCCGTGTACTTCTTGACATAGTTCAATACGAACGAGTATTGTCTTATGAAGAAGTCCAGGATTGGAAGAGATCGGAGAAGAAAGTTCTCGAAAATCAGAATACTTACAAAGAGAAAATGAAGACCAACGAGGTGCAAGGAAAGTGTTCGGTGAGTATCTGCATTTACGACAGGATGCCAATGAACTTTCGGTTATTTACAGATTTACTTCTGTCTGTTCTTCACATTGCCCGTTTTTCTTTGCATTTACCTAACCGAATCTCTGGGAGAAACGACTCCGTACTTCTTCACCAGACTTCTGGTGCGCTGGCCGATCAATTTCATTGCTATCGCCATCTTCTTCTTCTATATGAACAGGTAAGTCAGAGCAAGCCCACGCAGCTTCTGGTTTTTATAGATAAGAGGCATTCCCTGAGAGATTTCGGATTTTACAAAAGTGCTCAAAATCTAATGAAAGATTGCACAGTAGGTATATAAGACCCCTGAACACAATTGCACTGTCCGTTCAGGACTCCGCCCCTTTTCCAGCAAGCCACGCCCACTTTCAGTGCAAAAACTAACTTTTTCCGAGAGTGTTACATACCTACTGTACAATGTTTTATTTTTTCCGAGCACTTTTCTGAAATCCTAATCCCATCGCCTGCTCAGTGCCCTCACACAACGCCTCATAAATGTTTTCTAGTCTCTCCCAACCTCCTAAACAAGTTCAACCAAAAAAGAATGAGTATGATGATTGGCAAGACTCGATGACTTCTACAGAACTTCAGTCCAGACAAAGAGCTCTCGTGGATAAATGGGAACTGGTGAAGGAGCAAAATAAAACAGAACTCGGTTTGGATAGAAACGTTAGTCAATTTTTGGTTTCGCCCATTTACGCGGCTCCGCGACACTAGACGTTTCGCAACTAATAAAAAGGCGTTGAATTGGGTCATACATACATCTATAGCCATCCTATACCAGTTGTGAAACGTCATAGTTGCGAAATGTCGCGGAGCCCAATATTTTGGTTCCACTCATTTACGCTACAAACAATTTTCAGATTAATCTTGCATGTTTCTTTAACATGTTCTACTTTGTTTGCCGTCTCATTGCCGTCGTGGTTCTTATGGACAAAAATGCGTATATCCTCTACTTTTCCTCCTTCAAAGAACATACATTATATATGATGCTTAATATTGAGCTCTTGTTCACTATTGTATTCATTTTTCTTTTTTACCAACAGTTCCCTGAAACAGAAAAAGCTGAAAAGAAAAGCGATTGCAAGTTGCATCTCGTTTGAAATTTCAAAATATCCTCCCTCTTCATTCTCAATCCACGAAACCTATTCACTTTTTCACTTTATTCTCTCGAATGTACAAAAACTGTTGAACTACATACCTCTCAAAACTTCTCATGTAATTTTTACTATATAATTTTTCGATGAACACCACTTCTTGAATAAATATTTTTTGTTCACTTTTCCTCTAGTTGTCCTGTTTTCTAAGACCAATCCTTCATTTTTATTGTTCCTCTTAGATCCATCTATCAGTGTTCTACCGATATAATCTGATAGATTTTGTAGAATGATGTATCAGCCTAATTTGAAGATCCATCCTAGAGCCACCAAATTATGCCACGTCACCAAGCCCTCAGATAATTCTCAGATAAAAAAACCGTTGAGAGTAACAACTGTACTCAAAATTCTAATTTTATATTCTCTGGTTGTGTGGTCCAGAGGTTTTTTGAGACGCTTACGCGTAGAAAGTTTAGCACTATTTCCTTAGAAATTCAAATGCGGATATTTATTTCCTCAGTCTCTTTGGAAACTCTTAGACCATCGAATTAGAATGATCTTTTTTTTTACTTGGGAGAACCAGTGTTCTTCAATCATTCTGCTTTCCTGCCTCACCCACACGTTGTTCTTATACGGCTACGGAATCATCGCTCAGCTCATCTAATAAAATCAGACTTTCTGAAATTTTATCTGGTTAAAATCTATGTAGAGAATTTCGATCCAATTTTGTTCCAAGCAAAATCCAGGCTTTATCAGAAAGTATGGTCTGACTAAAAATACACTGTGTAGTACATTCCAGGGAATTTTCTCATTTTCTTATACATTTTTATTTTTCCGTATACCTACCTATCCTTTGGGAGTCATACAACTTATTATAAACTCTTTTGTCTTATGAGGAACAGTGGTTAACACCCATTCTGCTTTCCATCCTTATATTCTTTCAGACCCACCTAGGAAATTGAACGTTTTGTGCGAAATAACTATTGTTAATCCTTTTTTGTACCTTCCCCTTCTCATCACTCTTTGGCATCTCTTTGTATATCTGCTAATAGGTTTCTCAGCCTATTTAGTTGTCGTCAATCCATCAGATGTCGGGACCGACCAGTATGTTGTATCTTACCACGTCATCAACCCCTGAGATGTGAATCTTGCTTTGCCACGTCACAACTGGTCTGTTTGGTCATTGATGGTGTGCCTGCCGAGTCATACAAGTTGTGTATGCGCTTACTGATGTACAAACGTTCACCAGTCTTCTTCGCTCACTCTGTTTCCTTCCATATTTTGATCTTTTCATTTCCCAACTCAAATTGAACCCTTTATGGTTTTCAGGGTCTACACCATGTCGAAAGATATTTTACCATCAACACCCGACACCCTCCCCATCTACATTGCTGAGAAGCTAGACGCTTTGGGTCGGGATCCAAAAGAAGTTGATCTGAATATGATCCGTGTACTTCTATACACAAATCGAGAAGAACGAGTGGTATCTCATGAAGAGGTCCAGGTGTTGAAGAACTTGGAGAAGAAAGTTCTCGAGAACCAGAATAATTACAAGAAGGAAACGAAACATATGAACGACAGAGCAAATTTTTCAGTGAGTTATTACTTAGTGAGGAGTTCTCGTGGTACTGCAAACCCTCAAAAATTTACGATATGTCAATAAACTTATGATAAATTACAGACTCGCTTCTTCCTGCTCTTCCCAATGCTCGCTGCGCTTGCTGTCTTCATAATTGGAAGCATCCTGAAGCGTGAAGCTCTTTTGAAATACATCATATTGTTGGGTTTCTGGCCAATCAAGTTGGCAGCTGTAGTCATCCTCTACTATTCGTATTTGTAAGTTGAATCAAGGCTATGTAAATTTTGATTTTTATTTTTTGTTTTTAGTCCTGATGGCGGGTTCTTGGATCTAATTGGAATTCCCTATTATGTCAAACCTCAAGTTTTCGAAAATGAAGAAGATGACGATTGGGAAGACTCAATGACTTCTACAGAACTGCTATCCAGACAAATGGCAATTGTGACTGAATGGGAGAAATTGAGGGAAGAGCGAAAGGAATATTTTTCGAACAATTCTTTGGTTAGTTGATATCTAGGTTTTGCTCATTTATATAGTTAATCTTACAGTCTGTCAGTGCACTCATCTGCAACTCGTTCTACACCGTCATCCGTTTTGGGTTCATCATGGAGTTGGAAAAACAAAAATCAATTCCTTTCTTTGACCCTTCATTCTTTCTTGTTACTGAGTTCATTTTCTCTTTCTCATTGCTTTTCCTTTTCTTTCTCCAATTTTTATCAGAAGTAGGTCATGGAGAAGATTTCAAAAAGCAAAGTGTTTGATGAGATACTCATCAATATTTACTCTAATTGAGGTGTCACATCTTCTTCTTATTCCAAAAAAAAAGTATCGCATTCCATTTTTTAAATCTTTTCTTTAAATTCGGGTTTACTTTACCATTCAATGCTTTTCGTGTAAATTTTGCTATATCACTTTTTCAATGTACAAGATCTCTTTCATTAAATTTTTTTTGGTCTCAATAATAAATCTCATGTTGTTTCGTATGTTTTTTTTTCCTGAGACTAGCCTCTCATCCTTATCGGCTCTCTTAGGACAGTCTACAGTATACCAATGTTTTACCGCAATTCTTTGAGAAATCCGACAGGCTCTACAAAATGATTTAGCATCCTAAATTAGAAGGTCCTGAAGTCTTCATATCGGCGAATGCTCTGATACCAGTCATGTAAAGAGTTAAATCATTATTGAATCTTTTCACGTCATCAGGAAACTCTTCAGGATCATATATGTGTCCATCTTCTCATTCTTTTCCTGTCACTTTTTTCTACTTACATTTCCCACGTTATACACGACTTGTATGTGCGGCCAATGTATTATCTTGCCACGTCATCAACCTCTGAGAGGAAAATCCTGCTTTGCCAAGTCACAACTGACCTATTTCCCAATGTTGAATAATGCTGTGTACGCCACGTCGTGTATGCTTTTATTGAATGACCTCTAAGACTCTTTGTAATGTCTGGGGCACTCTTTATGCACAGTGGACCCGTCTCCTTCATTCATTCTCTTTCCCTCTCAATTTTTTTTCGTTACTTCTACCAAGTGTACCTTCACGCTTTTTAATTTCTATGGGTTTCACCATGTCGGAAAATCCTGAACCATCCACACCCAGCAATCTCCCAGCTCTCATCGTTTGGAAGCTACACGAACTGGGTTTGAATCCAAAAGAAGCTGATATGAAAGTTATTCGTGAACTTCTGAAAGTAGTTCAAGAAGAACGAATTGTATCTGATGAAGAAGTCCAGGAGATGAAGCAGTTGGAAAACAAATTACTCAAACGCCAGAATAAGTTCAGGAAGGAAACGAAAAAAACAAGATTTACAGTGAGTTGTTATATCATATTTTATGATCTGTCAATGAACTTATTAAAAATTACAGACTCGCTTCTGTCTTTTCTGCCTTTTGCCCGTTTTACTTTCTTTCCTAATTCTATTCATCCTGATGCTTGAAATCAATTCGAAATTCACTCTACTATGGAGCTGCTGGCTAGCCAGATCGGTTGTCGTTGTCATCCTGTTCTATTTATATTGGTGAGTTGCAGTGAGGTTACTTAACTTCTGATACCTATTTGCTTATTTTTAGTTACAAGACTGCTTGCCGCGCCTTCGGCGCTGCAGCAGTCTTGTTTTGTTCGCCGCTTCGCGGCTCACTTTCAAAAAATGATGTTCGCGGTTTCGCCGCTCACTATTCAGGTTCTGATGAGGTTCTTATTCACATACCCACTTCTTTCATGCACTTCTATTTCTTGTTCATAAGTTTGTAGCGAGCAAAAGTGCACGCGAAAGTTGGATAATTTTCGATATTCTGAACAACTATCTCATTCTTCTGCCTCTTCGGATAACCCCGAAGAAGCGTTTCCAGAAGTTTTAGTTATTCGACACTCTTTCGAGAGTTCGAAACGACAGCCAACCTTGGTTACTGGGTTAAAACCAAACTTAAAAGCGCGAGCGCGTCTTATACTTTCCGCGTGTACCGATATCTCCCGGGTTCCGCCGCCCGCTATGTTTTGTGTGGGAGAAGACTCTGCTCTATTTCTCTGCGTATCTGCCGTTCACAGCCCTATCTTAGCACAGGGCTCCAGAGAGCCCCAAATGAAAAATGAAAAAGACGGGCATCATCTCCGGTAAATTCTCTATCCAAATGTGAAAAATCATGAAAATCGGTCCAGTGAGATACGCGATAGGAGCGGAAACCCCACCACAAACACACAGAAAGCGGTGATTGTTAATAGTAAAGAAAGATATACAAACTTCGTCTTTTCCAAAATTTCATTTGCAATTTTTACGGAAGTTGTAGAGAAAGCTTTCGCGAACATTTTAAGCTATCGAACGTCTGAAAATATTGAAAACTAACTGAGTTGATAGACTTTTTCGGTAGTGAAAAACAAAAATGCTATTTTACGGCAAGAAAAAAAATTTTAATTTAAAAAAAAACATGTATTATGGTTTTTCTTCATTTTTCAGATTAGTTTTATACAAATATCGATTATTTCAAAAATTAAATTGCTGAAATTGAGTGCTGAAAAAAAAATTATAGGCGTACTTTTTAAAAGTTTTTTGTTTACGCGCATTGTCTTACTGTAGAAAATTTGCAGTTCGTTTTCGGCGTTGAGGAGACCGTGATTTGTAATTCTTTTCCCCCTCGATGAGAGGATCAAGAATATGCGGTTTTCATCCCACACACTTTAACACATTGCTGCGTCTACTTTCGATTCCGGTAGTGTTCACGCGATGTCATTAAAATGCGCAGCCGACATCTCCCGGGTTCCGCCGGCCACCATAGTTTGTGTGTTGCTAGACTCCGCCCTTTTGTCTGCGTGTCTGCCTTCCCCCCTGGCATTCAGAGCCCTATCTTAGCAGAGAGCTCCACAGAGCTCCAAATGAAAAATGAAAAAGACGGGCATCATCGCGGGGAAATTCTCTTTCGAAATATGCAAAAATCATGAAAATCGGTCCAGTGAGAGGGCCGCTAGGGTGCGGCACATGCCCACAAACACACAGACATCGGTGATTGTTAATAGTAAAGATAATCTCTTCATCGAATTTCGAAATTCTGAACCCGTTCAACCCGAGAAAGAGGATGGTGACGATTGGCAAGACTCGATGACTTCTACAGAACTTCAATCCCGACAAAAAGTTCTTCTGAATGGATGGAAACAACTTGAGAAAGAAAAAAAAGAACATTTCGATCCAGCCATCTTGGTTGGTCAATACCTTGGTTTAGTTCATTCATGTTCTTCATAGTTGTCCACGGGCCGGGCCGGGCCGAGACGCCAATTTCCTCGGCCCGGCCCGGCCCGGCCCGCCCGGCCCGGCCCGGAGGCCCGGAAAATGACCCCAAATTTTGAAACATCGAGAAAATATGCCAAATTTTTTGCTGCAAGCGTATATTCAGGAATAGATCGGTAGTTTTAGGTTATTGAAGCATAATAAGCGATTTTAATGAAGTTTCAGTGAAAAAATGCAAAATTTTCAGAAAAATGCGAAATTTTTCAGTAAAAATTTCAAAAATTTTTGAATCCGGGCCGCAGGGGCCGGGCCGGGCCGGAATTTGACAACTATGATGTTCTTAATCTTACAGTTTATCCTTGCACTCGTCATCAACTTGATCTACTCCGCTTACCAAATCGATGGCATCAAAAGGCTTATCAGACAAAAATCGATTTCTTTCTGTTCTTCATCATACTTAACAGAACCATTATCAATCTTTCTTGTTGTTGAGTACAATTTTTCTTTTTACTTGATGGTCTTTTCCATGTTCCTAATTCTTGCAGAGGGTTTTGTTAGCGAAATTCAAGGGAAAGGGAAAGCCAGTTGAGTTGAAGAACCTTAAAAAGTTACACTCTTTATATTTAAATTACATCAAGCTTAATGACCTCTCAAAACTTTCGTGTAATTTCCGCTATATTTTTTTTCAATGTGAAATATCTCTTGTATAAATCTTGTTTCGTGGCACTAATGATTTACATTGTCTCTGTTCGTCTATCCGTCCTCTCGGTTCCCTGAGAACAGACTCACAGTTTTCAGATCTTATACAATGATGTAGTATTTTGCTTTGAGATCCTAGGTCTATCATATCCTGTGGCGCTATCTGTTAGCTGCGAAGTTGTCAATGATTTTTCCTCAATGAAAATTCCAGCACCATTGTATCTTGGATACTTGGGAGAACCGGGGTTCTACACTCATTCTGCTATCCTGTCTCACTTCTTCTCTTCACGCTTGCCCGTAGGTCTGCTGAATATTCTCTTGGTTCATCTAGAAAATCAGACGCTTGGCGCGGAATGGAAATAGCTTTACGTCAGAAAAAGTACTGTTAATTCCTTTGTGTGTCTAATAGACACTGTCTATCATTCTCATGACTCTTTGGGATCTTTTTGTATGGCTGCTAATGGATTTCTCAGTCTATTGTGTTGTTCATTCAATCACGTCGTCCACCCACCAGGTATTAGGAACGGACCATTATGCTGTATCTTATCACGTCTTCATCCCCTGAGATGATAATTCTGCTTTGCCACGTCACAACTGGTTTGTCTGGTCTTGTTGGATGGTGATGAGAGTGCCACGTCATACACGTCGTTTACTCGCGAATCGGTTGATTCGTAATGTCTGGGGCCCCTATGCACAAGAGAGTAGACCAGTCTCCTTCATTTATTCTGTCTCCTTTCCTATTTTTTCTCATGGCATTCACCAGCTACTCACGTTTTCCGTTTCTTAGGGTTGTCACCAAGACAGAACATCTTCTACTATCAACACCCAACACACTCCCTCGCTTGTATTGTTCGGAAGCCAGCCTGTCTGGGTTCGAATCTAGAAAATGGTTATCTGAATAGTATCCGTGAACTTGTATGTAGTCTGAAACCATTGATTTGGCTATTCACTTCTCACAGACCATCAGAGCGAATAAGCACCTGTGGAAAAAAATTGTTGATCATTGCCATTTCTTTAGTTTACCATCCTGTTATCGCTATTCTCTGTATGCAACTACGCAACCAACTATATGTAGTATGCAACTGTTAGAGTTATTCTCTCAATCTCTTTTGAGAGTCCAGGATCATTGTATCTTGGGTACTTGGGAGAATCAGTGTCCTACACTCATTCTGCTTTCCGTCCTCATATTCTCTCAGTCCATCTAGAAAATCAAACGTTATGTGCGGAATAACTACTGTTAATTCTTTTTTATATCTTCCAATTCTCAGGGCTCTTTGGGGTCTTTTTGTATGGCTGCTAATAGGTTTCTCAGCCCATTTAGTTGGCGTCAATCCATCAGATGCCACGTCATCAACCCCTGAGACGTGAATCCCGCTTTGCCACGTCACAACTGGTCTGTTGGTCATGTTGACTGTTGGTGTGTATGCCACGTCGTGTATGCGTTTATTGATTGCCCTCTCTCAGAATCTTCTTAACGTCTGGGGCCCCTAATGCACAAGAGTAGACCAGTCTTCCTCACTCCTTCTGTATCTCTTCCTATTTTTTCCATTCACGTTTTCCAAAAATAATTGCACACCTTTATTATTTTTAGGGTAGCCACCATGTCGGAAGATCTTGCACCATCAACACTTGCCCCTTTCATCGTTCGGAAGCTAGACGCCCTTGGATCGGATCCAAGCAAAGCTGATCTGGATGCACTTAATAAACTTCTAGACACAGTTCCACCAGAACGAGTAGTATCTGATGAAGAAGTTCAGGAGTTGAAGAGCTTGGAGAACAAAACTCTCAAAAATCAGAAGATGTTCAAGAAGGAAATGGAGAATAGGAAAAAGAGAGGGAAATTTTCAGTGAGTTTTCAGTGAGAGACATTATATTTTATGACTTATGCTAAATTACAGATTTTCTTCTGCCTTCTCTTCCCATTGCCATTCATTCTTTCCCTCATAATTTATTTAAACTACCCGGAATTCGAACTTGTTGCGGATTTCATCATGCTGCTGGGTTTCTGGCCAGTCAAGTCGGTTGCTATTGTCATCCTGTTCTATTTCTATCGGTAAGTTGAGGTTACGTAACTTTTGGTAATTATTTTCTTCATATTTAGATTTGATCTTGGACTCAAGCTCTCAACTCCTAAAACAGTTCAACCAGAAGAATTCGAGAATAAGGATGATGATTGGCAAGACACAATGACTTCTACAGAACTTCACATTAGACAAAAAGCTATTGTGGATGGATGGGAGCAACTTAAAAAAAAGCGAAATGAACATCTCGATTTGAATTTCTTATTGGTTAGTCAATATTTTGGTTCCGCTCACTTATACAGTTGATCTTACAGGCTTTCTTTGCACTCTTCATCAACTTGCTATACTCTGCTATCTGGGCCGATTTCATTGATGACTTCAAACATCAATCAGATTCTCTCGATATCTTATCTTTTTCAATTGAATCATATTCAATCTTCGCATTTGTTGAGTACATTTTCTCCATCTCAATGTTCATCTTTTTCTTTGTCCACCTTGCTGTAGACGGCCCTATCAATAGAGATTAAACCCATCGAAATAACCTCTAATTGAGTCGCACCCCGTTTCTTAAACAATTTTTTCTCACTTCACAAAAAATATCTTTCGCTTTATTCTCTCGAAACTGTCCGTGTAATTTCTGCCATATCACTTTTTCAATGTACAAGATCTCTTGAATGAACCTTTTTGCTTTTTAATAATTCTCATGTGGTTTTGTATGTTTGTTCGTCTTGTTTTCTGAGATTGATTCTTTATTTCTTGTCGGTTCTCCTACTCAGGTCATTTTTGGACAGAGTGCCGGCAAAATCGGCATTATGCCATTTATAGCAGCCATTATGCCGATTTTTGCGGCATAATGGCTAAAATCGGTGGCATAATGCCATTTTAACCTAGCAAAATGCCATTTTAACCTAGCAAAATGCCGTTTTTACAAGGCAAGATGCCGTTTTTCATGGAATTTTGCCATTTTTTTTGGCGGCATTATGCCATGAAAACCGGCATCTTGCCTTGTAAAAACGGCATTTTGCTAGGTTAAAATGGCATTATGCCACCGATTTTAGCCATTATGCCGCAAAAATCGGCACAATGCCTGCTATAAATGGCATAATGCCGCGCAAAACGGCATCGGTGCCGCAACAACTGGGCGTCCATGCCGTTTTGCGTGGCACTCTGTCCAACAATTACCTGAGTAGAACCATCAAACAGATCTTGCACACTGATGAATCAGCCTAATTTGAAACTTTTAGAAAAATCAGATCATGCCACGTCATCTGTGATCTGACAAGCTTTCAAAAAATTTGCCGGAACCCTCCGCCATATGCCTTCTTGTCATGAAACGCATTGTTAATTATTTTGTGTGTCTCCCCATTCTTATGACTCTTTGGAATCTCTTCACATGACTGTCAATTGCTCTCTCAGCTCATTCTGTTCATTTATCGCCCACCCATCAGGTATTAGGGACGGACCATTATGTCGTATCTTGCCTAGCCATCAACCCCTGGGATGTAAATCCTGCTGTGCTACGTCACAACTGGTATGTTGGTCATCTTCGTAACGTCTGTGGCCCCTTATGCGCAAGACCACCTGTGTCCTTCATTCATTCTGTCACTTTTCTTAATTTTTGCTCTTAACGTTTTTCCATATAGAACTGCTCACATTTTTAAAATCTAGGGTAGTCACCATGTCCAGCACACTTGCCCCTTTTATCGTTCGGAAGCTAGCTGGCCTGGGCTCGGATCCAAGACCAGCTGATCTGGATGCTCTTCATAAACTTCTAGACACAGTTCCAGAAGAACGAGTAGTATCCGATGAAGAAGTTCAGGTGTTTAAAAACGTGGAGAAGAAAACTCTCGTATACCAGAAGACGTTCAAAAAGGCAACGGAGGATTTGAACGAGAGAACAAAGTTTACAGTGAGTTGTGACATCCTATTTTATCACATATCAATGAATCTGGAAAAATTACAGACTCGCTTCTGCATGCTCTTCTCATTACCCGTTTTACTTTCTATCATCATTTCTGGAATTCTCCCGAAATTTGAAGTTTTCGGAGTTTGCATCTTTGTGTTGAGTTTCTGGCCAATCACCTTGATTGCTGTTGTATTTCTGTTTCATTTGTATGGGTAAGTTAAAGGTGGACCGAAGGGAAAAAACCACTATGTCTCATTTGAAAATATTCACAACGAGTAACCATGAAATGATAGTGTTATTGATGAAAAATGCCTAGTTCTTCAGCCATGATAGTTTCTAGGTCAAGAACTTTTATATATGTCGTTTCCTAGCGCATAAGTGACGTGTAGAACGGCGCAGGCGGTTGCAATTTTGGCTCACATGGGTTCGAACCACACATAGTTTTTTGTTTTTTCTTTTATAGGAAAGTATTTTTTTTGTATTTCCCAATAATTGTCATCTCTTTTCAAATCATGAAAGTTCACTTTTCCATTGAAAAATTTTTCCAAAAAAGCTGAGTGTCGTCAATTAAAATGCCAGGTCCGCAAGCGCGTGTTTGCAGACAATTCTACAAACTACAAAGTTGACTACCGTACTCTCTTTCAACCTCCTTTAAGGCTACATATATCCTGATAATCATTTGTTCATATTTAGTTTTGATCTCGATTTCCCATTTCCTGTACCAGTTCAATATGAAGTACTCAAGGATGAGGATGATGATTGGCAAGACACAATGACTTCTACAGAACTTCACTTCAGACAAAAAGCTCTTGTGAATGGATGGGAGCAACTTGAGCCAGAGCAATTGGAACGTCTTGATTCAGTGGTCTTGGTTAGTCAATTTTTCCCCGTCTCATTCATACTGTTGATTTTACAGTTTCTCAGTGCGCTCCTCATCAACTTGGGTCACTACTCTATCCGTCTCCTTGCCCTCCATCAGTTTTTCAGGAAAAACTCGGATTTGTTCTCCTCTCCATCGCTTTTTACAGAACCACTAGCCATCTTTTTTGTTATTGAGTTCATTTTCTCAATCTTCATGGCTCTCCTTTTCTGTGCCCCATTTTGGGTTAAGGTCTATCAAATAATAACGTTCAAGAAGAATCTCTAGAGGTTGCCAGTTTTGAACAAGTTATAAAAAATCGAAATTCATTTAAAAAACCCAAATCCTTTTTTCTAGCCAAATGTAAATCAATTTCAATCACCTCTCTCGAAGCTTTTTGTATAATTTCCAATTAATCAGTTTTTGAAAATACATGATTTCATTTTTATCTTTTTTCATTCAGGTTTACCTAACCTCAAAGCTTTTCATGTATAACTTTTTCATTGAACCAGATCTCTCGAATAAATTTTCTTTTGCGCAAAAATAAATCACATGTTGGATTGCAGAGCTGCAGAGCGGGATTCCGACCCGTTTTTCATATTTTTAATTCCGCATAGCTCTGGTGTTTTGTATGTCAGTCTGTCCTCTTTTTGAGACTATCCTCTTATTCTCATCGGTTCTCCTTGAACCGTCTAATAGGGTTTTACCGCTATCCTCTAAGAAATTCGGTAGATCTTACACAATGATGAATCAGCCTAATTAGAAGATTGTTGGAGCCGTCCTGTCGGCAGAAGCTCAGATACTAATTAAGGCTCACATCATTATTAAACCTTACCACGTCGTCTCAAAGGAGACCCAAAAGGAATTTTGACCATATGTTTTTATTAATTTAGAAGAGAGCAGGACCTTTGAATAGACTACCCACATGCGCTAAAAAGTCATCAGATCGCTTATAGCCAAACACCAGAAAACTCAAAAAAATCAACGTATCCCTATACATAAATTCAGTTTGTAGAATAGTTTGTAGAATGGTAGAACGTATACATGGAAATTGATTTTCAAACTCAAATTTTGAGAAAACTGAACCGAGATGGATTGCCTTATATGGTGGGTTGTACTACCCTTGAGCAGGCCTACCTTTTAAGACAAACTTTTTTCCCTTTCGGCCTCCTTTGAATTAATCTTACATCACTTTTTTACCGCGAAGCTGACTTTTCCTTTTTTACAGATTATTCAAAACCTGTTATTCATTCCCTCTAGCAAAAGATTTTACAACCTTCTCGATATTCTGTCTTATTGATTTGTCAATTTTTTTTAGGTCATCTTATCATCTAACAAAATAACAAAACCAAGCTGAAATATGTAAAAAGAATTTCCCTGTTACCACTATTATCTTCGAAATTCACATGCAACAATTAATCATTTCTCTCCGTCTCTTTGGAAAATTGTATAACGTACCATGTCTGTTGTATCCTTGTGGACGTGTGTGGAGAGAGACAGCCGAGAAGAGAGGTTTAGACAGAAACCTTTATTTAATACCAAAACAAGACAAACTTATGAAACCATCTCTCCTTATATAGGAAGAGATAAAGATCTAACCGGTCATTAGAACACCCGGTTAGCCACGTTTTACAAAGTTCACGTTATAATAGTAAATATGCAACACCTCCCCTTTTTAGTGAAGAGGGGTGTAAGTTTTCTTTGTGGGGTCCATGACAAGACGGCTGGGTGGACCAGTTGCACGGCTGGATCGGCGGGGCACGGCAGGAGAGGGTGTTGTTGTTGTTGGGACTGGGCAAGTCACTGGCACAGGCGATGGCACACTGGAGACGTCGCTGTCAGCACGCGTTTGGGATTCGTCAAGGTTCTGGGGACTATCTATCATATCCATGGGAGTGTCAGTCAACGGTGATGATCCTCGGGGACGGAGCTGATTGGCGTGACGCTTCCAGCTGAGGTTTCCATCTACACGAACCGAGTAGAGTGTCTGACCAATTCGACGGAGGATAGTACCTGGAATCCAAGTGGGAGTACTCAGATTTCTATAGTCTTTAACATAAACCTTTTCGGTAGGACCGAATTCCTTGGTCCGTGCTCCATGATGCCGATTGAATTGCAACTCCATGGATTCGTTGCGATCGGAACTAATCGGGTCAGCAGTTGGTAGTAGCTGGTTGAGAAACGTCCGGATTCGGCGCCCGATGAAGTTTTCGGCAGGAGAGGCCTGGTTCGGTGAGGAGTCACAAGGCGTTGATCGGTAACTCTGGAGGAACAATTTCAGAGCAGCATCATCTGTTTCCTCCCCCTTTAACTTGCCAAGTGCCCTTTTTAGGGAATCCACAAAACGCTCTGCTTGACCATTAGACTGGGGGTGATATGGTGGAGATCTCACATGAGTGATTCCTTGAGCAACGCAGAAGTTATTGAACGCATTCGACGTGAATTGTGGACCATTGTCTGTCACCAATGTCTCCGGAACTCCGAATTGTGAGAATGTCTGTTGGAACAACTTAACTGTGGCTGAAGTGGAAATGGATGACGTCATGTGGACTTCAGGCCACTTAGAGTACGAGTCGACCATCACGAGGTAGTATTTTCCATTCAATGGTCCTGCATAGTCTACGTGCACGCGTTGCCATGGAGCAGTAGTCAGAGGCCATGAGCAAAGTGTGTTCTTAGTTGGATCCTTAGCGACAGCTGCACACTGGTCACAACTCTTTACGATCTTCTCAATTTCCGAGTCGATTGAAGGCCAATAAACGAAACTTCTAGCCAGTTTCTTCATCCTCACGATTCCAGGATGTGCACGATGGAGCATTCTCAGAACACGATTTCTTAGCTTAGTTGGAATGATAATACGCTCACCGAACATCACGCATTTGTGTACAATGTAGAGATCACCTCTGCGGTTATAGAAGTCGCGAAGTGGAGTGTCCTTTGGAATGGAACGAGGCCAGTGACCACTCTTCACGAATTTGTAGACCGCTTGCAGTGTTGGGTCCTTCTTGGAGAACTGACGAATAATATGAGCACTGACAGGAAGTTGCTGGCATCCGTGTTCGAGAGTGTCGACGACATCCGTCTCGATCTGCGCGATGACCTGATCCTCATGTTCCAAATTGTTTGTATTCTCCGCAATTAGTCGGGATAGAGCATCAGCTTGACCAAATGCAAGGGTGTTTACATACTCAATATTAAATTGGTAGTTCAAAAGTATGGTAGCCCACCTTTGCAACCTGTTTGCACTGTAGACTGGTACACCTTTTTTGTCGCCAAATATCGACAGCAGTGGCTTATGATCCGTCTTCAAAGTGAAAAAACGACCATGGAGATATTTGTGAAACTTTGTGACAGCGGTGATCAGTGCGAAACCTTCTTTCTCGATTTGAGAGTAGTTTTGTTGAGCTTTGTTGAGTGCCTTGCTGATGTGGAACACTGCCTTCTGAGATCCGTCTGGATATTGATGTAAGAGAACTCCGCCAATTCCATCCTTCGATGCATCAGCAGCCACGATGATAGGCTTGGTTGGGTCGAAGTGGGTGAGCAGTAAGTCAGATTGTAAAGCTTCCTTGATCTTGTCAAAAGCATGTTGACAGTCTCGGGACCACTTGAACGGAGTGTCCTTCTTGGTGAGTGCATCCAGAGGTGGGCGCAACCGGAAAAGATGTTTCACGAAAGCACCGTAAAATTGGATAAGTCCTAGGAAAGACTTCACCTGGGTAACATCCTTGGGAGCAGGCATGTCCTTGATGGCAGCAATTTTCTCCGGGTCTGGTCTTCGGCCATTTTTGTCAACGATAAAACCCAGAAAACGAATCTCTTCCATGAGGAATTTACATTTCTCCAGTTTCATTCTCATCCCGAACTCATTGATTCGACACATCACCTTCTTTAATCGGATATTGTGCTCTTCGATGGTGCCTCCGGTGATGATTATGTCGTCAAGATAGGCAGAGACTCCTTCGATTCCATTGACCAGCTGGTCCATCACTTGTTGGAAGATTCCGGGAGCCGATTTGACGCCAAATGGAAGACGTTGGAACTGGTAGATGCCCTTATGGGTGTTGATGCTTAGCAAGTTTTTGGACTGATCATCAAGCTCAATCTGCAAATAAGCTTCGGCGAGATCAATCTGAGTAAAGAACTTCCCACCGTTTATAATTGTAAAGATGTCCTCCGCTGTAGGGAGTGGGTGTCTGTGTTGCTCGATGGAGTCATTCAGACCGGTAGAGTAATCGGCGCACATCCGAATCGACCCATTTTTCTTCTTCACAATAACAATGGGAGCTGCCCAGGAGGAGTGATCGACTGGTGCCAGGACTCCTTGTGTAGTGAGACGATCCAGTTCGTCGGATACTGCGGCCAGGGTAGCATATGGAACGGGACGAGCCTTGCGAAAAACAGGTTTAGCATCTGGTTTAAGTCGGATTTCAGCCTTAAGTTTCGTACACTTGCCTAATCCTGCATGGAATACTTGTGGATACTCTTGCTCCAGTGATTTCTGTAGTTGTTCTCGCACACTGTCCAGGTAGGCGCATGCTGAGCCAGTGGGAGAGCCAACTGAATTGATCTGCTGTGAGCTGTTGAGAAGATTCCACAATTGATGATCCTGCGCCATCCAGTCTGTCCCTAGAAGAGTCTCGGTGTCGGCGACATGAGCTTTCAGGGGTTTTTCATCATTTCCAATAGTCACAGTGCACGAAAACCATCCTTTCACCTCAATCGGCTGGTGGTTAGCAGATCTTATGGAGATTGTAGGTTTATTCAACGTTGGTTGTCCTAGCTTCTTCCAGTCTGCTTCACTGATAAGTGTCAGGTCTGCTCCGGTGTCCAGCTGCATCTTGATTGGTTTGCCGTTGATTTGCAGTGTCCGGTAGATGCGATTCGCTCCGGGAGTAGTGGCTGCACCGACGATTATGCTATTCACTTTAGATTCCTGACTCCATGAGTTTACTCTGCAATTTTTCTCAATGTGACCTGTCTTTTTGCATTTTCTACACTCAATTTTGGGTTTTGGACAATCCTTGAGCCAATGGGATCCTTTGCATCCAGGGCAGGGTGAAGGTGGTGGCTTGTCAAACTTCGACGAAAACTCTTTCTTTGGTTGATGTCTCCGTACTTGATTAATACCAGTGGTTGGTGAGGCAATCGCCTTTGAGTCAGCACGAATATCCATAAGGCGTTTGACTTCAGTTTCGAGCTCAAGAAGGGTAATTTCTGGTTTAGCTTCCATTGCTTGGAGAGCTTTGGTCCGCATATCATTCAGTGACGTGTCTCTGAGCCCAGAAATCCACACCATACAGCACACCTGATCATCCGACATCTTTTTAAATTCGGACGCTGTGAATTTCTGAAGAACTGTGCCGGTGTATTCTTCGAGATTTGTGCCGTCGTATTCGAGTCGCAGAAAATCTTGGCGTTTTTTGAAGATTGAAGATGTGCTTTTGAATGTCTTTTTCAACTGATCCACAGTTTCGGTGTAGGTGAAGTCAGTGGGGTTCTTTGGTAATAGACGATTAGAATAAAACGTGTAATTAGGATCACTTAGCTTTGATAATACTATCCTTGTTTTCTCTTCGTCATTTAAATTCTGTCCATCCTTATTGATTACATCTTTGTATCGAGCGTACCACAAATCGAAGGTCTTGTCAACTTCTGGATCGTAGGTGAATTGAGGAATTCGATTTGCTATCTGATCGAAGAGCCGTGGTGCACCGGTCGCCGTGGGAGCCTGTGCCTGAGCTTGTGCCTGTGCTTGTTGAGTCTGGAGTTGTGCCAGAGCAGCAACCGCTTGTGTCAGATTAGCAATCTGTTCCTCGAGTGTTGCCATATCCTGATCGCCAATTTGTTGTATCCTTGTGGACGTGTGTGGAGAGAGACAGCCGAGAAGAGAGGTTTAGACAGAAACCTTTATTTAATACCAAAACAAGACAAACTTATGAAACCATCTCTCCTTATATAGGAAGAGATAAAGATCTAACCGGTCATTAGAACACCCGGTTAGCCACGTTTTACAAAGTTCACGTTATAATCTTTACTATTAACAATCACCGCTTTCTGTGTGTCTGTGTGTCTGTGCCGCACGCTAGCGCCACTCCTACTGGACCGATTTTCATCAAACTTTCATATTTGGAAAGAGAATTTTCCGGGGATGATGCACGTCTTTTTCAGTTTTCATTTGGAGTTCTCTGGAGCTCTGTGCTAAGATAGGGCTCTGAAAGGCAGTGGGGAAGACAGACACGCAGAGAAAGGGCGGAGTCTAGCGCAACACAAACTATGGCGGCAGGCGGAACCCGGGAGGTGTCGGCTGCGCGTTTGAATGGTCTTCGAGTTAACATAACTCGATTTTAAAGTGGACTCAGCAATGGGTTACAGTATGTGGGATGAAAACCACATTTTTTTGATCCTCTCATCGAGGGGAGAAAGAATATAAAAGAAAATTTTGGAAAAGACAAAGTTTGTATATCTTTCTTTACTATTAAGAGAATTTACCGGAGATGATGCCCTTTTTTTCCATTTTTCATTTGGAGGTCTAGAGGACTCTGTGCCAAGATAGTGCTCACAAAAGACTCGCTGGCGGGAAAAGAACTGCTAACCAACGTGAACTGGCACAGTTCAAACCATCACACCCATCGGAGTTGAACTATTGTTTTTCACCTTATCATTTCTCAATTTCTCAAGAACACCATTTTGAGACTGACGTTTTCTCAAGCAAACTCACCCAGCCTGTGTGAAACGAGAAGATTGGAGCCGCGAAGCGGCGAACAAAACAAGACTGCTGCAGCGCCGAAGGCGCGGCAAGCAGTCTTGTAGTAAATATGCAACAATGTCATCTGCGGGTACTTGAGGGGGGACCACTGTTTTTTCTTCCTCCTGCTTTCCTGCTCTCCTCACATTTACCGCACACTGTGTATGCGCGTATTGATTGACCTCCACGAGTTAAACGTCTGGGGCCCACTTATGCATAGTGGACCAGTAATTTTCCTTCTATGCTCATGCTTCTATGCTTATATGCTCAGATTCCAATCATGTTAAGGGTCACATCATCATTAATTTTTTTTTCATTGCTTCTTGAGACTTTCCAGAATGGCGGCCCCAGAACAACTTCTTTCATATTTCACACGTCTTAGGTTTTTTATTTGCGACACTTTTGTCGCAAAGCTTCTTATCATGCAACGGAATTTTCTATTGTTTACCTTTACCTTCTGATCATTCTCCGAATAATTTGTATGCGACTGTTTTCATTCATTTCTCTCCGTTTTTTTTTTTGAAAGTCTAGGACCTTTGTATCTTGCTTGATTATCTTTGGATACCCTGTTTGCCAATGTCTCTCAATGGTGCTTCTGCCACGTCATACACATGCGCATATTGATTGACCTCTCTCTGATTATTTGTAATGTCTGGGGCCTCTTATTCTCAAGAGCCGACCCGTCTCCTTCACGCATTCCGTCTCCCTTCCAGATTTTTCTCTTTATATTTGCCACATAGAATTGAACTCTTCACGATTTTTAGGGTTGCAACCATGTCAAAAAACGAACCCCCAATACTCGCTGCTCTGCATAGACCGGATCCAGAAGAAGCTAAACTGAAAGCTATCCGTGATCTTCTGAAGGGAGTTCAAGAAGAAGGAGTAGTATCTGATGAGGAAATTCGGAAATTGAAGAAGCTGGAAAACGAACTTCTCAAACGTCAGAAGATGTATAAGAAGTTACTTGGGAATTGGAACCAGAAATGGAAATTTACAGTGAGTTGTTAAATCGTTTTTCATGGCATGTCAATAAACTTATGATAAATTACAGACTCGCTTCTACATGCTCTTCCCAATACCCTTTCTTCTTTGCGTCCTCTTTTTCGGAAATTCTCTAGCAGCGTACTGTAAATTCATCCTACTAATGAGTTCCTGGCCAGTCAAGTCGGTTGCTATTGTCATCCTGTTTTATTTCTATCGGTAAGTTGAGGCTACGTAACTTTTGGTAATTATTTTTTCATTTTTAGTTTTGATCTCAATTTTCCAACTTGGCCGGAAGCACCTGAGAATGAGGATGACGATTGGCAAGACTCAATGACTTCTACAGAATTTCAGTCTAGAGGAAAAGCTCTTCTGAATAGTTGGGAAAAACTTAAGACAGAGCGAAATAACCATAACGCTTCGGAGAATTTGGTTAGTCAATATTTTGGTTCTGCTCATTTATACACTTAATCTTACAGGCTATCTTCTTGATCTTGTTTATCTGTTGCTACTCCTTTTTGCGTGTCCGTTGCATTGACTGGCTTATCCGAGAAGAATCGATTTCTTTCTCCTCTTTATCTTTTTCATCAGTCTTTTTTTTTGTTGAGTACATTTTCTCTGTCTCATTGGCTCTCCTTTTCTTTATCCAAATTTTAGCAGAGTACCGTGATGAAGAAACGTGGGAGAAGAAAAAAGGTTTCATGAGAAACCCATTTTATAATTGAATCCCATATCGCTTTTTTAACTGGTTCACATTTTGAAATAAACTGGCTCTGCAAGTCAGTTTTGAGCTAGAATTTGTGAATTGCAACTCTCTTGTAAAAAAACTGAAAAACATTTCCCTTCATTGTATTCCCTCCACCAAAAAAAAATAAAATCATATTTTTCTATCCAAATGTAAATCAAGTTCAATCACCTCTCTTACGTGTAATTATATCATTTTTCTACTGTATTTATCATTTTTTGAACATACAACATCTTTTGAATAATTCTTTCTTGCTCAATAATACATGTTGTTCTATTTGTGTTTTGGTTTTGTTTTCTGAGACTAACCTCTCATTCTTATGGGGCCTTTTGGAGCGGTCTAACAGTATCCTCTGAGAAATCCGACTGATCTTATACAAAGCTACAGCATTCTAATTAGAAGGTTTCTAGAGCCGTCCTTGCTCAAATAATGATCATCTCACGTCTTTCTGAGATTTTTGAAACAGGATCATCTGAAAAAAAAGGAAAAAAGGCTGACAAGTTTTTGACAGATCCCTATTCGTTGCACTTTTATATTAACATACAGATAAGAATGATGAGAAGTTGACAAAAGAAACTCGATGTTTTGACTTATCAACCTGATTCATCTGTCTATAAGTTTTAGAGCTTTCCAATCTCATCAAGAATGAGTAAACCAATTCGAGGAAGTCAGGAATCTGTGGAAAATATGACTTTTATCGTCATTTCAATTTGAAGACTATCGTATCTTAAAAGGTCATCTTCGGGTTCTTGAGAGGAACAGTGTTCGTCATTCATTCTGCTTTCTTCGTTCAATTTTCATTCTCACATTTGCCGTAACATGAACTTCTTGTATGCGTCAAATAGAATGTCAGAAGACCTTAAACCATTAACACCCAGAAGCCTGCCAACTTTAATCAATGAGAAACTAAACGCTCTAGGCTTGGATACGAAAGAAGCTGACCTGAATGTCATCCGTGAATTGTTCAGTGTACAGCAAGAAGATCGAGTTTTATCTCAAAAAGAAGTTTGGGAGTGGAAGGAGTCGGAAAGAAAAATACTCGTGAATCTGAGGAATTACAAAAATGATACGGAAAACATAGTGAAAAGAGGAAAGTGTTCGGTGAGTTTTTTCATCTTTTTTTCATGCATTATCTATGAGATTACAGCTATGGTTCTGCCTGTTCTTCACATTGCCCATCTCGTTTTGCATCTATGAGGCAGTATCCCTGGATAATGAATTTTATTTCAAGCTGTTTTTTCGCTGGCCAATACATTTTATTGCTATTCTCATCCACTTCTATCATTTGAGCATTGTAAAGTAAGTTGGAGCAAGTGACTTCTGGTTTCTTTTGGGGCCTTTTGGGGCCGGCGTGGGACCAGCCTTTCCACCATGAAATCAGTGATGTGGCCTAAGGACATCTAAAACCGGAAAGAGACGATAAACCATTTTTTCTATCAATTTTCATTTTCCAATTCCATTAGATATACTTTTTTTCTAGCACCCATCAAATTCTTGAACCTGTTCAAGTGTTGGGAATCGTGAATGATGATTGGCAATACTCAATGACTTCTACAGAACTTCAATCCAGACAAAATTCTCTTGTGAGTGAATGGACGCAACTTGTGAAAAACCGAGTTAAGAATCCCTGTCTGGTAGTCCTGGTGGTAAGTCAATATTCTGATAGCGTACATTTCTTCAGCAATAGTTTTTACAGAAAATTGCACAGTTTATCAACTGGCTCTACTTCGTTTTCCGTTATTTAGCCGTGTGTTATGTTTATTCCGAGAAAAAATGTGTTCTCTGCCTATTAGGACAATCAGCAGGTTCACGTTTCGTTGAGTTATGTTTTTCTCCTTTTACTTTCGCTCTTTTCTACAATCAAATAGGGAAAAAACTGAAAATTGTAGAAAAAACTGATTGATGATAAACCCATCGGTTATAACTTCTGATAGCAACTCGCTAATTCGAAACAAACTGAACTCCCTCCCGAAATGTTTCCTATAGTTTCTGCTATAATAAAATATTTCGTGCAATTTCCGTCATATCACTTTGATGTACAAAACTTTTTGAATGAATCTTCTTTCAGTTTATTTTCTTTGTCCTGTTTTTCAAATAAGTTCTTCATTTCTTATTGAAAAATGATTGGAACTCTATACCCCCCTCCACATTTCCTGCTAAACCCTCCTCTGTTACTTTTCGAAAATATCTTAAAAATGTTAACCTTAGCAAATACCTTGTTCTTAATTCTCATAATTTTTAACGTTTTTCTCTACTCTGTTTTTGAATTGTGTTAGTGGCTTCGCCCTGGATTGAATAAATTATTAAATCCCTCAAAAACCTCTAACAACCGCTGACAGAGAATGTACATTAATATTGTGATAACGCGTATGACGAGAAAAACAATTGATGAAGTCGAGAATCTGTGGAAAGAACGCCATTTATCGTCATTACTATTGTTCTCTCACCGTTCTCCTAGAAATTGGATCCTAATGTTAATTCATACTCGCAGTCTCTTTGGAAAGTCTCGCAACTTTTTCTCCTTCATTCATAAGTTCATCCTGTCTGATTTTTTTGCTATGTCGAAAGAATTTGTATTATCAACACCCATCATCTTCCCGTATCTTATCACTCGGAAGCTAGACACTTTGAGTGCGAAACCGAAGGAAGTTGACCTAAACGCTATCCGTGAACTTCTAGACGTAGTTCAACAAGAACGAGTAGTATCTGAAGAAGAAGTTCAAGAATGGAAGATCCTGGAGGAGAATATTCTCGAAAACCAGAATAATTATAAGAATGAAACGGAGGAAATCAACAATATAATGAAGTATTCAGTGAGTATCTAAATCATATCTTACGAAATGTAAATGAACTTGTGGGAAATTACAGAAACGCTTCTACTGGTGCTACACATATCCCGCCATGTTTTGCTTCTGCATACTTGAAATTCTGACTGATGAACATTTTCTTGGAGCCATGTATAAAACTCCTATAGTCTTTTTCAATTATCTCTTGAGCTGGCCAGTATGCTTCATTGCGGTCGCCATCTATCTCTACTATTCGTATGGGTAAGTGAGGTTATCAGGCGTCTGATTCTAATTTTTTTTCAATTTTAAGTCCCACACCCGTTCTAGTACTCAGTAATCTGAAAGTATATTTGCAAAACTCCATGACTTCGATTGAACTGCAATCTAGACAAGAAGCGCTTCTGAATGGATGGGAACAATTGAGGAAAGAGCGGAAGAAAGTTCTTGAATCCGACACCCGGGTTAGTCGTCATCGTGGTTTGGCATAAATAAACTATTAATTTTACAGTCTTTCATTGTACGTTTCGCAAACATTATCTTCTTTGCGAGCCGCCTCACTGTCTGTTCCAGTCTCATGAAAGAAGAGTCAATTTTTTTCAGAACGGAGCTAGAATTAACAGAAACACAACTTCTGATAGATTTCTTCTTGTCATTTTCATTTTTTGCCATTTTCTTCGGTCAATATAAATTAGAGCAATTAGAACTTGATGTAGAGTTTCCAGAGAAACTGATTAATGATAAACCCATCGAGTTAACTTCTATCTCCATTGGATACTGCCCTCCGTTATTCTCAGAGGAGAAACAAAACCCATTTACTATCCTATAATGTTTCTATGTACCGAATTTTTGATTAATAAATTTTGTTTTTTTTACCGGTATTTTTTGAGGAAACTATTTGATCTTGTTGATTGGTGCCACGTCATAAATGTATTTTATGCCAAATCAGCCTAATACATTGCTACTCTTGGAAAAAATTTCAGTTCAATCATATTTCACATGTTTATAGGTTTTAATATGACATCACTTTTTACGCAAAGCTGACTCCAGTTTTCTCAGACTAAATTCATTTTCCTCTCATATTTGCAAAACCTGTTCTTTATTTCTTATCAAATCTTCTAAAATCCTCTAGCAAAAAGTGTTGCCATCCTCTCGGTATTTCGATTTTTTATGCTGATTTATTTTTCAAAGAACCTGAAGCTCTCCTATCATGCCACCAAGTTAAAAAAAAACCACTCTGAAATTCATTTCTAAAAAACGTTTCAATTGTCTTCTGACCACTCTCTGAAAAATTTGCAGGTGACTATTAATTCGTTCTCTCGTCTTCAGATAGTTCCAGACCATCATATCTTAAAAGGTCATCTTCGGGTTTTTGGGTGGAACAGTGTTCTTCATTCATTCTGCTTTCTTCACTTACTTTTCATTCACACATTTTCCGCAACTTAGAAATCTTGTATGAACGTGTTGATTGACCTCTCATACCCTTTCGAACTTCTGGGGCCCTATTAATGCACAGTGGACCAGTCTCCTTCATCTATTCTGTATTCCTCCCTACTTAAAATTGGACTCTTTCAGATTTTTAGAGTACACACCATGTTGAAAGATCTCATACCATCAACAAACGACACGTTCCCCACCTTCATCTATCGGAAGCTAAACACTCTGGGATCGAATCCAACAAAGTCTGACCTAGACTTTATTAATGAACTTATTAATGAACCAGTTCAAGAAGAAGAACGAGTAGTACCTCATGAAGAAGTTCAGGAGTGGAAGAAGTTAGAGAAGAAAGCTCTCAATGATCAAAATAGTTACAAAAAGGAAACGAAGATTATGACGAAGACAGAAAAGTATTTAGTGAGTTTTAAAATTATATTCTAATATGTCAATGAAGTTTTAGCATATTTGTAACAGACCGGGATTACCGCGAATGTTGAAAAATCGAAAAAATATTCCTAAATTTTGTGCTCCAGGGTTATATTGAGCACAAAAACAGTGGTTTGTGTCTATGAAGCATCTTACACTATTTTGATGAATTTTCAGTGACAAAGTGTAAAATTTTTTGAAAAAAGTGCAAATTTTTCCAGATCCGCTTTTCATTCTCCCTCCTACTTCTCGTCTGTTTTTGCTGGAAAATACTGCCATACATGCTCGAAGATGATGAAAACTCTGAAGACCCAATGTTATTGTTGCTGAGCTGGCCGATAGATTTTATTGCCGTTGCCATCTATATCTTCTGTTTGTATGGGTAAGTGAGAACGCTTTTCAAAAGTTCTAATTTTTACTTTTCAGCTCCAATCTCGGAGCTTTAAAACCTGTGAAACATCAAGTGTTGGAGAATGAGGATGATGATGATGATTGGCAAGACTCAATGACTTCTACAGAACTGCTATCCATGCAAAAAGTGCTTGTGAATGAATGGAATAAACTTGAGAAAGAGCGAACCGAACAGCTCGGTTCGGAATTTTTGGTTAGTTTGTCAATACTCCGATCATTTATACTATAAATTTCACAGCTCGACTTCGCACTCTACATGGACATGGTCTTCTTCGGTTCCCGTGTTTATGTGATCCATCTTAGCACGGAAGAATCCTCTCTGTTCTTTTCTTTCTCTTTCTTAACAGAACCAGAATTAATTTTTCTTTTTGTTGAGTACATTCTTTCTGTTGTAATTTTCGCTTTTTTCTTCTTCCAATATTTAGAAGAGCATAAGAAAAGACACAGGAACGGTCTCGAAAAACTTTGCATAATAGCTGCCTCATATTACTTTGACAAAACAGTTTTTTCTAAATGAATCGTGATTGATTTGTCAATAAGTTTTAGAGACCAAAATGAGGAGGTCAGGAATCTGTGGAAAAGAAACGAGGTTTATCGTCATTCCTATTTTTGGTTTCCCGCCATTCTCCTAGAAAGGGGATCCGACTGTTAATTCATACTCTCCGTCTCTTTGGAAAGTTTATGACTATCGTATCTCCGACGGTCATTTACGGATACTTTGGAGGAACAGCGTTCGTCATTTATTCTCCTTTCTTCACTCACTTTCCATTCGCATTTTTGCCGCAACATACACATTGTGTATTCTCAAATTTATTGACCCCCACAGACAAAAGGAACTCTCTTTAAAGGGTATGAAAGTAGATGCTCCTGTGAGTGGATTCTGAAATTTCCAGCCCATAATGGAGCCTGAATTCCAAAAACTCTTGATCTAAAATCGCCAATACATTGTGAATAAGGGGGCGCGGCCAGATATTCAGATTAAGATTTCCAGATTCTCAGGCTTCAGTAAGTGCTGGAAATTTCAGAATCCACTCACAGAAGCACATGCTTTTAGACCACCAGTTTATAGAAAATTCTTAACCCATGTGAAAAAAATTCCTTTGTCAGTCCCGTTCGAACGTCTGGAGCCCTCTTTATGTATAAGGGATCACTCACTTTTTTTTTCGTATACTTACCAAATAGAATTGCTTCTTATCCCCGTTATCTGAACATGAAAACGAGTAACCAGCTCTGAGAAGAACGCCATTCTTCGTCGTTACATTCAGACTTGTCGCGGGCCTGGCCTGGCCGGGCCGAGACCTCAAATTTTCTTGGCCCGGCCCGGCCAGCATCGGCCAGTTTTGGCCAGGATGGCCAATGTGGGCTCGATTTTCGATGAAAAGGTTTTCAAAAAACGTTTATCTGGTCGACAACAGTAAAAATTAACAATTTTTGTGACAATTGAGAATAGAAAAGTAGGTTTACTACGATTTGTGAGTAATTTTTTGAAAAATTTGTCGAACATCAAGAAAAAAATTTTCCCAGCCCGGCCGAGCCTGGCCGAGCCTGGCCGAGCCTGGCCGTGCCTGGCCGGAAAATTTTGACTTCGGCCAAGCCCGGCTAACCGGCCACACTGGCCGGCTGGCCGGCCAGCCTCGCGACAAGTCTGGTTACATTTACCTTCCCACCATTTCAAATTAGTCTAGGACCATTTGGGTTAACAATACCATGAACCCTCGTCGCTATGAAACTCCGCTCCGCAAATACTGAAAACTAGAAAACAAAGCTGCGGAATGTCGTAGCAACAAAAGTTTATGTTACTGCGAACCCATAATAAATTTTCAAAACAACTAGAACCTCACTTTCAGGGTACTCAACATGCCAGAAGACCCTATACCATTGAAACCAAGAAGCCTACCCACTTTAATCAATGAGAAACTAGACGCTCTGGGGTTGGATACAAAAGAAGCTGACCTAAATGTTATCCGTGATCTTTTGAGTGTGCAGCAAGAAGATCGAGTGCTATCACAAAAAGAAGTTGAGGAGTGGAGGAAGTCGGAAATGAAAATACTCGAAAATAAGAGTAATTACAAAAATGGTACGGAAAACAAAGTGAAAAAGGGAATGTGTTCGGTGAGTATCTTCATGAAATATCACACGGTAAATTTTTTTGTCCGTACAATTTTTTCCTCGGTTTCTACGCTCCATCTCACACGGTCTTTTACAAATTTCATATTGCGCCTTTAAACTCTGACAGTAAGCCGCGTTTAAGCCGAAGGAGCGCGTACCATGTTTCCAGGTTACTTTTCAGTAATAACTTTCGATCGAATTCTGTCAATATTCTATTTTATTTAAAAAAAAGCTTAGACCGTGATTTTTAATTTTTTAACAAAATGAGAAAAATGCCTACGTATCGCTGAGTCGCTACGCAGTTGGCATGCGACCCCACAGTAAGACAGAGCCCGTGATATCATTGAACGTGTGAAAAATTACAGTTATGGTTCTGTCTGTTCTTCACATTGCCCATCTCGTTTTGCATCTACAAAGCATATTCCCTGGAAAATCAATTCTATTTGAAGCTGTTGTTTTGCTGGCCAATACATTTTGTTGCTATTCTCATCCACTGCCTCCATTTGTATATTAGGTAAGTTGAAGCAAGTGACTTCTGGTTTTGATAATCATTTTTTTTCTATCAATTTTGATTTTCGGCTCCGCGTCACTTTGAAACTTTGGCGTTTCGCAACTAACGCCGATTTCGCAACTCCGACATATCGCAAGAGATAAGATAAACGTGAACATTGAAACCGTCAATTAAACTAGGAAATTTTTGTACATTTTGACTGAAGTACAAGTCCATTCTACTTGCCTGTTGCGAAACGTCACAGTTGCGAATTGGCAAGTTGCCAAGTGACGCGGAGCCTGATTTTCACATTCAGTACTCGTCGCGTTGCTAAACCTGTCCAAGTGTTGGAGAGCGGGAACGAAGATTGGAAGGGCTCAATGACTTCTGCAAAACTTCAATCCAGACAAAACGCTCTTGTGAATGAATGGACGCAACTTGTGAAAGAGCGAGTTAAGAATCCCAGATTGGTGATCCTGGTTAGTCAAAATTTTGACAAAGCCCATTACTGTTATCAATACTTTTGCAGAGGATTCCACAGTTCATCAACTATCTCTACTTTGCTTTCCGGTATTGTTACGTAGCGGATATTTTTATGGGAGGAAAACATGCTTTATCGTTATTCCTATTAGGACAATCAGCAGATTTACGTATTGTTGAGCTATGTTTTTCTTTTTCCTTTTTCGCTCTTTTCTACGAACAAGGAATACAACTGAAGATCAAGAAAAGAATTGATTGATGGTTGAGTCACAACTCGCTAATTCTTTTATAGTTTCTATATATACAAATATATATATATATATATATATCTGCTATAAAAAATAATAAGACATTTCGTGCAATTTCCGGCATTTCACTTTTTTGATGTACAAGACTTCTTGAATCTCTTAAGACTTTATAGCAACCTCTGACAGATATTGTTAATTGATATTCTGATAAAACTCATTTTTGCTATCAATCTATCATACTTGGAAAATTTCGGCCCGGCCCGGTCGGCCCGGATGCAGATTTTGAAAAAATTTCATCAATTTTTTTTGCAAAACTTTTCCAAAAATGTTCAACTTTCATACAAAAGTATCAAAAACATCAATATTCTTCATTTCAGTCCGAAATAGCATCATATAACACCATTTCACCCTAAAAATCGCCTATTGAAAAAGCAGCTCTGAAAACCCGGGCCGATGAAATTTCCCAAACGGCCCGGTCCGGCCCGTTCCAAGTATGCAATCTATGGATATTCAAAACGTTCTAGAGCTCTCCTGTCATATCATACAATGAGGAAACCCATTAGGGAAATCAGGAATCTGTGAAAAGAACCCCATTCATTGCCATTCTATTGTGTTCCTGCACCTTCTCACCATCCTCCGAGAAATTTGCGTTAATGCATTCTCTCCGTCTCTTCAGAAATTATGGGACCATTGTATCTTGCAAGGTCATCTTTGCTTGGGTGGACCAGTGTCCCTCCTGCTCATTCTGCTTCGCTTTCTCTTTTTCTCCTTACATTTGCCATGTCATACACATTGTATCTTGTGATGGGCTGGACCCGCAAAGCCCGCCAGTTACCGCGAAGTTTGAATTTTAATTTTTAAAATCGAAAAATGAGCTGATTTTTGCCTATTTAGTGGAAATTTCGAATATTTTGCATGTTTGAATCACGAATCAACCAAAAATTCACACTTTTTGAAAATGTTGTGTTTTTTCCATAGTTTTGTGGAAAATTTTCGAAAATGTTCTCCAGTGCGGGCCGGGCCTTGAAAAATCCCCTACGGCCCGGGCCGGGCCTGCGGGCTCAGCCCAGATTTCACAAGTATGCCGACCAGTATATTGTACCTTGCCACGTCATCAACCCCTGAGATGTGAATCCCGCTTTGCCACGTCACAACTAAGCTGTTTGTTAATGTTTTGTGTTGTATGCATTTATTGATTGACCCCCCCCCCCCTCTAAGACTCTTTGTAATGTCTGGTCCCTCTTCATGCACAGTGGACCCCTCCCTCCTTTTTCTTTGTTACTTCTACCGACCCGGGCTCAAGCGCGACCGACCCGGGCTCAAGCGCGGTGCATCCGTAGCGGATCGTCTCTCTTCCTGTTTTTTCTCCTTACATTCGCCAAATCGAATTGCACTCATCATCATTTTTAGGGTACTCACCATGTCGAAAGAACTTGTACCATCAACACCCGAAACCGTCCCCACCTTGATCAATCGGAAATTTTACGATCTTTTTGGGGAACCGGGAGAAGATGAACTTAATAGTATCCGTGAACTTTTGAACGTAGTTCAAGAGGAACGTGTTGCAACTGATGAAGAAGTTCAGGGATTGAAGAAATTGGAGAAGAAAGTTCTCGAGGACCAGAATAATTACAAGAAGGATACGGAGCACTCGATAATCAAGGCAAAGAATTCAGTGAGTTTTGAATCGCATTTTTTTTCAATTCCGAAAAAATGAGAATTTGCAGGTTGACCTAATTTTCCTCCTGACACTGCTTGTCTTTGTGTGCGGCTACATAAGCAAGCTAACCCGTTTTCGTGTGGTCGTCTACTGGCCGATAGATCTCATTGTTGTCGCCATCTACCTCTACAGTTTGTATGGGTAAGTCGAAGTGCTGCCAACAAAATTTTTGATAATTATTTTTTAGCTCCTGGCTCGGGTCCAAATTGGGAATATGTAAAAATGTTGAGTCTGAAGTGCTAGAGAATGAGGATGATAACGATTGGCAAGACTCAATGACTTCTACAGAACTGCTATCCAGACAAAAAGCACTTGTGAATGGATGGGAGCAAGTGCAGAAAGAACGGAAGGAACTTCTGAAACCAAACTTCTGGGTTAGTCAGGCACAGGCTTCAGCTTGCCTAATTTTGGGCTCATAGGGGGGCCTGCTCAGCAAATAGAGCCAAACTATCATGGAGCAATACAGCATCGTCCAAAACCCTTCAGAGCTCCGCCCACTTCCAGTTCTAATACTAATTTTGCAGCCTTTCATCGCACGTTTCCTGAACATGGTCTACTTTGGTCTCCGTGTCTATGCCATCCATCGTGTCGAAAAAGAACCATCTTTGTTCGTCTCTTCTTTCTTCACAGAGCCAACTTCCCTTGATGTTCAGTGCATTCTCTCTATTGTGCTTGTTATTTATTTCTTCATCGACTTTTTAGTGGAGAATGACAGAATGCAGAACCTAATTCTCCAAATTCTCGGATTCATTATCTTGCTTTTTATCTTTACATTGTTGGATGTTGTGTTTGAAAAAATAATGTCTTCTAAAAAATCTAATATGCCTGAGATGTGATTTTTGTCTGTCTGTTTGTCTGTTTGCCCAGCTTTCAATAAAACCTTAATTCTCATACTTGTGAAATTTCGGCCCGGCCCGGCCCGGCCCGGCCCGGCCCGGCGGCCCGCATTCAAAAAATGTTGAAAATTTTTGAATTTTTTTTGGAATTTTTCGAATTTTTTTTCAGAATTTCAACACTTTTTGAATGAAAATTCTCTCTGTAAAAGTCAATTGTTGCCAAATTCCGATAACTTGACAGCCGCGTTGTCTCATCACAAAAACTACAGTATAAACTTAATTTCTACCGTAAGATTTATCGAATTTCATCGATTTCCACCAGTTTTCAGCGATTTTTCAGCTTCTTTATCAGAAAAACAATAAATATTTGTTGAAAATCGATAAAAACTGATGAAATTCGACAAATCTTGCGGAAAAAATAAAATGTATACGGTAGTATTCGTGGTAGGATACCGTGACTGACCATCGAGTTGTCAGATCGTCGTCTAGAACTGACTTTACCAGAAAACATCATAATATTAGGTTGTTTCAGAAATAATGTCGTTTTTTTCAAAACCTCATATCTTTTGATAGAAGATATTTTTTTCCAAATTTTTTTGTGCGTTCATAAGATCCTCAACTATGCTACAAAATACCCAACACCATCACTCCCTGGTGCTTCAACGGCTCAATTGGCAGTTGTTCCAAAAACCCCTCATTTTCGCCATGTTTTTAATTCGAAGGGAATTCTGCCTAGATAGAAACGAGATAACTTCAATTTGCTATTATTTAACTGCCACTAGGTCATGATTACTGAGAAATAAATTCATACGAGTTCCATTAGAAAAGCAAGAGAGATGCATTATGTTCGCAATTTCTCAGTTTTTTGCATGAAGTCTGAATTGGGTCTCGTGTGTGAGCAATATAAAATGGATATTTTAACAAAAACTTGTTCTGTGAGGTGCTCAAAGTAAGTTGGCAAAATTTGAGATCGAATGGAATCGTATAGCCAGAGTTAGAAAACATTCCAGAAAATCAGTACAAAAAATTTAGTACTGAATTTCCAAAGCTTCTCAGGAATCACTGATTTTCAACAAGGTGTAGTGAGTAATTGCCATATGGGCATCAAATATGTAATGTGGGACCCTTCAGCAACTCAGCCTAAAAGTTTGAAGTTTGATGCTAACTCCCTCTTAGAGCAACACCTCTTTGAATCATAGCAACGAAAAACCGACAGTTCTATTTTGATTGCACTTTACAGCTCTATTGATGATAGCATTGTAACGAGGATAACGGAACTTTTTACTGGTGTCATACTCATTATAACGTTTTTCGAACTGTCAAAAAATATCAATCCTCGAATGAGTTATGGCAGTCCAAAATACTTTAGAAAAAACGACATTATTTCTGAAACACCCTAATAAATTGGGTGTGATCAGAAAAAGGTGAACAATTTATTACAGAACTCAAGAAGTACATGGAATGAAACAACAGACATGCAATGAAATTATGCCCAATTACAGAGGGGGCGTGTGATTCCAGAGAAAAAACCAAGTTCAAGGCCACACAAACATTTCAAAAGAAGAGTAATTGGAATTAATGAGAACTGTACACATAGTGCCATCCTGTCGTTTTATATCAAATCCTCCATTGATTACTTTCCATTGACTATAAGAAGACGGGTCAAAATCGAACGAAAACTCGAAAAGTCGTCTCGAATTCCTACTTCTCTCGATGTAATCAACTCCTTTGAAGATCAGGTTTTCGTTCAATATTCTGATTTGTTGATTTTCATTAGGAACATGCAATAGTCGATAAAAGTCTAATTTTAAGTATTCGAGTTTTGATGATCTGTTCTTCAACCAGAGCCTGATATACATATTCAACCCTTTGTCGGAAAGCTTGGGAACCTCTGACAAAATAAATTGGGCATTCATCATTAACAAGTTGTTGAGAGTAATGGGAATTAATGGTTCAAAGTGTACAGCGTCGAAATTCTGAATCAAGAGTTTTGCCATGAATCGAGGGCAAGGAGCAGGCTGGGCTCCCCAGTAATCGATGCTATCGAACTTCAACACTCTTGAAATTGGGAAGTAATAATGGAAAACTGTTTTGAAGTTGTCAAAAGTGTCACAAACATTCAGAATTTGAATAGGAATTCCTTTCAGAGTTCGAACCATTGACTCCAAACAATAATGTATGTTGGATATGTTGAAAAACTTAATGTCGATGTAGTGATAACTGCATATGTAGTGAAAATGATCAATCCATTCTCTCACATCTGGATTCTCCCAATAAAAATAGAACGTGTTTAGAAAATCAGTTGAGGATCTGGCACCTATGCTATCAGAATTCAACATTCCGAGATCTGCACTGTCTCCATTGGGGTCTAAGGAAATCCAGACTTCTTCCAAATTTGTGAATTTAAGGTGCAGCTGAACTCTGTTGTCAAGAGCAACGCAAAGATGTCTTAATTTAAGTTTCATCGATTTGACGAGATTCATTGTCCTTCGGGAGAGAACCGAGAGGAGAACTCTGTAATAACATTCTTCAAAACTTGGAGAAATGGAGCATTTGATGAATAGGAAGATAGAAACTCACAAACTGCAACGATCCGAGTTTTCGAGAACTTTCCTGAGAGCATCTTCGGGTAGATCGAGTAGAGGAAACATTGAATGAAATAGGAAAAATAGATTTATATGAGGTGCTGATTGAGGCAAAGAGGGTAGTGAACACTGGCGATAAAGGAATCGATCAACCGAACGTTCTGTTAGTATTGCACGCAGTCTGACAGTTGACCTTCGTTTACTCAAGAAACAAAAGAGTGATATAGATGTAAAACGTTTGTTTGAATGATGTATGTTCTTCTGGTATTTGTCCACTGCCCTCACTGTTCTTCTTCATTGTGTTCAGGGGGTCGCATATACCGACTTTTCAATGTTTCATTAGATTCTGAGCATTTTTTTTTAATCCTGATGTCATTAGTTCCCTTACAGAACGCCTCCTAATCACTCTTTGGGATCTCTTTGTATGGCTGCTAATTGCTCTCTCATCCCATCGAGTTGTTCATTTTATCGTCCGCCCATCAGGCAGAGTCGGCAGGCCAGTATGTTGTATCTTGCCACGTCATCAACCACTGGGATGTAAATCCTGCCTTGCCACGCCATAACTGACCTGCTCTCTCCACCTATTATGTTCATTTCATCGTCCAGCCATCAGGTATTAGGAACGGACCATTATGTTGTATCTTGCCTCGGCATCAGCCCCCAAGATGCAAATCCTGCTTTGCTACGCCGCAGCTGGCCTGTTGGTCATGTTGAAAGATGCCTGTATGCCACGTCATACACGTCATGTATGCTATTATTGAATAACCTCTCATACTCTACGTAACGACTGGGGCCCATCTGCACAAGAGTGGACCAGTCTCCTTCACTCATTCCATCTCCCGTCCTATTTTTTCTCGTTACATTTACCAAATAAACCTTCACGCTTTGATATTTCCAGGGTTATCCCCATGTCGAAAGATCTCGTACCATCTCGGTTGTAGGCGGCGGTTTCTGGGCGAAAGTAAGAGAGTTGGCGGCTTTTGGGCGGACATTGGGAGCTTTTTGGGCGGATATAGGTTATTTAATAATGGAAACACTACCATGGCGGATGTAGGGGGATGTTGGGCGAAAATAAAGCGAGAGCTGGCGAACGTTCAGAACAATTGCAAGAAGTGCAACTTTTGGGCAAAAGCTGCCCCCATCTTGGGCTAACGTCCGGCTAAGATTGGCGATACTTGGCGAACCTTAGGTGGATCTTAAGAGCGATGCGTGTCTGCAGCGCGGATTCATTCTTCAGAGTTGAAGTTATTTTTTTTTCTTTTCTGAAGCTTTTCGTTGTTTTATTCACATTTTCTCATCATATAACTACATTTAAAAGTTTTGATTATACAGGAAAACAAAGTTTACAGATTTCACGTCTCTGTAGGAGAAAATGTGTTGTTAGGATTTTCGAAAATGAGAAAAGCGAAATCAAAGCAGCGTTTCCGTAAGTTAAATGGAATAAAAATCAATAGTGAAACATATTTTCAGAGAGGGGATCGGAGGATGCTTTCACAACCGAGCCCGTCAGATCAATGAATGCTTCCATCGATGTGCCTAGAGAAGGTAAGGCTTTCGCTCTGCTTTGGTATCATATGAATTTTCTTCAGAACGTGGAAATATTAGTAAAAGTTTCCATTGGACAGCCGTTTTGCGAACCGACATGATGATCAGAAGGCTCAAATGATGCTCAACGTTGATTCTCAAATGAAGTTCGTCTATTTTGATCTGGATCAAATCACTCAGTCACTCAATAGTATGCAAACTACAGTTTTGAAAACGAAAACTGAAACTCCACTTGAACAAACTGAATTGATAATGAAGAAGCAATTGCAGAAATTGATCGAACTTTCTGGACAGCACGGTATGAATTTAAACATAATTTTTCTCATTTATTTTTGTGAAACTCAGATATGACTCGTGAGAAAGTGAGCAAGCTGAAGGATGACCGCCGCCTCCATTTGAACAACTCCAAAGCATAACCCATACTTCCAGCAGTCGCAAAACCTGCTTGGAATCATGCGGCCGGCCCAAAAATCAAGAAAATCATCAATAACTTCTTTTTTTCGATCAACTTTGTTATCTGTTTATGTTCTAACCATCAATAAATATGTTTCCCGCTATTTCAGATCGAATATGAAATAAATAAAATCAGAAATGAAAAAAGAAAGAAGAAAGTTTTAAGCGAACCCTACGCTGCTCTCAGCTAAGTTTGGGCGTTGTTTCGGCGGATCTTAGGCGTATTCCGCTCAAAGATTAATCGGAATCCGACCAAGCCTCGCCCAAAAGTCTGCCAAGCTTCGCCTAGAAACCGCCGCAGACAGCCGAGATCAACTCCCGCCACTTTCCCTACCTATATCAATCGGAAGATTTACGCTTTGAAGTCAGACTGGAAACCAGCAGAAGCTGACCTGAATGTTATCCGTGAACTTCTAGACGTCGTTCAAGATGAACGAGTAGTATCTGATGAAGAAGTCAAAGAGTGGAAGAGAACGGAGAAGGAAATTCGTGAAAAGCAGAATTCTCGTTGGCTGAGAAGGGAGAGGAGGATTAAGGAAGCAGATCACGAAGTGAGTTTTGGCTCCGCGAAATTTCGAAACCAAGACGTTTTGAAACTTAAAGGGGGTAGAACATGAAAAAAACAATTTTTGAAATTACAAAAATAGTTTCCTCTGGTGTGTTTGAACGCTAAGCGGACGGAACGGCGCGACGACCAGGCTTGCCTATAAGTGCTGAGGGGGAAAAAGTCCCCGAAAAGTCCCCGTAGACTTTTATGTTCCCCCACCTTTAAGCTCGAAATGTTCTTTTTTTGAGTAGTCTTCAACTTGTCCGTTTCGGAATATCGCGTTTCGAAATATTGGTTTCGAAATGTCGCGGTTTTCAAGTGCTAGGCTTTGAGAAGTCGCGAAGCCGAGTTTTTTGTATCCTATGTTACGAAGTTCCGAATCTTTGGGGAATTACAGCTGCCCATTCTCCTGCTTCTCGTATTGATCATCAAGGCTGGCTCCGTAGTATTGCGATCCGTCTTCCAAGTTAAGTTTTCTGAATTCAATCTCCAATTGTTGTCGTGCTGGCCAGTAGATTTCATTATTCTACCCCTCTACCTCATCTGTTTGTATGGGTAAGTTACTCGGTTGCCGGCGGCAGTTTCTGGGCAAAAGTTACACTCTCGCGCTCGTTGATTTTTGTTTTTTGGCGAAGTTTGGCAGATTCCATCTAAACTTTGAGCGGAATCCCTGCTCGAATCTCGGGCAAGACCTGCTGTACCTTCGTTTTGTCTTCGCCACGGACTTTAGACAAAAGCTGATTGTTTTGAGCTGAACTTGGCCGGTTTTTGGGCGGGATTTCATCTTTAGCCAGACGTTAGGAGGACAGTAAACTTGCTCAAAGCTTAGGAAGAATCCGCGGCAAACAACCTAGTAGGAAATGTAAAACCACTTCTTAACATGGCTCTTTTTTTAGTTCTGGTCGTTTCAAAATTGGAATTCCTGAACCAGTTCAACCTGAAGTATTCGAGAATGAAGATGATGACGAATGGGAAGACTCAATGACTACTAAAGAGCTTCAATCCAGACAAAAAGCTCTTGTGAATAGATGGTCGACACTTGAGAAAAAGCCAGTTGAGCATCTCAAATTGAATTTCTGGGTTAGTCAATGATCCGGTTCAGTCCGTTTTTTTAGCTTCAAATTTTACAGTGTTCTCTTGTACGCTTCGTCAACATGACCTACTTTCTCGTTCGTGTCGGTGTCATCGCCTGGCCCATAACGGAAAATTTATCTGAGTTCTTCCTATACTCGACAAAATCAGAAATTTTATTTGTACTTGTTGAGTACATTTCTTCTGCCGCAGTTAGTACTTTTTGCTTAGTCCCAATCATTGACGAGATTCTCTTGTAACACCAGCAGCAAAAACTGTGACTGAGTCGCACCCTGTCCCGTAATTCAGCTTGGGGGTTACATTCTGAGTAATCTGACAAGGGAATGTTTTTCTCCAGTGGGTTAGGAACTTTCCATAGTTTGGTGGTCTAAATGTATATGCTCCTGTGAGTGGAATCTGAAATTTCCAGCCCTCACTGGAGCCTGAGAGTCTGGAAAAACTAATCTGGATATCTGGCCCCGCCCCCTTATTAACAATACATTGGCGATTTCAGGTTAATATTTCCAAACCCTTAGGCTCTAGTGAGCGCTGGAAATTCCAGAATCCACTCACAGAAACATCTACTTTCAGATCACAATGTGAAAAAACAATCTCTTGTGTCATTTAAAAAATTTATTTTTCTCTCAAATGTTTTCGTGTAATTTTTGCCAAATCACTTTTTGATAAACCCCTTTTCTTGAATAAATTTTCTTTTGGTTTTTTTGTTTGTCCTGTTTTCCGAATAAATCTTTTCCCATCCTTCCTCTCGTTGCACACTTCAGACATCTCTCCCGACCATTATCGATTTATTCATTTCAATATTTGCACTTTCTTAATAAAAATGTTTGCTTGTGTATATCCCCGTAATCCGAACAAGAAGAAAGTGCAGCCAACTGTGAAAAGGATGCCATTCTCTGCTCATGCAACTATTACTAGTCTAGGACCATTGTGTCTTTCTTGCCGTTTTTTTTCTTGTTTTTTACGAGTTTGCAATATTATCATGAACCCTTGTCTCTACGAGGCTCCGCTCCGCTCCGCAAGCGCGCTAGCAGTGCTTGCGGAGCGGAGCGACAAGAGTTTATGGTATATAAAACAACTAGAACCTCACCTTCAGGATACTCACCATGTCGGAAGATCCTATACCCTACCCAGAATTAATACCCAGAACCTTACCCATCTTAATCAATGAGAAACTAGACGCTTTGGGTTCGGGCCTGAAAAAAGCTGATCTGGATGCTATTCGTGAACTTTTGAGTGTATATCAAGAAGATCGAGTATTATCTGAAGAAGAAGTTGAGGAGTGGATAGAGTCGGAAAGGAAAATACTCGAAAATCAGAGTGATTACAAAAATGAATCGAAAAACATAGTGAAAAGGGGAAAGTGTTCGGTGAGTTTTTCATCGTTTTTCATAAAATACCTATGAGAAATTACAGTGTTGGTTCTGTCTGTTCTTCACATTGCTTATCTTGTTTTGCTTCTACAAAGCTGTTTCCCCGGAATATGATTTCTATTTGAAGCTGTTGTTTCGGTGGCCAATACATTTTGTTGCTATTCTCATTCACTGCCTCCATTTGTATATTAGGTGAGTTGGAGCGAGTGAGTTCTGGTTTTGATAAACATTTTTTTAGTACCCGCCGAGTTTCTAAACCTGTCCAAGTGTTGGAGAATTTTGATGACGATTGGAGAGGCTCACTGACTTCTACAGAACTGCAATCCAGACAAAAAGCTCTTGTGAATGAATGGGCACAACTTCTGAAAGAGCGAATCAAGAGTCGCCGTTTGGTGATCCCGGTTAGTCAATACTTTGATAATGTGGGTCGGGCCGGGTCGATGAGCTTTCCAAAACGGCCCGGTCCAACTATGATAATGTTCATTTCTGCTATTAACATTTTTTTTTGCAGAAAATTGCACAGTTCATCAACTGGTTCTACTTCTTCATCCGCTTTTCGCTTATAACGGATATTCTCTTTAATAAGGAAGAACTTTCCGTTTTCTTTTTCCTATTTGAACAATCAGATGTCTTACGTTATATTGAGTTTTTCTTCACTTGTTCATTTCCGGCTTTTTTCTTCTACCAACTAGGGATAATGGTAAAGATCGAGGAAAGGAATGATGATGATATGCCCATCAGTATAATTTTTGATTGAATCACAGCTTGCTAATTCGGAAGGAATTGAACTACCTCTCGAAATGTTTCCTATAGTTTCTGCCATATCACTTTTTGATGTATAAAATTTCTTGAAAGAATCTTCTTTGGTTCTTTCTGTTTGTCCTGTTTTTCAAATGAATCTTCTATTTCTTATCGAAATCCTTAAAACTTTATAGCAACCGCTGACATATTTTGTACATTATATATACATGAGCCTGATTAGAAGAAGACTCGGAGCCTAGTGGTATTATTGTTGATATTGTCTTTTTCTTATCTCAACTATGGCGAGCCACCACAACCAAACACTCTTCCCTCTCTTTTTACATTGCCCATTATTTTCACCCGACCATTATCAATTTGTTCACTTCACTATTTGCACTTTCTTAGTAGAAACCTTGTCTATATATACTTTTCAGTGAGAATAAACATCTGCAACTTTTCTTCATTTGTATGGAAAAAAGAAAAAGTACTAATATTTTCACATTAATCGATTCAGAAAGTGGTCTAATAGCGATATCTGATCCGTCTGAATTAGTATCCAAAATTCATTTTAAAGCGAGATTCGGGCTCCCAGAGTTTGAAAACACACTCTTGTCAGAAATCAGAAATCGCTAACACTTTCTGAATAGATTCATGTACAAATATTAGTACTTTTTGGATTGGAATACTCTCCTTTTATTATGACGGATTTGAATTGCACCCTTTATCATTTCTAGGACAGTTACCATGCCGAAATACTCTGCACCATCAACACCCGACACCCTACCCCTCTACATCGCTGAGAAGCTAAACGCTTTGGAATCATCTCCAAAAAAAGATGACCTGGATGAGATTCGTGTACTTCTTTACACATATCAAGAAGAACGAGTTATATCCGATGAAGAGCTTCAGGAGTGGAAGAAATTGGAGAAGAAAATTCTCGAAAACCAGAGGCCGTATTCATGAACGTTTTCCTCGGAAAACCGTTTTCCCTGGAAAACGATACCCTTAGGTCAGAGGTCAAGAATATCCGTGAAAAAAATGTACTGGAAATCTTTCCAAAGGATAATTAAAATTTTTCACGCATTTTCCTGAGAAAATAATAACAACAGAAACATTTTCCGAGCCCAAACAAGAGAAAAAGAAAACAGTTTTTTTTTTTTGATTTTTGCTTTCCCAAGGAAGATGCGTGAAAAATTTTAATTATCCTTTGGAAAGATTTCCAGTACATTTTTTTCACGGATATTCTTGACCTCTGACCTAAGGGTATCGTTTTCCAGGGAAAACGGTTTTCCGAGGAAAATGTTCATGAATACGGCCTCAGAACACTTACAGGAAAGATACGGAGGGCTGGAGATGGTTTATAAAGCACGAAGTGAGTTTCTGTATCATATTTAATGACATGTAAATAAACTTATGAACAAGTTACAGATTCCCTTATTCCTTCTCTACATACTGCCCGTCTCATTTTGTGTGAGAGTTTTGCGATTTATTTTCGCAGCTGAGTGTTCTTCAAACCCTTTCACAATGTTCGACCGTTGGCCGGTAGATTTGATTGTTGTTGCCATCTACCTCTTCCATTTCCATGGGTAAGTTAGGCAACATAACGACGAGTAATGTGGAAATTTTCCGTTTTCAGTTCTGAACTCGGGCTCAAACTAGGGACTTCTAACCCCGTTCAACCTGAAGTGGTAGAGAATGAGGAGGAGGATGAAGATGATGATTGGGAAGGCTCAATGACTTCTACAGAACTGCAATCTAGACAAAAAGCACTTTTGAGAAGATGGGAACCGATTATGGAAGAGCGAGCTGAGCGTCTCGAACCGTCGGGTTGGGTTAGTCGCTACGATGGTTTTGCCCTTTTATCCTATTATTTTTTCAGCTCTTCTTTGCACGCCTCCTTATCATGATCTACTTCTTTATCCATGTGTTCCACATCATCGAGTGCTCAAAATACCCATTTTCACTACCAATAGGAGAACTATTATTATTTCTTGCTGAGTACCCTTCCACTTCACTCATTCCTCTTCTTCTCTTAATACAGTTGTTCATAGAGATAATGGAGACCTCTCATAGTAGTAAAAAGAAGCCTACAATAGCGAATTCTAAGTCAGTTCCCCTCGTTATAATCCACCAAAAATGTTCAAATTCTTTTTTCCATCCAAATGTAAAAACTGTTTAACTACCTCTTAAAGCATTTTGTGTAATTCCCGTCACATCAATTTTTCAATGAACAAATATGACCTGAATGTGATCTGTGTACTGCTTTAGACATATCAAGAAGAACGAGTAGTATCTGATGAAGAACTTCAGGAGTGGAAGAAATCGGAGAAGAAAACTCTCGAAAACCAAAATGATTACGAGAAGCGATCATCAGTCCATTCTTTCCGTTTCTTCAAGAAATCTTGGACCATCGTATCTTGCCAGACCATCTTTATGTACTTGAGGGGAGACCACTGTTTTTTGTTCGTCCTTCTTTCCTACCTTCCTCCCAATTGCCGCAACAAACGCGTTGTGTGTGCGCGTATTGATTGACCTCTAAGACTTTTTGGAACGTCTGGGGCCCTCTTATGCACAGTGGGCCAGTCTGTTTCTCTCATTCTGCTTTTCGGTTTACGTTTACCAAAAATTTGCACCATTTTAGATTTCTAGAAGCAATGTGTTACTGGCATTTTTTGAAAAATTCGATAAATGTAGAAGAACGATATACCAGCCTAAGAAAAGTCCTCCATCCTGTCGACAAATGCTCAGATACTAATCATGTAAAGGCTCACATCATTCCTAATTTTTATCAGAACTTTGCACAGATTTTCTCTTACTGCTTCACTTTCCTATTCACGTTCACCATTCATCCTGTATCATTTCCAGGACACTTAACATGCCGAAATACCTAGTACCATCAACCCCCGACACCTTACCCCTCTACATCGCTAGGAAGCTAGATGCTCTGGGTTCGTTTCCAAACGAAGAAGGTCTGGATGCGATTCGTATACTTCTTTACACATATCAAGAAGAACGAGTGATATCTGATGAAGAGCTTCAGGAGTGGAAGAAAATGGAGAAGAAAATTCTCGCAAAGCAGAATACTTACAAAGAGAATACGGAGACTAATGAAAAGTATGCAAAGTATGATGTGAGTTTTTGTATAATATTTTCCGTCATGCCAAATAACTTCTGAGAATCACAGATCCCCTTAACCCTTCTCTGGATACTGCCTGTCTCGTTTTGCGTGAGAGTTTCGTGGTCTACGCTCGCAGCAGAGTGTCCTTCAAACCCCTTCACACAGTTTAACCGTTGGCCGATAGATTTGATTGTTGTTGCCATTTACCTTTTCTATTTTTATGTGTAAGTTAGATTATAAGAGGGGGCTGCAGACAACATAACACCAAGTAACGTAAAACCTATCCGTTTTTAGTTCTAAACTCTGGCTCTAACAAGGGACTTCTAATCCCGTTCAACATGAAGTGGTCGAGAATGAGAATGAGGATGATGAAGATGATTGGGAAGGCCCAATGACTTCTACAGAACTGCAATCCAGACAAAAAGCGCTTGTCAGGAAATGGGAAACAATTATGAAAGAGCGAGCTAAGCGTCGCGGATCATCAGATTTGGTTAGTCGCTATTCTGGTTCTGCCCATATATGTGATTAATTTTACAGTTCTTCTTTGCACTCCCCTTCTTCATGTTCTACTTCGCTATTCATTTCATCCAAATCTTCGGATGCTCTACGCTAAGAAGATCATCATGGTTCCCACTACCAACAGGAGAACTCTTATTGCTTTTTGCTGAGTCGATTTCCACTTTACTCATTTATGGTCTTCTCTTTTTACGGTTTCTCGTAGAAGGGTGAGCTTTCCTAGTCGTAAAAAGCAGCCACAATAGCAAATTGTGATTCAGTTCCCCTCTTTATAATCAATCCACTAAAAGTATTCGAATTATTTTTTCCACCCAAATGTAAAAAACTGATCAATTACCTCTTAAAACATTCTGTGTACTTCCCGTCACGTTAATTTTTTGATGCACAAATTTTCTTGAATAAATCTTTTTTGGTCAGTTTATCCTTTTTTCTGTCTGTTTGTCTGTTCGTCCTGTTTTTTTAAAAGAACGTCTTCAATTTCTTATTGGTTCTCTCAAACCCATCGACATAACCTGACAGGTCATGTGATGTAGAGCTGACAAAAGAAGTACATGTCAACGCAGCTTAAAGGAGGAGGGAACTCAAAAAAACATTTTCTCTGAAAAAACAAATATAAGTACCTAAGGCGGGTTCGAACCCAGGGTCGGACTGACAGATCACCAAAATCACTACCGACTGCGCTATGCGGCCGGAAAAACGCGCTGTCTCTACTTGTTTACAAGAGACTGCGCCCTTTTTTTCCCCTTAAAATTCCCCTACGAATGAGAGTTCCCACCCCCTTTAAGAATCTTCCAGAAATTTGCATGATCGTAGTTTCGAACATCGACTACCTATTCATGAAATAAAATTTTCACTATTCTCTTTTGTGAGCCAGCATTTGAGCTCTCTTATTTCTGCTATGGTAAACGGCTCATTTGGTCGCGCGGACCTCTGGCAAATGTTTTTTATCTTGCCACGTCATCAACCCCTGAGATACTAATCCTGCCTTGCCACGTCACAACTGGTCTGTTTGTCTTGCCGAATGATGAGGAGAGTGCCACGTCATACACGTTTTGTATGCACATATTGATTGGCCTCTCAAATTATTGGCTGGGACCCTCCACAGGCAATGCAGGACCATCGTATCTTGCAATGTCATCTTTGGATACTTGGGTGGTGCTTGCTCATTCTGCATCACTGTCTCTTGTGTTCCTCACATTCGCCACGTCATACACATCATGTACGCCAATAGTGATTGACCTATCAGAACCGTTAGAACATTAGTTGACCAGTCTCTTTCACTCAACCTGTCTCTCTCTCTCTCTCTCTCTCTCTCTCTCTCTCTCTCTCTCTCTCTCTCTCTCTCTCTCTCTCTCTCTCTCTCTCTCTCTCTCTCTTAGTTTTTTTTTTCTTGCCGAATAGAATTGAACCCTGTATTATTTTTAGGGTTTACACCATGTCGAAAGACATTGTACCATCAACACCCGACACCTTGCCCATTTTTATTGCTGGAAAGCTTGAAGCTCTGGATTGGGACACAAAAGATGCTGATCTGAATGAAATCCGTCTACTTCTTTACACATATCAAGAAGAACGAATGATATCTGATGAAGAGCTTCAGGAGTGGAAGAAATCGGAGAAGAAAATTCTCGAAAATCAGAATAATTACAAAAAAATAACAAAGCGAATGGAAGAGGACGCAAAGTACTTTGTGAGTTTTTTAAAGCCACATTTTACGACATGTAAACTAACTTATGAGGAATTACAGCTTCCCTTAGGCATGATTATCACAATGCTCATCAAATTCGGCTTTAAAATATTGCAATACATCCTCCAAGTTGAATTCCCTAAAGAGTTTTTGTCGGTCTGGTCGATAATGGATTTTATTGTGGTTGCCATTTACCTTTCCTATTTTCATGGGTTAGTTAGGCCAATCCAGGGCTACTCAGGGAATTATCGGCAACTTGCAGATTGCTTGCTAAATGCTTACGGCAATCAAACGGCAAGTTGCTTGTGCGGAATGTTGCCGTTCTCTCAGGCAACTTGCCTAATTTTCTGGCAATTCACCGTTGCGTACGAGCAACATGCCAAAAATTTCCTGAGTACGTAATTTTTCGTTTTCAGCTCTGATCTCCGGCTCAAATTTCTAACTGCTAAGCCGCCCGTTCAACCTGAAGTATTGGAGAATGAGGATGACGATTGGGAAAACTCCATGACTTCTACAGAACTGCAATCCACACAAAAAACCGTTTTGAATGAATGGAGACAACTTAGGAAAGAGCGAAAAGAATATGTCGAATCAAGTTTCTTGGTAAGACGATATTTTTGCTCCATCGGTTTATACAAATTGATTTTATAGATGTCTTTTGTACACTGCGTCATCATTTTCTACTGCTTTATCCGCCTCTTTGCCATTAAAATTGTCACTTTGGATGAGTCGATTAAATTCTTCTCATGCTCAACAAGCCTTGAAAAGCTCTTCCTTTGTGTTGAGTACATATTCACTGTCATAATTTTGACTCTTTTCCTCCTGCAAAAAAATTTGTGGAGGAAAAAATCCAATGAAGATGAAAACTCCAATAAAAAATCTAATTAATATTCAAATCATCTCTTTGAAACGAAAAATAAATCTTGTCGTTTCTCTCTGTCTTCAAAAAAATCGAACTACCTCTCAAAGCATTTTGTGTAATTTCCGCCATATCACGTTTCTATGTACAAAACTTTTTGAATAAATCTTGTTTTGGTCAACTCTTCTAATTTATGTTTTTCTGTTCGTCCTACTTTTTTTATTGGTTCTTTAAGCCTATCTAGCGGTGTTTTATCGACATGATCTGACAGACCGTGTACGATCATGTTGATCTAAAAGTCATCTGGAATCTTTTTACTCTTGTGGTTAGAGCATACTAACTTGTCGTGTATGTTCATATTGATTGACCTCTCCAACTTTCTGGAGAGGCATGATGGTTCTTTACAGGCAATGAAGGACCATCATATATCGCAAGGTTGTCTTTGGATACTCACTTTTCTCCTCACGTTTTAGGGCTGCTGAATATTCTCATTGTCTACCCATCAAATAGACAATAAATGACCATTATGTTTTATCTTGCCACGTCATCAACCCCTGAGATACTAATCCTGTTTTGCCACGTCACAACTGGTCTGGTCATGTTGACTGATGGAGCGTCTGCCACGTCATACACGTCATGTATGCGCACATTGATTAACCTCTCAGACTTTTTGTACCTTCTGGTGGCCTCTTTGCACAAGAGTGAACCAGTCTCCTTCCCTTATTCCGCCTTATTTTTTATCCTCGCGTTTTTCAAATTAAAATTGCATCCTCTATTATATTTTTTAGGGTTTCCACCATGTCAAAAAACATTCTACCATCAACACCCGACACCTTACCCATATATATTGCGGAGAAGCTAGAGGCTCTGGGTCGGGATACAAAAGAAGCTGACCTGAATGAAATCCGTGTACTTTTGTTCATGAATCAAGAAGAGCGAGTAGTAACTGATGAAGAGCTCCAGGAGTGGAAGAAATCGGAGAAGAAAATTCTCGAAAAGCAGGATGATTACAAAAAGAGCACAGAGAATATCGAAAAGAAAGCAAAGTATGATGTGAGTTTTTTCAAACCATATTTTACCATACCTTGTTGGGAATTTCAAATTTTGGGGCTTTTACGGGCCAGCCTTTTGCAAGTATGTTTTTTACGACAAAATTACAGCTTCCCTTAGGCATGATTATCACAATGCTCATCAAATTGTGCTTAAAAATATCGCAATACATCCTTGGTGTTGAGTATACTGGCGGCTCTCCCCGCTTGGCATCGTGGTGGCCGATAGATTTCATTGTGGTTGCCGTCTACCTCTTCCATTTTCATGGGTAAGTTTGGGCAACGCAACATCACGTTACTTTTTTTTTCTAGTTCTGATCTCCGGCTCAAATTTCTAACTGTTCAACCCGTTCAACATGAAGTATTCGAAAATGAGGATGATGATTGGGAAGACTCAATGACTTCTACAGAACTGCAATCTAGGCAAAAAGCCGTTTTGAATAGGTGGAGACAACTGAAGAAGGAGCGAGAGGAAAATCTTGATTCGGGTTCCTGGGTTAGTCCTTGGTTGGAGGTTCCATCCACGCGCCCTATTGACAATGCCGTTCGCCATGTTAAAAAAAAAAACTCGGCCGGTAAGCATTGGCCTAGCTTTTTCCAGGTGGCGGACGGCGTCATCAATAGAGCGCGTCTATTATATGAGGCTAATACCTAATTAAATTTCCAGATGACTTATGTTCACTGCGTCATCATGATCTACTTCCACATCCGTAGCCTTGTAGGTGCGTATGATTCATTGATGTTCTTCTCACAATCAACCAAACTTGAAATATTCTTCCTTCTTTCTGAGTTCTTCTCCACTAACCTCATTTTTTGTCTTTTCCTCTTCCAACATGGATTTTGGAGGAAAAAAACTGAAGAAGATGAAACCATCAGTAAGAAATCTAATTAATATTCAAATCATCTCTTTAAAACGAAAAAAAAATCTTGTCGTTTCTCTCTGTCTTCAAAAAAAATCGAATTATTTTTTCTACCCAAATGTAACTACTTTTCGATTTACAAAACTTTTTGAATAAATCTCGTTTTGGTCAACTTTTCCAATACATGTTCTTCCGTTCGTCTGTTTGTCTGTTCGTCCTGTCTGTCATAACCCTTTTAATTCTTCATTTTTTATCGGATCTTTTAGGGCCATTGAACAGTTTGGTAGTGGTATTTTTTGGGAAATCTAACAGATCTTGTCTATAGATGTGTCAGTCTAGTTCGAACATCCGATAGGGATCTGACAGTTTTTCTGTAGTTACTCACAACTTGCTCATAATTGTTGAAGTTGGGTGAGTTTCAGAGACTACTTCAATTATAATGAAGTCCTGTAATTTAAGCACACCCAGTTTTCTTTCAAAGCAGCATATTTCGGTTGTATTTGAAGCTATCAAAAAGTTGTCAACTGAAAAATTTTTGAGCATAGCATTTTAAATATTTTACTAGCTAAACCTTTTTTGATAGCGTCAAAGACAATCGAGATATGTTGCTCTGAATGAACAGTACTGGGTTTGAACAAATTGCAGAGCTTTTTTGACATGCTAACAAATTCTCACATGGGTTCGGAATTTTCTATAAATTGGTGGTCTGAAAGTAAATGCTTCTGTGAGTGGATTCTGAAATTTCCAGCTCTCATTGGAACCTGAGAGTCTGGAAATCTTCATCTGAATGCATTGTAAATAAGGGGCGGGGCCAGATAATCAGCTGAAAATTTCCAGACTTTCAGGCTGCAGGGAGGAACTACCAACCCTTGTGAAAAAACACATTCCTTTGTCAATCGAAAATTTACTGGTTTTTTGGAACCAAAAACGCAAAAAAGGACTTTTTCAGGAAAAAAGCTTCAAAAAATTAAGTTCTAATAAAATTGATAAACTGAAAAATGAATGAGCAAAACTTGCAAAATAGGAGACATGACTCTGGTTAAGTTGATAGAAAATTTCTGGATCTTCCAACAAAAAAAATTTGCAAGAAAAAATTCGAAATTTTTCAAAAAAAAAAAAAACAAAGCCGATATTCCAGAATTCTCTCTGCTCCATTCCATCAACACAGAAGACAATTCACATCACCACCAACTCCATTTTATTCCTTCTTCTTCCAACATTTCTTCTTCTTGTTCTTCATCCTCCTCCCTCTTCCAAACAATGATTCCCAGGGGAGCTTACTTACTTGCCGCCTTTTCCTCACCCTACATCTTTTCGCCTTCTTCTTCCACACACACACCGAAAAACCCCCCGCCTGCACTTTGTATGTGTTGGAAGGGATGGGATGGGGGGCTCCCGAAAAAAGCCGACGAGAGAGCATTATGAATGAGGAGACGTAGAGAGTGTCGAAAAAGGCTCTGCGCCTTTTTCCCCCTTGTCTGAAGGGAAAGAAGAAGAAGAAGAAGAAGCATCTCGTATTGATTGGTCCCACTCTCTCTCTGCCGCTTCTTTTTTTCATACTACTTCTCCTCCCATCGGGTCTAGAAGGGCCCTCTTCATCGTTTTTTTTTTGCACTGGATTCTCTTCATTTCATACACTATTTTCCTGGTTATTTGTATTCCAATCGGGGGGAAAAGGGTGGTCCCATTCCAGTTTCATCCCATTATTTTGATTTTTTTCGGCTGGTTTTTGCGGTTTTCGAGAAGCATCGCTCGGCCTTTTTGGGGTGTCGTTGTCTGCAAAAATAGAAAAGTTAGTCGCTGTAATTTCCGGTTAAGAGTTTTCAATGGTTATAAATTTTTCAATAGAATATTTTCGAAAAATCCTTAAGACTAAATGTTTTTGTCCATCAAAAAATCTAGGGCTGATAAAAAATCTTTAATTTTGAGTTGCTAGAATTATATAGATTTTTTAGTTGCGCTAAGGCGCATTTATTGGAATTTCAAACTGAAAAAAAATCAGAATCCAAAAAAATCGCCAGAATCTGACGAGACTAGCCCAAAAAAATTCAATAAAAGTATATCTTCAGTTAGGATTTTCAGACTAAAATAGTCCTAATTTTTCTAACCGACTACGATATTTTTTAAATTTTTTTTATTCTCAAACCAAAACACACAAAACAATTTTTTTTGCACTTTTAGAAGTTAGTCTTCTTCCCCTTCTTCCAACTCTTCACTAATGCAATTACTGAACATCTGTCATGCGTGTGTGACGCAGAAACTAAGAGTCTACCAACAAAAAAATTGTGAAGAGCCTAAAAAACGAATTGACTAATCTCACGAAACAAATGGAGAGTGAAGTTTTTGGGTTGTTAATTTTTCGATTTTTCGTTTTGAGACTTTTTTTAAAGAACGTTTTTTGTTATAAACCATGATATTGAAAGTTCCGACCTCCTGAATGTAGAGCTAGTATCTACAGTTTTGTAAAAAAGAAAATAAAAATTAATGTATACTTTATAACTAATCAGTTGGCTATCAAAAAATAGGGTTGCTGGAAACATTTTCTATTTCAAAACATATTCCTGTTGGTCAAAAAATTAATGCTTTTGTTGTCCAAAAAAACCAAGTTCTTTCTATGCTTCAGTAAGGTTCCAACAATATCTGGTCCTCAAAAAAGAGAAAAACAAATGCGCTTTACTGATAAACGAAAATGAGATGAGTTCCTTCCTCCTAAATTTTGACTTGTTTGTTTTTAGGACACGAAAATTCAGACATATTTCCTTAATTACCGGCAAGTAACCTTCTGATTTTACGAAACTGTCCAGATTTAGTCATAAAATTTTTTTTCTCGGCGGAGCGCATCTGCAGAACCGACTTTAAGCAATTTACTTGAGAAAATACTAAAGCTCCATTTACCTTGCCGCACTCGTTTGGATGACTACTTCGATTCAGATCAGTCCTTTGGGTTACTAACCAAAAAGTTATTGAACCGTTCTGATGGAACACTTACTGTAACACTATTAATGCTTATGTAAGCTAAAAAGGGAATGTTTTTTCACATGGGTTAGGAATTTTCTATAAATTGGTGGTCCATAGGTAGATGCTTCTGTGATTGGTTTCTGAAATTTCCAGCCCTCCCTGGAGCCTGAGAATCTGTTAAACTTAATCTGAATATCTGTCAACGCCCCCTTATTTACAATCTATTATTGCAGTTTCAGATGAAGATTTTCATACTCTCAGGCGACAATGAGGGCTGAAAATTTCAAAATCCACGCACAAAAACATATACTTTCAGACCACCAAGTGATAGCAAATTACCAACCCACGCGTGAAAAACGTTCCCTTGTAAAACCAACTTACCCTACCAGACAGTTCATATTGCATATAACCCGCCAACGACATACTTACCAACCCGTTTATATTTTTCAACCCCTCCCTAAAAACCTTTTCTCACCTTCCCCAATCCTCCTACTTCTCCAGCTTCTCCTTATCGAATTAGGCTCGGAAACACTTGAAATTCCGTTTTTGATACTTCCCCTCCCTCCTTCTTTATGTATATTTTTCACTCCTTCTCTCTCCAGAGCTCGTTTGAAAAATATACAAGAAGAAACGGAAACTGATTTGAAGTGTTCTTTTCAAGTGTATTCGTTGTTTTGCAGGCAGGCCCCGGGCAGTAGAGAGAGAGAGTGAGAAAGAGAGCACACATCTTCTAAACAAAAACACCACAAATGCCACGTTGATGTGTGAGAAACAACGAGTAGGAGACAACATTATAGAGGAAGAAGCAGAAGCTGAAGAAGAAGAACAAGAAGAAGAATGGCGACAACACGGGCGGCCACTTGTGAGTTTTTTTTGGGTGGTTTTTTTTGGGATTTTGATGGAATTAGAGAAAAAGAAAACAATTGGAAAAAACAAAACAAAATGGAAGAATGAGGGAGGAGAGTGATTATGTGGAGGAATTCAAGAATGACTGAGAGTCGCTTTGGAAAAAATTCATGATCATTTCAAAGAAAAGTTAGACACCTGCCCAATAATTCAAACAGGGAGCCTCAAAAATGAAAACAGAAATATTGTTATGAAGGCTTCAAAATTCCGAAGCACATTTAGTTATGTACGGTATATCCGGGACTGTAATTAGTAACTGCCATGGCCCGTCCCTTTATAGGCCAAGCTACGTAAACTCGAAAGAACAGATACTGTAGGTTCTAGAAGAAAAAAGTCAGCTGAAAATGAAGAAAACCGGTTGACATGACAATGAACATCAGCACTTTTGATCCATGTACTATGAAGATACAGTACGCAGCCTAACTTCATAGCGTGCCCTTACCATAGTGAGCTAGAGAAGCTTGTAGCAGTTACTAATCACAGTATAATTTGTTCTCAGCTCTCCTTCCCTAACTGAAAGCTTCCTATTACGTCTAACGGGTCCCTGGTAAGAATATTACTGGCAGCAATTTTTACCAGTACTTGATTTATAGCACAAGAACCAAATTAGCAATAGCACTTGATCCCCCTATTTCACTTGATTTCATACCACTGAAGTATCTACCTACTAATTACTATAGTTGAGTACTCCAACTATAAGAACTGCTACGAATAAAAAGCGTAAAAATGATAACTGCCACAAATAAGAGCACAAAAAGGCGAGGTTTACTGAAATACTAAAAGTTTCTAATGTTCTCGATGAAGCAAAGTTATTTGCACCTACCACAGCTCTTCTTAAAAAAGCCTTTCTAAGCTGGCTAAGCCAACTATGAAGTGACGACTAAAAAACTAAAAAACTATGAACTACTCGAGAAAATAATTAACAATTATAATCGGCTGCTGTTGTAATTGGCTCAATTTTAACTTCATAGTGAAATTGAATGAGTTATTTCGGGAAACTGATGCTATACGATTACTTCAATGATCAAACGAAACCCGTAATAATGCTTGATCATGCCAGATAATGAACTCAAAGAGTATGAGGACTCTTCATATTTTATTCCTAGATGTTTCCAGTACATTTTCCAATATTCATAATGAAAAAATGGCATACTCCTTTCTGATGCAAACTTGAACAATGGAAAAAGTTTCAATAAAAGAGATTGAAAACTAGATTGCATTTATGAAAGTTTTGCTGAGAAATATTTATAGGAAAAACGGGAATACCTTCTTGGACATTTAGAAAGGAATAATCTTTTTGTGCTCGACATAAGCCGAAATCCTGTCGCTTCGAATCATGCTTACGAATAGAGAAAATGAATGCTCATGAAAGTACTCCTAGGATTTATTACGAATTTAGTTGTCAAAACGATTATTTTGAATCGTTTCGAACTTTTGTGAGGCACTTCAGTGCCACCTGTCATAAGAAATCGGCATGGAGAAAATGAAAAGGGAAATTTTCATGTTCGATATACCGTAGGCTGCCTTTCAAACGAAGATCTAATTGGCATTCAAGTTTTAGATGAGGGCGGAACTAAAAAAAATAATAATTTTTTTGAAAATTTGACAGTAGGTACCTCTGGTGGGTTTGAACCTAGAGTCCATTTGGCAGAAACAGTCGGGTGTTTTTTTAGTCTAAATACAACGAGAGTTCATGCCTCCTTCAATAATTTTTCGAAATATTCACAATCTAAGTCGAACACCGGCTCCTAGTATTGTTTCAAAAAGAAATTATAAAGATTTCAAGAAATAATTACAGTCCAGAGTTACCTCCAAAATCATAAAAAATATGGGAATGTTGTTATAAGAAACCGATTAAGATCGATTAGGCTGTAAACGAAAAATTCAACTTTTTGTTTGACTATACATATGATTAGATTGAGACGTACTGTTTGCATAATTGGCTGAACTAAATTCCGGGTCTGAGATGAACCGTTCATATCTTGCTGGTTAGTTTTATTGAGCTTATGTTATCAAATATTAGAAGAAAATAGAAATGATTAAGTCGCGACAAAAACCAAGTCGCTAGCATAATTGCTGAAAACTACGATCATTGGCTTGAGGTAACTTCCAGACCGGCAAATGGTATGTTGGACACGAATTGAGCTACTAGCCAAGCTAGAAATAGAGACAGTAACTCAATTCTTTAAAGAAGTTGTGACCGTTATCATTATTGATTGAACTGATTTTCGGTCTTAAAACGAACTGTATATAACTGGCTTATACCACTGACCTGACATTGTTGATTTGAGTTACCTAACATTCAAAAGAAGTAGAATTATCCACAAAACGAACCAAAAACGGAAAATCTGGCTATAGAAGTTCTGACCGTAGCTAGTGGTTCACGAAAAAATTACGAACATTCTAATCTGGAACTGACTGAATTTGAGCCTTACTCGAAAAACCAAGCAGCTAACTCTATCTAAAAGGAAGAAATGAGAAAGGTCAACAGAAGGAAAAGGCCTGCTGCTCCATCATCTATTCCAATAAACCAGAAAGCCATAGATATATAAATGGATAGCTGGATTCCAATGGAATAAATTGAAATGCAACACCCTCCATCCATCCAACCAACCATCCGCCAATGTGCATTAGTTTGAAATGAGAACTAAATGAAAAGTGAAAAAGAGGAGGAGGATAGGGGTGGAGTTAATGAGAAAATAGATAGAGGAGCAGGAGGAGGAGGAAAAGCAGAAGCTAATGAAAACCAAAACCCAAAAGGCCATCATCATCATCATCCAGAGCAAGAATGCAGAAGCAAAAAAAGAGAAGAAAGACACAAACTGGAGGGCATTTCCGTCGCTCTTGGTGCTGCGGCTTCAGTCAGCCCTTCACACAAAAGTGGGCGTGGCCTATTTGTTCAGAAGCTCTTCAGTTCGTTTCTCCTCCTCTTCTTCTTCTGTTGTGTGGTGCTCCACGAACAAAACATTGTATGCTGATGTTACTGCTAAACATTTAGGGCTCCTCTTAGAATAGGCGAAAAATGGCTTTTTTGCTCAAATATTATACTTGTAAGTTTGGGAAAACCTGGGATTCTAGAAAATCGGATACTCGATTTTCAAAAATTCATAACTTCCTTCAAAGTTGAACTAGAGAGTAGTAGAGACTTGGGTTTTGGCTACTTTTATAGGGAATTTTGCATATTTTCACCGGAGTCTTGAAGAAAAACTGTAGGAGTTGTCTCTAGGGACCTGAAATTTGGAACAGGGCCTGAGCACTTTAATGCAGCTAATCAATTATTGAACGAGTCATAACTTTCTCCGAAATTGAGCTAGCAGGGCGGGTTAAGGCTAGTTTTGTATGGAATTTTGCATACTCTTATGGCAAAAAGTGTAGGAAATGTCTTGAGGAGCTTGAAATTCGAAACAGAGCCTGAGCAGGTAAATTCAGATGATCAATTATAGGAAGATTCGTAACTGTCTTCAAAATTGAGCTAGAAACTCGGATTTTGGCTAGTTTTGTAGTGAAATTTCTGTATTTTTGCATGGTTTTTGAGAAAATACTGAAGAAATCAAACTTTGGCCAAAGCACATCTTGGGCAGGTTAATGCAACCGATCAAATACTGGTAGGGTCATAACTTCCTGCAAAATTGAGCTAGAAATTCGGGTTTTGGCTCGTTTTGTGAAGATTATTGTGTACTGTACTTTTTACAAATAGAAAAAAAATATCTCAATTCGGCTTGCCAGGCAGGCCCTCGACAGGTTTCGGTTCCTGAAAAATGCCTTAGAGGTGGAGGAACAGGAAAGCTACAGGGACTTTTTCGGGGAATTTCCATGCATTTTTGCGTCAGCGTGTTGCAGCTTACGGTGTTTGCAGACATTGTTTCACTGTAACACAGAGTTCCCAAACGACTTTTACTGTAACACGCTCACGCTTTATCTATAACACGCTCTCAAAACCGCAGAAAAAGTCCCTGCAGCTTTCCTGTTCTACCACTTTTGACCAATTATGCAAAGGGCCGTTCTTCAAAACCCTGCTAGAAATTTGATTCTTGGCTAATTTTTGCAACAATTCGAAATTCCTAAGACACATTTGAACTTTGAAATCCCACGCAACCAAATAATTCCTAACCAAAGTTCAGTTCCGGAAGTTAGCCTAACCACCTTATGCAATGGAGCATAACATTTTTTTCAACATTGAGCTAGAGCGATTTGACTAATTTAGTGAAATTTTTCAAAACTAAACTAACCTTTTTCATTTTCCAGTCTCGGCAAAAATCCGCACACTGTCGGAATTCCAAATCCGATTGTCGACGAATCAGCAGCCGCCGTCGAATGCCGAGATCATCACCACCCTTCGATACTTTCAACAGACACTTATCGGGTAGGCTTCTTTACCAAAAAATATTTTTTGTTCAAGTCGAAAATATTAACAAAAATAGACTAGTATATAACAAAAAAAATTTTATGATGTCGGTCGCAGCACAATTTTTTATGGGATCCAGATGGGTAGGAGGAGGAGACCAGGGGCTCAAATTTCATATTCTTTTGGAATCCAAAAATCCATTTTGAAAAAATATTCGGTTCAAAAAAAATCCCATAAAACTCCAAAGAGTCCACTCAGGAAATGTGAATGAGGGGTGTACTAAGATGGTACTTAGATGCTTAGCAAAAAGTAATAACTATTGAAAAATGGAAAAATGTTTTTTTGAAGAAAAAAGTTTTGTAACTTGGAGCAAAATTCAGATTTCGTTTTTTTTTTTTGGTTTCGGAGCGTTTTGTAGGGAAATTCGAGTTCTCTGTGAAATTTAGGCCAGAAATGTATTTTGAATCAGTCTTCTAGCCCGTCTTGTTACCTAGATGCAGCCTGTTGCAGCTTGCGGGCGAGAGAGTGAGAGACGCAGGCGTGCAGACGTTCTAGCTTCCTGCGTCTCTTGCTCTCTTGCCTGGAAACTTGAACTAGATTTATCTCGGCTCCCAGAAGAGTTATCGATATGGTCCAAGAGACAAAGTTGGTCAGAATTTTATGGGGAACATCTTAGAAATAAAAAAGTAGAAAAATTTTTGAAAAAATTTTTTTGGAAATTTCCAGAAAAGCCATATTTCCAGCTTTTTTGCCAACCAAAACGTGCTCTTAAAGCTTTATAATAAGAGACGCAGGGTTTCAGACTCTTTGTCTTCTCTGCGTCTCTCACCCCTCTCCTCCTCCACCCAAAAATAGTTGCATTTTGGTGGTAGGCAAAAAGGGAAAGAAGAAGAATTCGGTCTCTTTTCCGGTTGCCCAATTCAAAATTCAAATTGGCGCCGGAAAACGCAACGACGACAAGAACCAAAAAAGGAGCCTTTTCTGTTTCCTTATAAAACTAGAGAGATAGGAAAAAAGAGTGAAAAACTAGAAATAGTCGAAACCTAAAAGTTAATTAAATTTTCATTCTTTTGGTAGTAGAAGAAGACTCTCTTCAATTACGCCTACCAATTCTCAGAAGGGGCAAAAACAATCGAGAAATAGTGTGGAGGAGGGGGGAGACGCAGAGAAATGATTCGGTAAATAGGTGAAAGGTCTTGGAGGAAATTGAGTTTTATGGCGGGAGGGGAAGAATATGTATGCAAATTATCGTTTTGCACAAATTTTTGTTTTATATTCCTTGGGAAATTCGAAAAGTGCAAAATCTACTAGCGAGAAACTTGAAGACGAGAGAGTGAGAGAGCACAGACAGGCAGATTGTCTGCTCGTCTGCGCCTGCCCTTCTCTCGTTACCAAACTTTGCAGCGCGTGAAACTGAGAGAGCGCAGACACCCAGAGTGCATATTTCTCTGCGTCTCTTCCTCTCTCACCGCCAAACTTCAACTGCCTGTATCTCAGCTGTAAGAAGCGCTATCAAAATGATTCAAGAGAACAAAATACTTAGAATTTTACGCTCTACAAAATCCTTTATTCGAAAAAGAAATTACGTCACTTTGCATTTTTTTTCCCGTTCTGATCGCCTCCACAGATAAGACACACGAAGGGTTAAGCCATGACACACACACAGAAAAATAAATAAATCCTGGAAAAAGAGGGACAACAAGATGAATTACCCGGATTATAGGGGGTTTAGGAGGAAAAGAGTTTGAATGGGAAAACAAAAAAAAAAATTTTTTGAAAAAAAGGAATTTTGAAAATTAGATAATATTCTTCAAAAAATTCTGATCATTTTTCTCTTTTAGACCGCTTTTATAGCTCTACTGGCAACGGAGATACACGCGTTCAAAGTTTGGAGGCGAGAGAGTGAGAGGCGCAGACAGGTAGAACGTCTGCGCGCCTGCGTCTCTCACTCTCTCAAGCGCTTGTATCTCTGTTGCCAGAAGAGCTAGAAAATTGGTTCAAAAAACAAATATACTTAGAATTTCATGAACTACATTTTCAAATTGTCTTCAGGTTCCTCAAAGACTTCCCTGCCACTCAAACGAACTACTGTGAAAAGTACTCCTCGGATGCCGCCCGTTGGAATCTCTACCCGAACCTCAACTACTCTGCTTTATACTATGCAATAGTTAATTTATTAGACGTTTTTCCCTTAATCACGAGTCAACCTCAAGCAATAGGAGAGGCAATTCTAGACACAATAAAGGCGTTGATGATATTTTTGGATAGGGACTCACTCGAACAGTTACCGTTGTTGTTGGCCAGTCAGCTAGGTGTTTTTCCGCGGGAGTTGGATAAGCAGGTACAGTATACCGAGTCTGAAAATCTTGAATTCAGAATTTCAGATCGTCCATCTTCTGGCCGACTGTGTGTTTCCGTTCTCCATCTGTGATGATACATATGTCAAATTGAGTGTTCCCGGAGTCATGATGCTGGTTTTACAGCAGACGCATGATCCTAGTGAGTGACGCAGACAAACAGACAGTCTAGCTGTCTGCGTGTCTCTTTCTCTTTCACCACTTTTTCTTCCAGGCCTTCACACGTGGATTGTGGAGTCTGCAATGAATTGTTCCAAAGGTGTCTATCAAGATCTGCTGCAAGTCATCGCCAAAGGGACGTGCGAGAGTAGAGTGGCAGCTGCCAACCTACTTTTTCACTATTGGCCATTTCCGAACCCACAGATTTTGCATAGGAAAACGATACAGGTTAGTGGTACAGCTGATCGAGAAGAGCTTGAAATTCTACTCTTTTTGTTCTTTTGGACCGTTTCGATAGCGCTTCTTACCGCCGAGATACAGGCGTTTGAAGTTAGGAAGCGAGAGAGTGAGAGACGCAGGCGTGTAGACACTCTAGATGTCTGCGTTTCTCATTCTCTCGGTCAAAAACTTTGATCGACTTCATCTCGGCTCCCAGAAGAGCTATCAAAATGGTCCAAGAGACAAAGTTGGTCAGAATTTCATGGGGAACATCTTGAAATTTGAAATTTTGAAAATTTTCAGAAACCCCTAAAAAGTATAGCTCAAAAATCGGATTATTTTCTCTTTTTGGGCCGAATTTCTAGCTAGTCTGCCAACTAAGACAGTGCCTTTAAAGCTTCATAGCAGGAGACGCAGGTTGTCAGACTCCCTGCCGTCTCTGCGTCTCTCTCTCCTCATAGAAATTACCCAAAATATTTCCAGTACCGCGTACATGCCTGGCGAACTATCCAATGCCAATCCACCGGCTGCTCCGACAAATCATCCAGTGTCAAACGATGCTATGACCCCGTGATATGTGCCGATGTCGCCGACACCTCCCCACCAATCTTCCTCTGTCGAAAATGCGCGGAACAAGTGACCGGCGAGCGAAAAGTGGTCACCCAACACATAGCTCAACCCATGCCCGCCTCAAACGCCACGTGCCAAAGGCAAGAGTGTCAGTCACAGTCGAGACTCGCCGTGACGATATGCTGCTCTCATGAGTGTACCCGGGGACATAATCACGTACCGATGCGGTTGTGTATGGATTGTAGCAGTTTGGTGCATGAGGAGGGAGCGATAAAGCATCTGCAACATCAGGGAAGTGGAGTCGTGTGGTCGACAGATGATCAGTGGCCGACGGTCGAGAGTATTGTGAAGCTGTTAAGGGAGACGACGATGTTCGAAGGGAGTGAGGGGGAAGGGAAGAAGCCGAAGTGGTTGAGACAGTTGGATGGTGGCACTTCGATGGGGAAGGAGGTGAGCCAGTGTTGCCAGTAAAAAATGAATCCTGGAAATACCCGGATTATTGGGAGTTCAGGAAAAAAAGAGTTTGGATGAGAAAACAAAAAAAAAAGTTTTTGAAAAAGGAATTCTGAAAACCAGATAGTCTTTTTCAGAAAATTCTGATCATTTTTCTCTTTTAGACCACTTTCCTAGCTCTACTGGCAACGGAGATACACGCGTTCAAAGTTTGAAGGCGAGAGAGTGAGAAGCGCAGGCAGGTAGAACGTCTGCGCGCCTGCGTCTCTCACGCTCTCGCCCCATCAAGCTTTGAACGCTTCTATCTGCGTTGCCAGAAGAGCTAGAAAAACGCTTCAAGAGACAAATATACTCAGAATTTTATGAAAATTATTTTCAAATCAAATACAGACCAAAGTGATCATTTCCAGATCGACAAAATGGCTGACGAACGCCGTATGCTGAGTCGTTTTGGTGTCTGGCTCATGGCAGCTCTCTGTCCTCCGAACGAGTCAGCCGACCCTCGAGCGATAGGATACATAATGCAGAATGTCTTCGAATGGTTCGCCACAACTGCCCTTCTCCCAAACGACTCGATGGGCGCATCCCTGGAGCAGCTGAAAACAGACTTCGTCTCCGATTGGATCAACATTGGCATGCGGGTTCATAACACCGTGTTCATCTCAAGTCTCTGCGGTCACTGTGAAGAACACGACGGTCGTCCGGTGATAGATCAGATAAAGGAGGGACTGGGACGTCTGTTAGCCCTGATGCCGTATGATGTTATCAGTCTGGAGACGTGGTCAAAAGTGATGCCACGTTGGTTGGAGGCCATCGTCAATGATTGCACAGAGGACAATCAACCCGAGTTAAAAGTATTGCTCTGTAAAATTTTCGAACCAGACTTGTGCCCCTTGCCGTTTGAGACAGTGGAGGTCTACGGATTCATGACGGATCGGATAGGCGGGGATGATTATGATGAGATGTTCAACGCATTGCAATGGTTACATGTGAGTTTTTTGTAGTTTGTAGTCTTCTCAAAAAAATGTATTTTTTAGCAACTCTCCCGTCTCGACATCACCATCCCTCTTGTCATGATTCTCGACAATTTCAATCGGTGTCTACAGAAACTTCGCTCCATTGACATCCCGCCCCTTTCTGAGAATGATCTGGAAGACGAGGAAATGTCGGTGCACGTGGTCCTTGTGGACACGCTAGTGCTGCAAATGAAGCTCAACGACTCGGAGAGGACGATGACGCCGGTGTTGACGGATAAGCTGTTCGAATGTATGCAACTATTGATATCAATTCCGATACGGGCGGTACCACACTCCTGTCATGATCCTGAGTTGGATGGTTTTGCAGATTGTCAGCGTGAGTTTTGGTTTAGATCGTGGGCGGAGCCTGCTGAAACTAAATTTTCAGAATGCCAGCAAACCGCGTTTGTTCAGCAAATGGTGATGAACATCACGCAGAAAGTGTGTCCGAAACGGGAGGTGGCCATTATTGTAAGTTCGCTAATAGAGCTGGATTCTACCGAACCTTGGTTTTCAGACCACCGTCGACGAGGACATTGCCTACGACGAACAGACCGCCGACACGCCCACAGCTCCCGGAAGCTCCTTACTCTCCCCGCTAACCGAGAATGGAAGCAAGGGGACCTCCCCTGGCACATCAGCCCCATCGAAACCATTCCCCGACAACCTGCAAACCCAAACAATGTGTGTTGCTCAGGCCTGTGAGGAGGAGGAAGAAGTCGAGGAGTGCGAATTCGTTGGGATTCTTCCCTGTGAAGAAATGGAGGTTGCCATGGCAGAGGCAGTCACCCACGATAACGTACTGGAGACAGGGCAAGTGGTCACTAGTACTACAGTACACCCGAGCATCAAAGGACAAATCATACAAACACCTCAGACACCCGTACAGAAACAACCGCCGACGGACTTCTGGGTGACGAGTGTGGGAAGATTTCGATTCAGTTTCGAGCAACTTCCATCCCAATTGAAAATGATCAATTCGTTACTGAGTTGTCTAGATGTGGCCGTGGAGCCGGACGTGGAGTTTTTTATAATGTCATCTCTAAAGTACCTGTGTCTCCATTGTGAAGCCCTGAGTAACGCGAGACGCGAGCATCGAGGGTTTCTCATCTGGACTCAGGAGAATCAAATGGTTCCGAAGCTCTGGGAGAGGTTAAGATTCGATTACATCCAAGTCGGAGAGCTCGCCACCCATCTCCTTCTTCATGCAATGACTCTTCCTTGCGGCGAGGAAATGTTCTGGAAAATGGTCCATAGGGATTTTACATCACCCGAATGGAGTGTGCGATTTGATGCTGTCGGGAAGGCATATGTGCTGGCGCAGATGATAAAAACGGCTCCGGTAAAGGCGAATAAGGTGGTGCAAACTTGCTTATCATCGGTGTTCTATCATTTTATTGCTTCTCTTCATGACCCGAATCCATCTGTGGCGCAGAGAGCGATTATTGCGTTGAGGGCGATGCCAAGTCATACTTTGAAGGTGAGTTTTTTTTTGAGCAAGAGGGAGACCGCTGATGAAGGCATTGCATACGGCGGCTTTTCTGAAAATCATGAGTTCGTAATTTCGAAAATCTCATTAGCGCATCTGATAGAACTAAAAATTCTGATCAGATTTCCTTTTTGAACAATTTCTCTAGCTCTTCTCCAAGCGGAAATACAACGGCTTAATGTTAGGAGGCGAGAGAGAGAGAAACACGTGCTCGCAAAGTGTCCCCTCGCGAAGAATTTTTCAAAAACGAATTTTTCCCGCAAAAAATGAATTCGCTGCGTAGCGACTCAGCCGGAGGATTTACGGGGCCCCGCCCACTTTTCTTTTGTAAAATTTTTAATTTTATTGACTTTTTTGTGATTTCAACTCGATTTTTGACGTTTTTTTCAGTTTTTGCTTATGATTTGCTGTTCTAATTGTTAAATTGATTATTTTATCGAAAATTGGTGATAACTTTT